>JZKD02S1707974.1:89804-100562 GCA_000966675.3 Picea glauca
TATTAGATAATAAATATAATAATGCATAATAATAAATACATAGTAAAACTTTTTATATTTAGATGTGGTGATTGGTGAAATTCATTGATTATGTAATTAATTCTACATATTGAAATACGTGAAGGGAGAAATAACACTTCAATTGTATCAACCAATTAGAAATAAGAAACACAAATCTTTTTATTATATCCAAATATATGTATTTGTTTTCCTATGTTAAACATTAGATTGCATATAGAAATTTATGGTAATAGGAAAATTAATGTCACATCAAAAGAAAACTCATTGCTATAGTCCCATGGTAGGGAATAATAATGGATGATAGGCTCACGAGATTTTATTTAGTATCCATGGGCATGTCATTTCCAAGTACAAAGAGATTTCAGGTGTTAAGTTTCTTCTTTACCATCTTTGAAGAATGTTGAAATCTGACTTAGAACGAAAGTAAGTGAACGGAACGGTCACCTTTATATCCTTAATATATTATATCTTTTCCTTTAATATCAATGAACATTAGTCTTCTTGTGTTCTCAAGATTGAGTGAGATGGGCATGAAGTTTTTGGATTATGAATTCATTAAATTTTGATATATGTATTGTTTTAAACATTATTTTGATTTCAAATTGTTGTTATATATAGATATACAGCTTGATTGGGCTTAATGGTTAAGAACTTGGGTTTTCTTTCTAAGAGGTTACATGTTCAAATAAACAGGGGGTAGGATAGATATGTATACCTCTGTATCCACTCAAATCGTTGGGTGGAGGGGGTCCTGACTCCCTTGAGGACAAAATTATTTTATTGGTAGGAAGAAAATTTTATTTGAATCATGTTGATAAAGATCATAAGGGAAATAGAAGTCAATTATAGGGGTCCTTCTAGTGGGACAATTTCTTTGGTTGGCTGCATCTAAAAAACGATAATTTTTAGGTCTAAGAAATCCCTCCAAAACATTGATTGTGGGATTTTAGAGGATATTCACAACGAACTAGTTATATTGGTGCATGAAAATATGGGAAAGCATGCAAAGGTTATTTGGGGCTTGGGAAATGTCCTCCAAGATTGTTTTTATTTTTAATTTTATTTTACTTTAAATGTATATGGAAACATACAAAAGAAGTGTTTAATGAGCTCTGCAACTAGGGTTTAGAACTGCCCGTCGCTGCCATGAACTGTGTCACCATGGCAGCCGCCCCACGGGGGCTCATGTCTCACAGGGAAGGGGCATTGACCGTTGTCTCCTACAGCCAAGCCACGAAAAATGAGAACCTTGCAGCAGGAGGGAAAAGGCTAACCTTTGAGCCGCCTCAAGACATGCGTTCGAAGCTCCTCGCGGAAGGGACTTTCAAGGACCGGGAGATGGATATTGACCCGGTTAAGGAAACTGGCCCTGCAAACACCTCAGTACCTTGGATGTCGGGCAAATGCATTCCACAGGCACCACAGGCTCCAAAGTATATCATAATATCACCTCGCATAGAAGAGCAGAAGTAATATATGCGAGACTATGCTCTGGTGGGAAAATTTCTAGGGCTCTAGCCTTCTGAGCGTGATCTAATCAAATGGATACAACATTGGTGGAAACCAAAAGGCCATTATGATCTGCAACTGGGCTCCAAAGGGTTCTTCACCATAATCCTCCACAATCTTGACGATCGCAACCATATCTTTCACGGGGGCCCTTATTTTTACAACTCAGCTAGACTCTTCTTAAGATTCTGGATGGAAAAGTTCATCTCGGAGAAAGAAGACTTTGCCCATGCACCAGTTTGGATTAGACTGTACTCTCTCCCCCAGGAATTCTGGCTGAAAGAGGTTTTAGCCGGCATTGGCAATACCATTGGCATCTATGTTAAATCCTTTGAAGACACCAAGCAACGGCGCTACACATCCTACGTGCGAATATGTGTGTATCTGAAAATAGCAAAGCCGCTCTGAGGATCCATCACTTTGGAGTATCATGACGAGGACTGGTCTCAGACCATTGACTATGAACACATTCCATTCCGGTGCAGGAAATGCCACAAACATGGTCATATCTTCAGGGAATGCCCTCTCAATTTGGCCCACAAAGAAGGGAACCCAGAAAACGACAAAGACAAGGAAGTCTTCATACAACTAGCAAGGAAGAGGCGACAAGGAGGTATAAATCAACCGGCTTAGGTAAGTAAAGATCCTTCAACCAGCAATAAGTTTTCCATTTTACATGATCAACCAGAAAACCCCATAACCCCTGCAACTCCGAATGTACCACCCTTGGACAAGGGTCCCCAGCCAGTTAGCCAAAGTACTGAACGGACCCCACAGAGTAAGGAACCAGATCTCCCTCCCCTAGAACCGGCATGGGATCTACACGATTTGCAAGAGATAGAAGATGGGGACGAGGAAATGGATATGGAGGAGCAAGACCTAGCAGGGGTAGATCTGGAGCACTTGGAGCACGCATATAGGCAGCAAAAAATTTACACCATACCCAGGGTTCAACTGCGGAAGGTGCACAAAATTTTTCTCAACTCTTCAGTCGGATCCTCAGCACGTGCTAGCAAAGCCTTGGGAATCCAGGGAAACTAGACAAAGAACCCAAACAAAGCCTAGAAAGATGAAAAGAAAAGGGGGAGGAAATCCACAAACAAGCTCATACAGGAAATAGGAAACTTCATGGTGAACTCAGGGCAGATCCACCTCATCTCAAACAAATTCCCTCCTCTCTCCGCTCCTCCATCATCATGAAGATCATATCATGGAATATCAGACGCCTCAACAGACGTAGCAAACAAAAAATGCTACGATAACTGATATTAGTGGAAACACCAGACATTGTTCTATTGTAGGAAACGAAATGCACTTCAGAAGACATGGATAGGCTACTTCCCTACTGCTAGAGGTAGGGAAGTGCGGCCTCAATCGACGCCACAGGAACGACTGGAGGACTGACAATCCTCTGGAACACCAACGCCATGCTCATGGAAAACTTTTTCATCGCCAAATGGTCCATCACAGCTGATTACAGGCTTATTGGCTCGAACAAGCCCGGACATCTGACCAATGTCTATAGCCCGACCACTCCACAGGACAAGCAAGCCTTCCTCAAAATTCTGAGTTATATATCCAGCCTCACACAACATAATAGATGGATTGTTGGGGGGGACTTCAATATCATCCACAGTCTGGAGGAAAAGAAAGGTGGATCAAGACGGCTGGATCAAGAATCCAGCGACTTCAACAGCCTAATAGATGACCTTCACCTCATCGACCTGGAGGCTAGCAACGACATTCACACCTGGACAAATAAAAGGACAAGAATACATGAAATCACCTGCAAACTAGATCGATTTCTCATCTCAAAATCCATCATGATGGATGGCACGGCAATGGAATCTAACATCATGAACCTCTCTGGTTCTGATCACTGGCCCATACAATTATGGTTGGATGTCCCAGCCAGAACTGGCAAAAAACCCTTCAGGTTTGAACAGTTCTGGCTAGACCATCCTGATTTCCAAGAAAATATTCAAAACTAGTGGCGGGAGGCAGCGATTCCTCATGGTTCCAAGATGTATAAGTTCCAGCAAAAGTTAAAGAATCTCAAACAAACTCTCAAACTTTGGAACATGCATACCTTTGGCAACATTTTTGAATCCCGGAAACAACTGTTAGCACAAATGGATGAAATTTAGTAACAGATCAGAGACCAAGGGCTAACGGAGGAACTAAAATCCCAGGAAACAGAAGTAACTCAACAGATTGAGGCTGGGAAGAAATAAGAATAAATCTTATGGAAACAGAAATCGTGGGTTAAGTGGCTCAAGGAAGGGGAACGCAACACCAAATTCTTTCACAGAACCGTCATCCAAAGGTGACACTCTAATAAGATCACGCATCTCATCTTGGATGAAGGGGAAACCATCCATTCCCATGTTGATATGGAAACGACCTTGCTCGAGTATTTTCAAGGCCTCCTCACAGAGCCCATCCAAGATAGACATGAAGCAATCAATAAGGTAATGTGACATGTGCCCTCTCTAGTCACCCAAGAGAAAAACGCGGCCCTCCTCTAGCCTTTCACCATCGAGGAAGTAGATCAAGCACTTTAGGAAACCCCCAAGTGCAACTCTCCTGGGCCCGACGACTTCACCAATGACTTTTTCCACTATTGTTGGCCGATGATCAGGATCGAGGTTTGGGAAATTTTGGAAGACTCTCGAGCCACTAGACAGGTCCTACAAGCTCTCAATGCCACTTTCCTTACCCTAGTTCCCAAATAGGGGCAGGCTTATCGACCCAAGTAGTACAGGCCTATAGCTCTCTGCAACGTCATCTACAAACTCCTCACCAAGATGATAGCTCGAAGACTCAAGCCCATCCTACCGACAATCATCTCCCCTGAGCAATCTGGATATGTCGAAGGAAGGAAAATCCTAGATAGTGTTATCCTAGCCCATGAAGTAATTCACTCCCTGCAAAAGACCAAAACTCCAGGTATGCTCCTCAAGTTAGACCTCTCTAAATATTTTGATAAGATAAGCTGGGAATATATGCAAGCAATTCTTCTGGCTTTTGGTTTTGATCAGATCTGGGTAAAGTGGATCATGAATCTAACCTCCACGGCTTTCTTCTCCATTCTCATCAATGGAGTCCCCTCACGACCCTTCTCCCCTTCAAGAGGGATTAGACGAGATGATCCCCTATCCCCTTTCCTCTTCATCATCCTGACCGAAGGCCTCAGCCGCTCAATTCACGCAGCCCTAGAAAATAACCTTCTGACAGGACTACCCTTGCACGACATCTCTCCCCCTATCTCGAACAACCAATTTGTGGATGATACCCTCCTAATGGGAAACCCTATTGTCCGCGAAGCCAACTCTATCTAGGAGATCCTCCAGACCTTCTCTGACGCCTCAGGCCTAGACTGCAACAAGGATAAGTCCCAAATCTTTTTCTTCAACATGCCCCCACCGATTCAGCACCACATCTCAGATATCCTGGGTTTCAACAAAATCTCCCTTCCGTCCAAATACCTTGGCATCCCCTTCATCGAAAATTCCCTCCGCAATTCCTCTTGGGAGCCTCTCTTATCTTCTTTCTCTAAATGGATCTCTTCCTAGACTTTCATAGATTTAAACCTTCCCAGTCGTCTCACTCTCCTCCAAGCCGTTCTTCAGGCCCTCCTGATCTATTCTTTTTCAGCGCTGGTTTCCCCGAAGTTCATCCTCACAGCCATCAAAAACTTACAGAGAAACTTCATTTGGAAAGGCCTCAACAAAGGGAAGAAAATCGCACTAGTCAACTGGGATAAACTCTGTCAGCCCAGAAAATAAGGAGGACTGGGACTAAGGGACCCCTCTATAATGAACAAGGTCCTCAGCGCAAAAATTTGGTGGCACTGGCTAAAAAATCCAAAGGATCTTTGGGCCAGGCTCTGGAGACAGAAATATGCTCCAAATATGGCTAAGAAGAACTTAATTCGTTGGAATGTGGACAAACCGGGCTCTTTAATCTGGACAACGACCAAGCAGAACAGACAACTGGCGACTCAACATGCTTTTTGGGAGAATGGTAATGGGGAAGCGACTCTTTTCTGGCAAGACTCCTGGCAGCAGTGGCCAACTCTGAATGCTGAAGAATGGACCTGCGACATCTGCGCCCTAGCCACACAGGCAGGCCTGACAAGAGTAGCGGACTACTGGCAGGACAACCCCACGGAGGACACTTGGAGACGCTGGCATTTGAATAGGGAACGGCTTAATTTGGAGGCGCATGTAGAGTTGGCGCCTTTGCAAGACGAGCTGGCTAAATGGAAAATACCCAAAATTGCAGGAGAAGATACACTTCAATGGGGATACAAGCCACAGGGTACTTTCAGCACGCAGGAATCCTACCAAATTAAAACTTAGTCAAACCCCCTCCCAGCTTCGAAGATCTGGAACAAAATTTGGAGTCTTAAACATTGGCCTAAAATCACTCTATTCCCTTGGTTGGTCTCCCATTCCAGCATTCTCACATGGGACAACCTCTCGAAAAGAGGTTTTGTGGGACCCTCTTTTTGCATACTATGTGGAGAAGCAGAGGAAACCATGAACCATATCCTCAATTCTTTCCCTTACACATCTCAAATCTGGGATCAAGCAACGATCATCATGCGCACCTCAGACCGCCTCCGGGATAGCATCCTCGAAACTATAACAGAATGGAGGGACAAGGACTTTCACTCACCTCTCCTTAATCGTATTTGGAAACTCCTACCCAGCTTTATTCTTTGGAAAGCATGGAAAGAAAGGAACAAGAGAATATTTAGAATCATCTCCCTCCCGTGGCAACAGTGTTGGAGACACTTCCATCGCAACATCCTAGAGACTCTCCACCTTTGAAACTGGTCCAGCACAGACTTAACTTGTCCACCTTCTGAACTCCCCATCCTCTGGCACTGGTTACCACTTCCTTCTCTTCAGGCTCCCCCCTCCCCTTCTCCCACCTTCCCCTCTAGCAGCCCTTCCTCTTGGTCCCCCCCTTTGGAAGATTTCATCAAGCTCAATTTTGATGGAGCCTCTAAGGGTAATCCAGGGGTTGTCGGCTATGGAGTAGTATTTCGCAACCATCATGGGAACATTCTCGTCATAGGCACCGGCTCCATCGGGAACTCGACAAATAACACAACAGAACTCTGGGGTCTTATCAAAGGTTTGCAATTGGCGAACAAAAACAATTTTGCGAAGGTAATTCTCGAGGGGGACTCACAAGTCATCATTGGCCTGTTGTGCAGAATCTTAAATGGGGCCAATCCGGAAATTTTTTTGCCGAGCTGGAGACTCTCACATGGCCTGAAGACCATCACAAATCTAATGCAACCAAATCAGGCTATCATTCCTGCACACGTCAAGAGGAAAGCGAATCAAGTCGCGGATGAACTCACTAATCTCGGCACCAACTAGAATGGTCCAGAACTCCATTGCAACTCAGCCCTGGATCATGATCACCCTATTCTCCAGCAGTGTATCCACAAAGAGGAATTAATGGATGTCTCCCTGGATGGGGTGTTAGTGCGGCGTACGTGGCGGACGGAGAGGGAAGGCATCAACCACCATGGCACAGAGCCACGTGATGGGATCGTGCCATAGCCCGTCACCTTCCCATCAGATTTAATGGCCACTATGGTGATCAGAGGGTGCATTTATGCACTCCTCCTCTCCATATCCGCATCGTTGTCTGGTTGTGCAACAATGGTTATCTCCCGTCTCCGTTTGTAGGCTAAAGGACCCTCCCCCTTCCAGCCATGGTAGCCAGGGCTCAATACAGATAGAATTCTCTGGTTCCATGCGACCTCTATTCACCCCCAGGTCACTCACCACTGCATAGTGTATCTGTTCTCGCAGGCTAGTAACCACTTCCTCCCTATGCCGTGTCCCAGGGGATGACCATGAAGGGGCTTTCCCTGGAAGTCTCGTCGGCCCTCGGTCTCTCCCCCCGACTCGCCCTCCGTAGGCTCCTCCCCCCCGCTTGAATCAGAGCATCTCTTGGTTCCCCTTCATGAACCGCCAAACCAGCAATTGGGCTGTTTGGCGATTATACCCCAGCCAATGAGCTCTTTCCTGCACCCTCTGAAGGCTTTCACTGCCCCCACACTGTCCCCTGACCATTCGAGAAGCTCAGGCGGTGAGCCTCCTCCGCACAGCAAGTATGAGGGTGTTGATTCTCTCAACAATGTGCAGTTTAAAGATAGCCTCGCCATCCTTTATGGCCTAGTTTTTAAGCTCTGTCAAGGAGTGGAGGATCTCCAGTTCCAATTACAAGCAACTGATGAGAAGGTGGAGGTCTTTCTTCAGAATCTTTCCGCCATGCAAGCAACTTTCTCCTCGGACTCGGCAGAAGTGACCCCCACGGAGGATCCCAGAGCAGCTCCAGGTGTTGGACATGACAGGCCACAGTGTTCTCCAGAGACGGCACGAGCGCAGGGAGTGCGAGGATGTAGTGTACCAGAGAAGGATTCGACAGGGATACTGATGCAAAGTGCTACTACAAAGGCTGATGGAACCATGGGCGAAATGCAAGTTGACCGGCAATGGACAGGTGAGGTGACGTATATCGAGGAGGAACCCTGGACAGAGGACCTCCACGCCATGTGGCCGAGCTATCTACCAGGTGTCTGAGTTTCTAATGTTTTATTATGTCTTTTCAACCACTGGCTAGTTTCAGTTGATGAACAATCTATATAGGACTACTTATCTTAGCTATCTTATCACTTTTACTAAACTCATTTGCTGTCTGGACTGGTTTCCCCTCTGTTGGGGTAGTCCAGTTATTACAGCATGACTATCACTGCATCTTGTAACTTTTCATTGGTTTTGGAAGGTTCTTAATATATGATACATCTTACTTAAAAAAAAAAAAAAATGTAGATGGAAACTCACTAGGGGCTCTCAAAATTTGGATGAAAGATATATCCTTGATTAACATCATTTATTATTTGTATCTAACCAAATTTGTGTTTGAAAAACTATGCTAGAAAATATATGTGATAAACTACTACGGTCCTCATGAGGAGACAAAACTGAGTGGAATAATTTTTTTCTCACTGCAATGCATCAAGGAGGAGAGAGTTGTTGTAGGGGAGATATGAATTTTACCATGGATAGATATGAAGTCTCAGGTGATGCTACTAGGGAGTATAGTCTAGAAAAAGTTTCAAACACAAAATTAAAGAACGAGGCTTAGTTGATGTTAAACTTCTAAAACTCAAGCCAACATGGAAAAATAAACATTCAAGTGCACCAAAAGTAGCCGAGAGGATAGATATCTTCTTGGTTTCAAACTTCTCTTATATATGGTTATTAGAATGAAAACATGGGTAGAAATAGGGGGATGTTCTAACCATTATCCTATTCTTCTTCAGCTAGAGAAGCACATCAGAAATCCGATGACCCTTTCAAGTTCAATCCCACTTGGATTGAGGAAGAAGATTTATAAGCTATGGTCAAGAATGAATGGTTAAGATATGATACACATTCTAGATACTCAACCAAATCACAATTTGGAGCTTCATTGAAGAATATTAAAGTGATAGTTGTTGGGTGGATATTTGAAAGGATTTTAAGAGGAAATAACTTATATATATGAGAAGAATTTCATGGGGATTTTTATGGGGGATGGACAACATAGTATTTTGGACTTGAAAACTAATAAGAGGAAATTACTAGACATAACAGAAAGAAAATGGGGAATAAAAAGTAGAGCGATGTGGTTCGATAAGTTATACAAGAATACAATATTTTTCATCAGTATGCAAACCACAGAAAGAGGGTTATCATAACTTAGGAGATCCAAGATAGAGAATGCAAGTCTGTTAAGAATTTCAAGGAGAATGTAGATATCAAAGTTTGTCATTTCTAGTCCATTTATAAAGAGACAAATTGAACCAATATTGTTGAAGCATTGAAGCTAATGACATACTCTCCTAGTTTTGTATAATATAATTAGATAATGATGGAAGAATTATATAAAGAATAAATCTTAGGAACATTGATCTCTTTTAAGAAGGAAAATATCCATTGGTTTTTATGAGTTGGTGCAAGAATATTTATTGAGGGTCATAAATGAAATCTGAAGCATAGGTAACATCATTGGGGATTTTAAATCTACATTCTTAGATTTACTTTCTAAAATTGACTTGTCTAATGAATTTGATGCGTTCAAACCCATAATGGGTTGAGACAAGGCTATCCTCTTTCACCAATATTATTTCTGCTTGTTGGTGAACGACTAAGCCAAGCCATATTACTTGGGTAAAAGGTCTAGAAGTATATATGTAATTAGAATTGGTGGAACTATTTAATTGTATCACTCATTGTTGGTGGATGATGCATTTCTTTTTCCAAATGGTTCTTTAGGGGAAGCACACATACCTCTATAAATATTATAAGTCTATAACATATCTATAAGGATGAAGATTAACATTAAGAAATGGTTAGTTGTTGGTGGGTTTGTTTCCCTTTAGGAATTTAAATTTTAAGGAGAGATTTAAGCACCTTGGTTCCTCTTGAAGTCAAATGGTTATGGTTAGAATGATTGGCTCTCATTGCTAGTGGATATGGGATATAATTCATAATTGGTGCAATCGATGGTTGCCTAGAAGGGGAATATTAACTTAGTTAAATCTGTACCTGAAGAAATATTGATGTTTCAACATTCTTTGGCATTTATTCCTATGGGGGTTCTAGAGAAGATTATAAATTGTTTCTTTAAATTTCTTTGATTTTGAAAAAATGAAAGTGATGGAATTACCTTAGCTAAATTTCATTCTATTGCAAGGCCTTATGAGGATGGATGATGGGGACTAAATAATATCCACCTATTTGGAAAATATCTCCCAAGAAAACGTAGATGGAGTGAGATATGGCTTTCAACTCGAGAATTATTTTTATCCTACATAGAATGAAAATTACATATCAAATATACTTACAATACTATTTTGAATATTTATCCTTTTACAAGGCACTTACTAGTTCTCATTTCACTATTCAATCACTAATCAAACTTGCAATTGTCTTACACATCAATAATTCTATGTACAACTCCACATTTATACAAGCTTAAAAATTGAATTGAACCCTCTATCCATGAAACTACCAGTGTTGTGTCCCCAAATATCTAGAATTTCTCTAGTACCTCCTCCTTACAAAAAATAATCAATATAGTAGAAACTCTTACCTCAACATATTTTTTAGTTTTAAACATATTTTTTAGTTTATATATATATATATATAT
>JZKD02S1707985.1:53378-64565 GCA_000966675.3 Picea glauca
TAGATCCATTTCAGAGTATCTCATTAAATGGAGAAAACTACCAGCTGAAGATTCCACTTGGGAAGATGAGTCTTTTATACAGAAGCATCCAGAGTTACTCAAGCGTTGCAGACAAAAAATTTCTCAAGGGGAGGGGCCTGTTAAGCCCTAATATTGGCTCATTATCCCTTAATTGGGGCATATTATATTAGTAATGTTATTTTATTTATGTTGGCTTCGGGCCATTAGTTGTAATTATACTTCCTAGTCTCCTATACATACCAAGGAGACATTTTCATTTTGAATCATCTTGTACTTGAGCATTTAAGTGGGGTAAAAGGAGGTTGCCCCCTCGAAGAGGCTTATTATATAAAATTATCTCTTTTTCAAGGCATTGAGTACTTTTTCTGAGGCTTTTCTATGCTATATTGATATTTGGTTCTTAACAGCTTTACAATCTTTGGGTTTGAATCAGAACTGATATTTCAATCAAGAACCTCTGTTTCTTGACTTTGAACAACGAACTTCTTAGATACATCATTATGGTCAAACAACCTTTCAAGGGGAACCAACCTTTTTGTAAATGATTTGTCTTCAATCCTACAATCTTGTGACCTACAATTTTGTCCTAAAATGGAATATCAACTTTAATTTTTGCATCATCATCTTCATTTTTCTGATCAATAGAGATTGTAGAAAACTCACCAATAGTCTCTAAAAACCTCTTCAATTCTTGATCGTCATTGAAAACTTTCCAATATTTGATATTATCTGGAATAGAAGGCCTATGCCTTACTTTAATTTCATATCTTAGATTTGAAAACATAGGAGTTTTCAAATTGCTAGCCGTCAGGGATAAAGAATCAGCTTGTTGGTTCAGACTTCTCTGAACGAAGGTTATATCAAAAGCTAGAAATATTTTTTCAATAAGGTCCCATACATCATTTATGTATTGCTTCAATATTTGATGTTTTGTTTGATACATATTTATGATTTGATGAATAATCAACTCCGAATCTCCAAAAACAACAATTTTATCAATCCCCATTTCCTTTGCTACCCTTAATCCTAGCAACAAAGCCTCATAATCTGCAATATTGTTGGTGGTATCAAATTATAATTTATATGACAGAGGGATGACTTCCTTGGAAGGAGATATGAATAGAACCCCGACTTCATATCCTTCCTTTGAACTAGAACCATAAAAGAACATCTTCCAAACTGCATGTTCAACTTCCTTTGCTTGGTCATTCACAAATATGATTGCTAATGGCTCAAGGGAATGATTGCTGATATGAAATATGTATGATCCAATTTCATCTTCGACTGCATAAATGGGGTGATTTCCAAGTTTTTCATGATGACTTACAAGATAGGCTAGTTTGAATTCCTTGTACAACCTTCAATGTTCTCCTCAAAAAATGGGTATAGTAGCATATGTAAGGTCCATATGAAAGGACCCTCCTACCTTTTTAGCCCAATATCTAGATAGAAACATGCCAAATTTAGGCGGTATATTGACAACCACCACATCCATGACCACACTTTTCATAGGCAACTGAGATAAGGTGACAACCAGATCTTTAATGACTCCTAAACACCCTTTTTAGAGTGAACATAGTATAAGTCTTGATAGGGCTTAATGATATCCAAACCTATCTCATCCATCACTACCTTAGGCATGACATTGTGTGAAGCTCCTGAATCCATAAGGCAATTATGGATTTTTTTCTCATGAACATGCAAAGATATATAAAAGGGGGGAGAAACATTAGATACATTTTCAATATGCGGGCCAATGATAATAGAAAGATTTTCGTCTTTAAAATTTATAACATCAGAAAAAGTTACATGAGTAGGAGGTTGTGAGGATTTCATAATAGTATTTTTAAAAGTACTAGTCTTCATTAATTCTATCAAAGGTATTCAGATTTTGATCTTATTGATCTCATGCTCTAAATTAAAATAAATAGACTACTTTTCTTCTTCTTTTATTTTTGGAACACTAGCCTTGACTGTCTACTGTTGTTGTTGATCTGATTTATGCTCTGCTTATTTATTGGATGCCTATTTGACTAGTGCACTTGTCTTATTTGTTTGAGCTATTGTATCTTCCTTTGATCCACTTGGTCTAGGTCTGAGATCATATTTATTCTTAGGTTCATTCTGAAAAATTTCTTCTCCATCATCCTCATCAAATTGATTCAATGTAAGGGAGTTTTCATATTCCTATTGAGTTAGATGAGGTGAAGGCAAATTAATATCATGTAAATTAATTGTTGAATCATCTTCAATGTCATCAACCCCTTCAGTTTCTTCTACTACTTTTTTTTGAAAGGGAGGTAATACCCTTTGATCATCCTGATTCCTCCTTTCCCTTTGCATAATTTGAGGTGCATTTGGCAGCCTCTGAAATTGATTAGGGTTCCTATTTTCTCCTTCTTGAACATTCCTATTTGATGGCTTAACTTCCAATTTTAATCTAGAAAGCTCATATGTCAAATTTTTCAACATTTTGGCCATTTCAACTATTTTAGGATCTGATGATGAATGAAAATAAGATGGAAGTTCTTCTTTTTGTTTCTTCTTATCTCTATCAAATTTTGATTTTAATCTTTGAGATGTTGAAATATTTGATTCTACTTCAATAAAAACCTATTGCGTCAAACTTAGAGTAACCTACTTTCTTTCTCTTAACAAGAGGGAAAAATTAGCATCAAAAGCATTGGAAAAAATGAGTTTTGCAGAAATTTTAGAAGATTTAATTTTATCAGGAATTTTACTGTGCATTTTGTTGAATCATTTGGTAAAATTAGACACAAACTCACCTTGTTTTCTATTTAGAGCTCCAAATACACTAATATTGTACAAGTAGTCTTTTTTTTTCTCCCCACTGTTTCAAAAAAACATCATTTAAAGCATCAATGTCTGCAATAGAATTGGAAGGGAGACCTTTGAACCATTTCCTTACCTTCCCATCCAAACTCTTTACAAATAACCTCATCCAAAAATCTATGTGTTCAACATTAAAGTTGTTTGCAAAGCTGTAAAAAGAGGAAAAAATTTCTTCAACTGTTACCTCTCCTTCTCCATTAAACCTATTCAAGTATTTCATATAGTATCCAGCTGGAAAAGCATATAATACTTGAAGTAATAACATGGGTGCATACCTAGCAGCTATGATAACATCCATTCTATTGACAACCATGGTGTGAACAACTGCAGTAGGGGATTTAGGAGGAGAAGATGGTTGTGAAATATGAGGTGAAGGTGGAGAATGTTTTTTGTGGGTGACAAAGTTGAGAATGGATATGTTGAGAGTCTAAGAGTCCTTCAATAGCCAAAATATTATTGAAAACTTGAACTTCAGGCTTCACTCTTTGAGAAGTGAAAATTTGAGATAAGGATGAGGATACTATCTGGTCAATTTCTTCTTTAGTATGTGCATGAAACTCACTTAGGGTTTTAGATGTGAAAGTATTATCTTCTTCTTCTATTTTGATTAGTTCATAAAATTCTTTCCATTCTTCCACTGTCAAATAATTAACATAAATTGTTGTAGGAAGAAAATTATTTTTGAGAAACAACAACGGGTACTTGTGACTTAGAAAAGGTTTCTCTAGAAAAAACAGATTTACCCTTTGAAGATGAAGACTGAATTGGAGTTTCTATAGATTTTATCAATAGTTTTTTAGGATCTGATATTGATGGAATTGGCTTAGGATAAGGATTGGCTCTGGTCACTTTCCTTTTTGAAGATGAAGCTGATACTGAGGTTTTGGTGTGATCAGGATTTGATCCCTTCAATTCTCTTTTAGGAGTGAGATCTTCTGTAATGGAGTTGTAAGGTGGAAAAACATGTTGTCTACTTTTGTATTGAACTCTTTTTTCACCATCAAGAGCTAGTGTTTTTCAATGTCGTTCTTCCCAGGGAAAATATCTTCATTCCTTCGTCCCCAAAAATGGTGCCAAAATATGCTAGTCCCTAAAGTTTCACTTGATTGCTAAAGGGAAATCTAGGGCATCGTCAAGTTATTGCAATGGTTTTTCATAAATAAATATTTGTTTTGGTTTTTGAAATTGGTTTGAAGGTTAAGAAGTGGGTAAATAACAATATCTATCTCAGATAACAAGAACACATTCCTATCACACTTTCTTAGTAAATGGTAGTCAACCTGATGAAATAGATAGCAAATTATAACATGAAAGATTGAATTATGTAAGTTTCACATTCCTATCACGCTTTCTTAGTAAATGGTAGTCAACCTGATGAATTACATAACAGATTATAACATGAAAGATTGAATTATGTAAGTTTCCAATCTGTTCATTCTCATAGGAAATTATTGATCCTAAATATCATTTAAGAACAAGAAACATGTACTTAAACACAAATCACGTTATGGACAAACAATCAACAAAATATTCACTGACTTAAATCATAAATAAGATATATCAAATGCTTCATACAGGATAACTATGCATTCAAGTAAGAAAATAAAGAATACAAGACAAGAAGAGAAATATAACCATCATATATCCCTTTCCATTTAGTGCAAAATCAAATAAGTTAAACGTAGTTTTTCCAAAAAAAAATGCCACTTCTTCCAACCCTTAATTTTGTCAGCAAGTTGCCTTTTTGTACACAACAATTTCTTTCAATAGATCATATTTCCTAGATACAGTTTTCATGTGATCCTATCTTGTAGCTAGCATCTAGGAGACAAATCCTATTACATATATTTCATTTGATTCTCCAAAACCTATTCATTAGATAGATCACTTGACATTTGACTAGTTTTGATCTCATAAGAAATCTAGATCCTATAAAATAGGATTGTTGCAATTGATTGTTGAGTTGGTTCTTCAAACCTGCACATAATTTGAAAAAATTGTTGTGGTAAAAAGATCCTTGATTGACTCAAATTACTTCAACAAATGGTGGAAATAAGACTACAAAAGTATGTTGACAAGGTCCTCATATGTTGTATAAGTTGAATCACTGTATTCTCCTTCAACTGCAAAAATATCCAACCTGTTTGTAACCTTTATTTATATGTAGGTGCTCCTATTGTTGATAAAATTCAAAATTGTATGCTGCCCTGGTTTTGGAACCTTCAGTGTGGAGTAGAAGAGGAACCTTTGATCTTTTCCTGCTTCATCTTGCTCTTGAGAAGTACATTATTACAATAGAGCTTAATCTTCATCTTCCTCACATTTTAAGGCAATTTTCGCTGATTCTTTCTCTTTGTTTTAAGCTTCTGTAATTTTTTATGTTGCTTAGCATTTCAATGTTCAAGTGCCAACTTTTCTTGTTTTAGTTCTTTGATGACTGGTTGCAATTTTTTATTTTCTTGTCTTGATTGATTTCCTGTCTCTATGGCATATCCCTCATGGATTTCCTCTGTTGCAGGTCGATTTAGGTCAATTGAAAACTTGGGCTTTCTTGCTCTAAATTCATACCTGTCCCCTTTAGAAGGTGAACCTACCATGATTTCCTCTCTTGTATGATATTTTGCAACTTGAACTTCTTGCATATCTGTACATAGTAACTCATCAACCTCAGGGGTATATGTTGGATCTTGCTCCAATTCATCTTCAGAACTCAGTGTCTCTGGCACTTGTAATTGTTTCTTTGTTTTCTATGTAGTTTTCTCATCATCATCATCATCATCAAGCACAATCAAATTTTGCTTCTTTAGAGAAGGCTTGAATAAGACTTAATTTATTAGTATCCCTAGTCTTAGGCATGCTTTTGTAATCTACAACCCTTTTTCCCTTTTCCATCTTACTTTGTTTTTTTTTATCAATGGTCCATTTCATAGTTTCATGACCATAATATTTTTCATGTTCTGGCTTGACTTCTTGCAACTGCTTTGTTCTTTGTTTTTCCTTCCTTCTTGTACAAACTCTGTTAGATCTCTTATATTCATGTTCAAAAACAGGAGATTCAGATTCCTGTTTGATTTCAACTTCTTGTTGCAGTTGGAGCTTCCTTTTGTTAGATCCAGTTCTTGTAGATACAAAGGAGTCTCTTTGTGACTTTGCAGGATTTTTAGAGGCATTCCTTCTTGTTTTTGAGATTGTAGATTTATTTTCTGGAGTATTTCTTTGTTTAAATCCTTGTTCTTCTAATCTTAATGAATTCAACAATTCATTCCAAGACATTTGAGCCTCACTTAACACATATAGAACTAGGGTTTTGATTAATCTTTGATGAAACAAGCTCTTGCTAGCAGTTTTAGGATGACTATAAATGTAATGTCCCCAAGGCCGAGCCCTTTATAAACTTGATGTATGAAACAAATTGTACATATGTGTTATAGTCTGGTGAGCCGAGTTCCTATAAGTTGTAGGCTTATGTGTTTGTTAGGCCAGGGAGCCTAAGTGTTGAAGGCCAGGAGCATGCTGTTGTACTTGTATGTATGCAGAATATTTAATATTATTTCCAAAAAGAGCCATGTGCATATTATTTTATCCTAAGTTCTTGGCAAGGGAGGGAACGTGCAAAGGGGATGCACGTTGTGGAATGCATGCAGTTCCAAGGGTGACAAGTGTCAGCCCTGGTGCATGCAAATAAAAGAGACAAAGTAAGCCGTGAGGGGGGGTTCTCATCCATTCGATCCGTCTGTCCTGAGGGGGATCAAGGGAAGCCAGTCTGCAAGAGACCCTCGCATAATCCTGATACAGAAAAGAAAGCTAGTGTTGTCCTGAAGAATCCATGTACAACCCCGTCCAGTGAGCGTGGAGTTCGTGTCTGACTCTGAGAAATCCCATGTGCGCATTCCCTAAATAGGAAGCCTGTGTTGGACTCGAGTGGAAGTATCCTTGTTTGTTGAGAAAAAGTTGAGTTAGCCTGTGTGTAGAACCTTGTTCCGAAATCAACACCGTGAGATCATCCTGTGTCTGCTAAACCGATTTGGGGAAGCCTGTGTCTATGTTTCCCATGGGTTGTTGTTGTCACGCAGCACTGGACTGCGGGAGGCTTGTTGGCCTGTGAGCGACTCCTCCAGGTGAGAGAGTGCGCAGAGGGAGAAGAGAACTCCTGGAAGGGACCTTGTAGCTGTCATAGAGCCCAGAGACTTCCGGTCCGATCTGTTCCTGTAACCCAAGGTAAGGGAGACTGGCAGCCGAAGGATTGTCTAAGTGACAGAGAAGGTGCACTCTCCTGGGGTGGAACAGGCATGTGGGGAAAGAGGGTCTGTGGGCAGTGAGCGTGGGAGATTCCTGGGAGAGATTTCTTCCTGGTGGTTGTGTATGTGCTATCTTCCCTGTAACCTCAGCCTAGCCTAGGATTCCTTTCCTTGGGGTGGAGCTCGGTCCCAGCTTGGGGGTGACCTACTGTTGAGTTGATGAATAGTGTGGTCTAAGGCTGGGAGGTTCGTTGAAGGCTTGCACTTGGTTGGTGATTTCTATAGCTGTTAAAAGATAAGTATATTGAATTATGCTTTAATCGTGTTGAGCATGACTGCGCTGTTTATGTATCATGTTTTCCACTGTGTAAATGAATTAATGATGAATGCTATGGCTTGTTTAATTATAACAGTACCCATATATTTTACTCTAAGTTTTAAGTGTGTTTAATTGTGTTAAATGCATTTGCTTATAAAACCCAGTATGAATTCTGTAAATTCCATGTACAGAACGGTAACTAAGAGGTTTGGAAACCTAGGTAGTGAAAGGGTACACTACAAATTGGTATCAGAGCTAAGGTTTCGACAGTGAGCCTAGATGGGCCAGTGGAGCAGTCTTTGGACTGAGAATGCAAGGGGAAATTGAGTCGGGAGGACCAATTTCGGACCCTGGTTTGCTCCGAAGCGTCAAGGAGATACTTGATGAGTTTTTAAGCTCAGGAGGTTTAGCGGTGTTGTGAAACCACAGCTGGTATGGTCTATGGCCATAGGAAGACAGGTCTTTACACCAATGGTGTTAGAACCGTAGGATCTGTTCGGGAGGGAAGGCGAACCCTTGTAATCGTCAGATCTGTAGAATGTGCACAAGGTTTAAAGCCTTTGGATATTGCATAGGGGATTGGAAAATCGGGATACGCGAAATCCCGATTTGGTTAAGAACGGTCTGAGCCGTCAGCTCTCAGTTGGAAAACCTGACATCCGTTGGATCCGTCAGGAGATGACTGAAGGTTAAATCTTAGTATTTAGGGGCGAAAGCTTCGAATTAGCGAGAGAGAATCTGAGCCGTCAGATCTCGGTCGAAAAACCCGACAGCCGTAGGATCATTCAGGAGATGTCCGAGGGTTGAAACCTTCGAGACTAGGGGTGAAAGTTCCGAAATAGATCCAAACTGTCCGAAAAACAGAGGACATGTGTCGTGAAATTTTCCATTCCGGAAAATCGAAAATCGGAGTCACGAAGGAGGTCGAGAATTTTCATGGCAAAAGTCCCGAAGTCCCAAGATTGAATCGAGATCGTCCATTCGTTGTGGACGCGTGGCAATAATCCAGGCAATCGGGGAAAGTCCCGATAGACAAGTCATCCATCAGAAATCGGGATTCGGGAAATCGGGAATCGCGGAGACAAGGAGTCCATGCATTGTGAAAATCCGAATCCTGAAACCCTGATGAGCGGTTTGATTACGGTCACAAGGTAGAGGTCACATGGACCTCGGCATAGCCGAGGGGACTAAGGCAAAGGCGCATCGACAAATCGGGGATCGAGAGTTCGTGAGGACAGGAACTCATGTCGTCAGGGATCACGAAACCCCGATACCCGAAACCTCAATTGGGAACTGTGCCATGTGGACACGTGGAGTTGTACCGCATGCCAAGGGGTCTGAGTGTTCGTGAGAAGCTCAGGCGAGATAGCACTGTGGGTGCGCAAAGACTTTGCAGGAGCGTAGACGTCGAAATACTTTGAAAATTTGAGAGTAAGAACTCAGGAGAAGTCAACGTTTTTATACGCGTGGTGAAGCTCAAGGTTCGGGAGCTCACTGGAGAAGGAAGCCAATACTGAGGCCTTGGATAAATCAAAGTTCTTCCAAGTGCAATAAGAAGCACATAAACTTAGGAGAGTACAGTCGTCGTCAGATCAGGAGAAATTGCGCAGAGTTTAAGCCTCTGAAGAAGCGCAAAGAAGGAGAACAGATCTGAGCCATTGGATCTAAGAAGAAACCCTGACAGTCGTCGGATCTGTAGGAAGCCGCACGGAGGTTAAGCCTTCGTTAAGGAGGAGAGAAGTCCTGACAGTGACGTAAGCGTTGTGGGACCACCAGAGTCAGAGTGGAGGACAGGTGTCCGTCATCCGGGAAGAGTCGAGAACTCTGTGAGCAAGAGCTCGGGAAATCTGTAGAGAAAATATCGATACAATCAGAGTCGTCCATCTGTGGGACATGTGGCAACCATCGAGAGCCATCGACAGTTGGCCCCATCGGGAAATCAGGAATCCCGGGGACATGATGTTTAGGCACTTTGAAATCGCGATCTGCGAAACCCCGATGAGTGGGGGCCAACTGTCACCGCAACAGAGAAGAAGGACAAAGGCGTAGTGGAGGCCAGCTATCAGCGATCTGGAGCGCATCAGGGATCGACATATCGTGGGTTCCAAGTGCATATGCACATTGACATTGGAAACCCCGTAGCCCCGACAGAATAAGGTAGTGGTCACGGGTACTAGTCACGTGGACCAGGAGCTGAGATGGAAGGGCAAGCGCGTGGAGGAGCGCATCGGGGATCGAAGAATCGCGAGTCCCGGGGACTTGTGCATTGTGACAATGAAAACATAGAAACTCCGATGGAGAGTATGACTGAGGTCATATGGTAGTGGTCATTTGGACCAGGGCCTAGCCAGGAGGGCTAGCGTACAAATAACACATCGGGTTTTTTTTTGAAGTTCGAAATCCCGACAAGGAGGTAAGGCCACGGACACTGAGGCAATGGTCATATGGTGGAAGCTTAGCCCGGAGGGCTAGCGCATAGGAGCCGAGAGATTATCGGAAATCGGGAGTTGGAGAGTACAGTGACTCTCGATAACAGGAATAGCGAAACCCCGATGACCTGAGATTAAGTCAGGGGGAGGACACTGTCTAGGTGCTGAAGGTTGTGAAGGTTAACAGGACCTGTGGATCGGGCATTTGACAGGGATTCCACTCTCGAATCTAAAGAGCTAATTTCGGCTCAACAGAGGGAATTTGATTGATCCGTGAGCGGGTGCTAGAGGAGGTAGCTCGCGCCTGCGTCAAGTGGTATAGGGCATTCGAGAATGGCTAGCGCCAAGAAATGTGGCGGAAGTAAGATGTTTTAGGGGTCTGATAAGCTATTATAGGAGGTTCATAGCCGGATTCTCAAGGATAGCGCATGGTATCACTTCCTTGCAAAGGAAGGAGAAGAAGTTTTAGTGGATTGATGAATGTGAGAGCAGCTTCCAGCAACTGAAGCAACTGCTCACTAGTGCTCCAATCCTAAATATTGTTGATCCAAGTAAGGATTACGTAGTGTGCACGGATGCATGTAAGGAAGGGTCGGGAGGAGTTCTCATCCAAGAGGGATCTGTAATTTGTTATGAATCCCGAAAGCTAAAAGAGCATGAAAAGAATTATGCCACTCATGATTTAGAGTTGGCAGCAACTGTCCATGCATTGAGGAAATGGAGACATTACCTCATGGGCAAGAAATTTGAATTAAGAACAGACCACAACGGTCTGAAGTATTTATTTGATCAACCAACTTTAAATGCCAGGAAAATTAGATGGCTGGAATTTTTGTGCGAATATGACCTTGATATCAGGCATATCAAAGGGAAAGACAATAAAGTGGCTGATGCACTCAGTAGAAAAGTGCATGAATTACATGCTACAACCATTAGCATGTACAGAACTGAGTTGAAAGACAGAATTGTGGAGGCTGCAAGTGTTGATTTGCAGTACAAAAGACTTGTAGCAAAGCTACAATAGCATGAGAAACCACAAACCAAGGAAAGTTACACCTTGGGAATTGATAGTTTACTTCTGTATAAAAACAGAGTGTATGTACCTAATGACCGGGAATTGAAGCTGGCAATTATAAAAGAAATGCATAATGTGACTTATGCTGGTCATCATGGATATCAAAAGACTATGGCAGCAGTCAAAAGCCATTATTATGGCCAGGTTTGAAGAAAGAAGTTGTTGCAATTTATAGCAGTGAGTATGTTTTGGCTTGTTTGGACAGCCAGAGGAAAGAATGCTTGCAAGTTGCAAGTGTTGTTGGTAATGTTG
>JZKD02S1707985.1:115286-127781 GCA_000966675.3 Picea glauca
TTGAATTGAATATTGAAAAAAGTATTTTTTTACTTGTTTTCTTGACCATTGGAAATTAAATTAAAAGAGATTTTTGGAAAGAGGACTTTCACATCACAATTCATGCACATATGGTTTGCACTTTTACTTTGGGGTTTCTTGTGCCCATGTATTTGATAGTTCTACATATAAACTAGGAGACATTTATTGAAGTGGCATGATCACGCTAACACTACACTGGATGCATATTTTGATCTTTGTTGACAATGCTTGCTTTGAGGTTTGCTTATAAAATGAAGCACTTTTGCTAAACAACTTTGTCTATTTGATGGTGGGTTGCTACAGGCTATTATGGCAGAAATCAATGATGCTATTGGTGCCAAAGTTGTTGTTCACAAGGAATGCAATACCCTGATTTTCGAGTATGGGGACATCATATCAGACCTTTTGATAACACAGGTCTGGAAACTAGTTCACCTTTTTTTTGCAAAATATCCATTAAAGTTTTAACTATATTTGATGTGGTGAGTTTGATTAGTATGGTATAAATAAATTGGGTTTCCATATTTCAAAATTGTGTATTTCAAAATGTCGATATCCCATCTTAGGGAGTTGATTCTACAAGATACTAGTTAATTAAGTAAAAGGTTAAGTAACTTGTATGGTATGCAGGTAAAACCTCAAAAAGTCTGCTCACAAATTGGTCTATGCTTTTTTGATGATACCTGGGATGTCAGGTCATATTCTCTCCCTATTTCACACTAGAAATTCTTCGCGTATTTTGTTTTTTTATTGTGTACTTTTGGCTTGTTTCATTTTTTGTAATTTGAATTGTACTTCTTGTGTACTTTTTGAAATTGGATTCTTATATGTAAGAATTGGGGTTGGATTTTGACAGCACGGGAATCACTAGTGTACTTGAAGACAATGTGGAAGGGTTAGGAGTTTATAACAACGATACAATTTGTGCTGCTTGTGAAATGGCAATTATATCAGCTCAAAATCAGCTTTCACAAAACCAAACCAAAGTTCAAATTTTGAACTACATTAGTCAGGTAACCCTACCTTGAAGAAATATTTGGACTTCCAATATTCACAACATGCTCTCTCTGGTGATTGAATTTATGAATCATAATCAATAAGAAATATAAGATACAAGGTACAAACCGTTTTGAACCTTTTCATGATTCTTATTAAATGTATAATTTGTAGCTTTGCAATCGAAGGAGAAACTCGAATAAACAAGCAACTGTTGATTGTAATAAATTATCAACCATGCCAACTATTTCATTTACAATCGGAGAGAAAAATTTTGATCTCACTCCAGAGCAGGTTTGAATATGCTTAAGAAAGTCTCTTTTTATCTATTCCATTGCCATTCTTTCATTTATATAATCTTTAAAATACGCCGTTTTTCACCTTTTCATGTTCTAAAGGCTAGAAATTGGGGGTTTGGAACTAGACATACTTCACTCAATTTATGTTTATAATTTTTACTTCAAATTTGTTGGATAGATGAAAATAGGTTTTAGGTGGCCTTGCCACCTCTAGAGTTCCTTTGCATAATTTCTAGTGTATGCATTATTGATTCAAGGTACTTCTACTAAATAGAAGAAAAAAACGATACAAGTTGGTTATTGTTTGAGTGTTTAAGCTTGTGGCAGTAGTGTGTTTAAAAAAAATAAAAAATAGGGGAATATTATTAGCTAATCCTCAAAATATAATACATACGACTTCTTTATTGGATATGATGCCTTTGATTTTACTTGAGATAGACCTTCACAAAAAGTCGTAGATTGCTTATGACTTTACAAATCATTTTTATAAACTAGGGACTCAACTAAAATCATGAAAACTGTTGAATGAGGAGGAGTGTTGTTTCTTATGTCAATTATCTCTTTGAATTGGTGCACCATTTCATCTTCTTTCATTTCTGCAAGGGTAGAGATTCCTTGGTTCCTTGTTGGATGTCATTGAGAGAGATTCCTTATAAAGGTTCAAAGCTAAATTATAGAGCATGTTGCATTCAACATCTAAAATGTCCATTATTTTCTTTTGTTGCACCAACAAGTTCATTATGTTTTCTTGTTGGGTGACACAATAATGTTCATTATATTGCACCTTAGAGTTGATAGAAAATAATGAATCCTGGTTAGAATCAATTTTTTCCTTGTGGTGCCTCAAAAATTTCCTAAACTCCATCACTTCCATGTTGTCAATTATTGCAATGAGAAGTCATATGCTTACAAGATGAAATTGGTTTTGGGAAACACTATCTACATAGGGTTTACCTTCTTGAGGAGAAAAAGAGATGGCTATTGATTTTTTTTTTAAGGGAGTCTATCACTCCAAAGATGACAATTTTCCAATCGCAAAATTGACCACAAGATTAAGGATGAAAACATAAAATTCAATCCACCAGAAAACAATAGCATTGTTTGTAACTCATTCCATGATGGGGTTCTCACTAGTATCCTGAGATACCAGGCTCACGTGAGGAGAATATGAAGGAAAAGGGAACAACAAGTCCAATGAAAAGCAAAGAAATGTAAAATGAAAATTGATAATTCAAATATAAATAACCAACAAACCAATGAGACAAAAACACAAAATACCAAACATATCTCGATTTCCAAATATCTTGCCCAAATTCCTTTATCTTGGAGACCCAACAATAGATAATTTGCATTATGGCCAAATGTTTGATCCCATAGTGCCAACGTGTTTACAACATTGGGACATTTAATATGAAGCATCGAGAGAGGATTACACACATAGGAAGGGATGATATCTATCACTTGAGCTCTCATCTTGTATCTACCACCTTGAAATATTTGACATACATATGATTAATAAATGTTTAATGTATTATAATAAAACCATATATTAGGGGATGATATGAATGGATCCCTCCTCATTTTGAATGTATTGGAATAAGGTTAAGGAGGGGTCCTTTTAGAATAAATGTTTAATGTATTATAATAAAACCATATATTAGGGGATAATATGAATGGATCCCTCCTTATTTTGAATGTATTGGAATAAGGTTATTATTTTGAATGTATTGGAATAAGGTTGAGGGGTCATTTTAACCAAATAATTTGCATCTTGGTTGAAATCTTTTTTTGCATGGAATAATTAGACATGTAATATTTTTATCTTAATTTGTATAAGACCAAATATATCTTAAATTTCACTTATGGAGTCACCAATCATAGCTTTGATATCTATCAAGGTGTCTCCTAACATAGTCAATGTCAAGAACCTTATTTTCTTGGTCAGTTGGATACCCCTTAGGAGTGTGTAGGCTTCAACCAGGTTTTTTGATGTTGTACCAATACTCCAAGTGAATGTGGCTACTATTATTCCTTCAAGATCGTAGAGGATCCACCTCACACCTCTAACCCTTTAGAGGGAGGTAGTGTTATCCTAGCTAGTATTGCTAGGATTAATGTGCCTATGCACATACTATCATTTACAACTAATGGATACTGTTGTAATCATACTTAGTGGTGATTCATGCACATCGATGCAATCACATGTAGTGGTATCAAGTGATAAATAAATATCAACTTTTCAATAAGCAGGTATGTGCGTGTCAGTTTCTCTAAATAATGCAAACATTTTCTAAAGTCATTAATGACACAATTGCCAAAGCTCGGTGAAAAATATATAATATGTGTCCATAGAAAATTTCATCCTTGCAGACATAGTTGTATAAGTCATGACTTATTTTTATCAAAACTAGCTTCTTTTTTAGTAGATTCATTAAGATCCTCAAAATGACCCATTATATTCTACTCTCATTTATGTAAGGTTTTTTCATAATTGAGACTTATAAATAAAGTAACATCCTTAGTTACCAAGGTGTATAACCCCATTTCATGAAGTATAAGCACATGAGTGAGGATGAAATTTGTTCACCTATATTAGGATATAAAACTAGTTGTATATTGATATGGGGTTTAGAGGTTTATCTAAACATCTTACAATTTTCTTGTTTTCACATTGACAGTACATTATTCAAGTTGGTGATGGATCTAAAGCTAAGTGTTTAAGTGGTTTCATAGGGTTAGATAAGGGATATATCTGGTATGTTAAATAATTGATTTGAAAGGATTCAATTGAATGTGAAGTAAACATGAAATAATGTTTTATTCTTTATCTTTTTATAATGATCAAGTTCTTACCAATGGATTCTTGTGATCTATTACAGGATTCTTGGAGATGTTTTCATGGGTGTTTACCACACTGTCTTTGACTTTGAGAAAAAGAGAGTTGGGTTCGCTAAAGCAACATAAGATAATTATCCCAATTGCTTAAGCTTAGGTTGTTTCATAATGAGTTTATAGATCAAGAAAACATTTGGTGTCAAGCAATAAATAAATATTAAACTTAACAATTATTAATGTGAAAATCATAAAAGAGATGCTTATATGTAAATTTCATAATCATTTTTCAATGTTGTCGTACTTGTTCTTAGGTACATCGTTTATATAAATTTCATAATCATTTTTCAATGGTGTCATACTTTAACTTATGCATATATTTCTATATTGTTAATGCCAATATTTCCATGCCTTTGGGAACACTTAGTTTATGGTGTTTTTCGAGTTTAGTTTACTAATAATTGGACATGTTTAATCTAAATTTCATATAACAAACCTTGGAATGTATCCTTATATCATAAAATGACTATTTTTTGAAGAAACTTACAAAAATAATGTAAAATTAATTTTTTCCACTTAAAGAATAATTGAAAATCTTACATATTAGAGTTTTTTTCCAAGACATCCTTTAAGATCTCTCAAAAGGAGAGAGTATTTTACTCTTAAGTATTGCATTCAACTCATCAATAATCCTTTCTCCAAAAGAAACAATAGAGAATGAAGATCCATTAAAAACAATGTCATAATGAATCTCTCCAAAGGTAAACAAGGTTGCAACATGGAGCTTCACTAAAATGAAATGGACCAATAGAGTCAACATGACTTAAAAGAGCATCTTCTTAATTTATCTTAAAAAATAAAATTCGATGAAGTATGGAAAAAAATTCACAATGTTCTCAAACCTATTTTCACCTCCAAAATATGTTACCAATAATCTTTATACCATTGCAACGTGGACAATATCACCTCCAAAATATGTTCACAATAGTCTTTGTACCATTGCAATGTGGACAATACTTTTCTACAAGACCCATACTTGAAAATAGCCCCTCAAAAGGAGGGCCTTGTTAAACTAAAACTAGGAAACCACTCTAATTATGAAGGAGAGACTAAAGAACCATATTGTGCATAGAAAGTTTATCCATTATGTGTGGCATCAATAAGGTTTAATCCTCTTAGGCAGGGACATGTGCACCTCCAAAATATGTGCCCAATAGTATTTGTATCATTTCAATGTGGAAAATATTTGTCTACAAGATCCATCCTGAAAATCAATCCTTATAAGGAGGGCATTAGCAAATTAAAACTAAGAAAACAATCTCATTATGGAGAGACTAAAGGTGTGAAGTTTTCACAGTGAACCTAGCTAGTAGAAAATTCACACAAACTTGCGAGAGAGAGAAGAGAGGAGAGAAAAATAATGAATTGTATTAACTGAATGAGTAAATAGTAATAATACACATGCTATACTCTACATGGCTAAGTGAATGGACCATAGTATTGATCTAGAGAGATCTAAAAATACTGATAGAAACTGAAGTAATCTTCTTCCTAGTCTTAGTTAACTGGTCCAATAATCATCAATTAATCGAGTTACACACTTGGAAGTGAGAGAAACACATGCAATCACAATATATGCACCCTCTTGGTCACATGCATGAGATATGCATGCAGTGAGGAAATCGAGGTGAACATGCAACTATTGGTGATAAACTGAGGTTTCCATGCATGAGTGACCTCCACTAGTCTAATTGATGTGTAACTGAATTTGAATTGAAGAGGGAAGGTGCCCTAATTTGTAGGGGAATATTCTCAAGAGAGAATATCCTCATCTATGGAAGTGATCTCAACATTCGACTATCAACCTTAGGAAAATAATTACCTAGGTGAGTGTGTAATATCCCCAACGCCCCCTATGAACACTACTAGGGTGTACATGATGAATGGGCCCCGACAACCAAAGCCATGTTAGTTACCCATTGTAAAATTCATCTATGAATGCAACATTGAAAAAATAGAGGAAAGAGGGAGCCCACCCGCCCCCCCCCCAAAATACAAAATATTAAAAAAAGAACAAAGAAAGACAATTGCTAAGAAATTGTGTCCTTCACTCTAAGACGATCACACATGAAGTGGAACTTTTCATCAGTAAATGTCTTGGTGAAGATGTCTATAGTCTTCTCAGTGGATGGAAAATACTACAAATTGATTATCCTATCATGTACCATTTCTCTTATGTAATGCATATGGATCTCGATGTGTTTGGTTTGTTGTCATTTCACTACGTATCTACAAAACTTGAGAGTACTCTCATTGTCACACCAAATGATAGTCAAATGGTGGAACTAGATGTTGAGCTTAGTTAGGAATTTTTGAAGCCAAAGTGATTAAATAATGATGTTGATTTCTCCTTTGTACTTGGCCTCTGCTGACGATAGAGCAATAGATGATTGCTTTTGCTCCAATAGATGGGACCAAAATCAAAACTAAGCACGTGCCCATAAGTGGACTTGTGATATTTACTATTGCTAGCCCAATAAGAATCAGTAAAACCCATGATATCCAATGCACAACCTACTCCATAGTGGATCCCATAATCTATGGTAACCCTAAACATATTTGAGGATGCTTGACATCCTTCCAGTGTAGTTCTTGTGGCTCCTGCATGTACCTAGAAACTACCCCTACTACATATGAGACATTTTATTGGGTGTGGGTGAGATATATAAGGATCCCCACATGTTGTTGATAAAATGTGTTATCCACCATTGATGTATCCCTGACATGCTCAAGATGTACCTCAAACATAAAGGGTGTGGTTTTTGACTTGCAATTGGTCATGTGGAATATAACCAAGAGATCCATGACATAATTAGTTTGAGATAGATTGATTCCTAAAGCATCCTGACTGATATTGAGACCAATGAAATATCGCATTGAACCCATGTCTGTCATAGAGAATATGTCTTGAATAATATCTTTAACTGCAACAATTATTGAGGTCGAACTCCTTGTGATCAAGAGGTCATCAAAATAGAGAACTGGGATCATTAAGGAGTTCGAGGTTCTCAACATGTAGACATTCAGATTTTATTTGCATTTAAAAAATGTTTAGAAAGAAAGTAGGCATCCATGTTCACATAACATTTTCTAGGTGCATGCTTGAGGCCATAGATTGAATTTTTCAGTCGACATAATAAGGAAAAGTTTTGTATGAACCCTTGGGGTTGATCCATGTAAATATCCTCTGAGATATCCCCATGAAGAAAGGAATTCTTCACATCCATTTGGTGAACTTCCCATGCCTTGCTTCTGCAATGGTAAGGGCCAATCAGATGGAGTCCATCTTTGCTACGAGAGAAAAGGTCTCATCATATTCTATCTCATGTATATGTTGAAAACCTTTGGAAACCAGTCCTGCCTTATACCTTCTCACCTATATGTCTACTTCCTTCTTGGTCTTGTAAACCCATTTTCATATAAAACACTTATGGTCTAAAGGAAGGGAAACTAGATCCAAAGTTTGGTTCTCAAGGAGAGATTTGTATTCCTCCTGCATAACGGATTCCCAGAAGGGTTTACCTGCATCCTTTGCATAGGTATGTCATTATGAATATAAAACCTTATATAAATGCATGGGAATCAACGGTTCAATAGCTATGAGTGCATGAGGAGGATCCTCAAATTGAGACCTCATCCTCCTCTAATATTTTGTCTCCTCTACAAGGTCTCTTGATTCTTGTAGGGTGGTCTGTGCCTACTTGAGCATTTGTGGTGGCTTAACATCTGCATGCTCATCATCGACATGCTCATCATATTTCAAATCATATTCAGAGCTTAGATATGAACCATGATTTGAGTGAGTGGACTCATCATCACTTTTTTTGGGTGTAGGCATTAGTATAGAGGTATCTACATGTGTCTTCAATGGTGTGTGCAAGGGATTTCCTTCAAACTAAACACTGCACTCAATGATGATGTTGTTAGTAGAGGGATAAATTAACCTATAACCCTTCACACCGTCTAGATATCCCATTATTATGCAAGTGGTACTATATGAATCTAATGCTTTCCTCTTTTCAAAGAGTATGTAGGTCCATGCATGTGATCCAAATATTCGAAAGTGGGTGAATTTTAGTTTGTTGTCACCCCATGCCTCAAAGGGAGTCTATTCCTTGACATATCTCTGAGGAGATATGTTCTAAATTTGGTTATCATAGTTAAGTGCCTCATACCAAAGCTTGGGTAGTAGAGATCTTGCATGCAACATGCAAGTGGCCATCTCCTTGAGATATCTTTTCTTCTGCTTGACTATTCCATTCTGTTGCAGAGTGAAAGGTAATATTTTCTACACTTGTATACCCACCTCTGAAAAAATATGATGGAAACATCAGTTCACATATTCCTCCCCATTGTTTGTGCATGGATTTTGATCTTTCTTCTGGATTGAGTTTCTGCATGTGCATTGAACGCTTTGAGATGGTACATAAATTTGGAATTCTTCATGATAAAATACACCCAAGTGTATCATGATAAATAATCAATAAATGTAATCATGTACCTAACTTTGATGATGGACAGATGTGGAAAGGGTCCCATCAGATCACTATGGATGAGTTCCAAAGGAGAGGAGGCCCTCCAAGCCTTCCCTTTTTCAAACTTCTCTTGAAGATGTTTTCTAAGAACGCATCCTTGAAAATATACTTTTGAAAAGTGTAAGTTGGGAAATCTCGTGACCATATCCAATTTTCATATTTTATGCATGAGTTTGAAGTTTAGATGGCCAAATATCTCATGTCATAATCCACTAGTATCATAAACATGCGTAAGTAGTAAAGTAGAATCAGATTTAGAAATAAATTTAGTGAAAGTATACAAACGAGTTTGGTGGTTTAACCCGCCAACAAAAAATATGGAGTTATCATGCATATCATATATGGTTATAGAATCATGTGTAAACTCCACCCTTTTTCCCGTACTCAAATGTGTTATCTGATAAACTAAGAGAATATTCATGGAGAGTTTTGGAGCATGCAAAAAATTCTCAAAACTTCTATGTTGGAGTTCTACTCTCCCTTGGCCAATGACCTCAAATGGGGTATCATCTCCCATGAGAATGGGAGGACCCATGCATGCAAAAATAGAAGATAAAACATTTTATGTTGCTTCCATATGATGGTATATGCCTGAATATATGATCCATGCATTGGGAGAAGAGTTAATGAAAATCAATGCATGAGAATTACCTTTCCCTTGATTTCCTGCTTGGACTTTGAATTAGAAGTGCTCTTGATTTCATGCACAAGAAGTGCATGCACATTCGGTCCCTTTATTATCCCCATTTTGATGAGATTATCTTACTCATGCATGAGGGATTCAATAAAATGATCCAATGTTGACATTTTCGAGGTTTCTCTTGAAGTGAATTGGTTTGTATGGAATGATGAGATGAAAAAAACATAATCTAGACCAAGTTTTTCCAAGATAGAAAGGATTGATTGATTTTGTTGAGTGGATTTTTCTATTCCACATCCCTTTAGATGAAGGAGGAAGGAATTTAACTTCATATAGAAGTTTCAAATGTTATCAAAATTCCTCATATTTAAGGAATTCATCTTGACCTCAAGCATATGGCCTCTCATTTCGTCCTATTTTCCAAAGAGGTCCTCCAACTTTGTCCAAATCTCATTTGGTGTGGTACAATATTCAATGTGAAACATAAGCTCAGGGGACATATATATGCATAGGAGGTTGTATGCCTCATTCATGTCATTGAGATACTTGTTCTTATTGATAGTGAAAGTTCATGGTAATTTGGTACAAGCATCTGCATATGAGTTGAGGCATAATTTTTAGCTTCCACTCGAAGTAGTTGTGAGGCATGAAAAATATTTTCGGTGAGTAATCCATCTTTTCTGATTGCATCTTCCTCCTATAGTTGCAAAAAAAAATTCTAATTCACTTTCTCCTAGCAATCAAGGATTTGATACTATGTGAAGTTTTCACAGTGAACCTAGCTAGTAGAAAAGTCACACAAACTTGTGAGAGGAGAAGAGAGGAGAGAAAAACATAAATTGAAGTAATCTACCACCTAGTTCTAGTTAACTGGTCCATGCAATCATCAATTAATTGAGTCACATGTGTGAAAGTGAGAGAAACACATGAAATCACTAGATATAAACCCTCTTGGCCACATGCATGAGATATGTACACTCTCGGTGAGGAAACTAAGGTGAACATGCAATTATTGGTGATAAAACTAATGTTGCCATGCATGAGTGATCTCCACTAGTCTAACTGTGGTGTAAATGACTCTTGAACTAAAGAGGGAAGGTGCCCTATTTTTAGGAGGTGCCCTAATTTGTAGGAGAATATTCTCAAGAGAGAATATTCTCATCTATGGAAGCACCCTCAACATTGGATATCAACCTTAGGAAAATAGTTACCTAGGTGAGTGTGTAATATCTCCAACAAAAGGACCATACTATGCATACCAAGTTTATCTATTTATCTTTGGCATCAAAAGGTTTGATCATTTTATGAAGGTGCATGTCATTATGAGAAATAATAAAATTATCCTAAGGCCATCCCAATGCCATGTAAGAGTTGAAACCACCTTCATCCATTATTCCTAAATTCTTTAAAGCATAGGAGAACCACCAAACTTGAACTCACTCTATGTTTTCCTTTGATGATTATGCATATGATAAACATTTTCCAAGATTCCTCACCAAGAAATTATCTCTCTATCCATTTTGTTTAGTGAAACCAAAGCCTCTCCACTATTTGGGAAAAGGTACAAATTATCCTTGGAACCATAGAAAAATCATAGTACCTCCAAATTTCAACCATAAGAAACCTCCAATAAATATTTTAGATGAATAAATTTGTAAGTAGAAGGAAAAAAAACAAAAGAAATAATAATCTTGGCTCCTATGAAGGAAGATTTTCTTGAGAATTTAAATTTTACTAACAAAAAATGATCTCCCACGTATCTAATTGTATCCCCACCTCTCATGTGTTGCTAAGGAAATTTCAATCAACCATGTTTCTGTTCATGGATACATGCAATAGATAACCTTGCCTTCAAACTAAAATCAAATGGTTAGGGTATCTCTAGTATTGAAAGAGAGAAGAATCTCAATCAAACCTCTAGTCCCAACCTTATCATTATCCACTCCAAAGAATGCACCAATTGCTAAATGATTATTTCGATAAAAAGGATTTAAAGTTCTCTAAAACGTAAGTGCTATGTTTCAAATGTGAAATGGTTTTGGTGAATTATTTGGATTCCTACCACCACAACCCTAACTTAACTACAAGATTGTTTTATCCCCAAGGGGGGATTTAGTGTGTTAAGTTAAGTGGTTAAGTTTAGTCCGAGCCTTGGGTCATGAACCAAGCATATGATTCATGAGTGAAATGTGTGTACAGATGGTGCAACTAATCTTCAAAATAAAATGCTTATAGAAGTACTTTCGATTAATGATATTTGAAATTGAAATGCTAAGTGAAAAATAGAAAAAAGTACTAATTGTAAAAGGATTCTATCAATTTAGATAAAAAAGCATAAAATCATACTTCAACTTAGAAAAGGACTAGGACTAAATGAGCATACAACTTCAAATTGAAAATAAAGTTGAACAAGTCAAATACTAGGAACCAAGGAAATTCTCTTACGTTTTATAATAACAAACATGCAATAGATGAAAAGTTAAAAAAGTCATCTAGCTAGTTGGAAAAAGAAAAACCAAAAAATAAGGACAACTACTTATGCAACAAGGGACACTTTTCTTTATCCAAAGATTTTGCAATTTAAAGCAAGTCTAAGGGCTATTCAAGCAAGCTATGGTTATGAACTTAGTATACTAAAATAGAAATATATAATGTAGGGAAAAAATCCTAAAAGTGGAAGGTACTAAGAACCCTAAAGGGCCTTTTATCTACCTACACCATTTCAAAAAAGTGCATTACAAAATAACATTAGTACCCTGAAAGATTAAATGAACCCTAGCAGAGTACTATTTGGACTGAGAAAAAACTAGAAATGCAAAAAAAAACTCTATGAACAACGTAGAAAATTGAACCAAAATTTGCGTTGGTAATGCAAAAATAGGGCCTAAAAATCCAATGAATGAGTACATAAAACACCCCCCAAAATGTGCATTCATTGTAGAAATAATTTGATGCAGGAGCATCGCCTTCAAAGTCAAAACACAAGCATGGAGGCAAAGGAATGACATCTCAACATGACAGAGTTTCAAATCAAAAATTAACTCAGAATTAAATCGGGTTGTTGAGATATTTTGTAAACAACATTTTAAAAATGTAACTTGTTTGTAAAGTC
>JZKD02S1707996.1:0-10188 GCA_000966675.3 Picea glauca
AGTGCCTCTGCATGCTCTTCACCGTGCCACAGTTCTTCTCATCGGGTTGTTCACTGCCACTCCACTTTTTCTCTGCTTCGCTCGCTCAACCCTCATCTGTTACTCATCTCTGAGTTTTATCTCACACTGTGCATACTGTAATTTTTCCTTTCTTATAGTTCAACTCATTTTTCCTTCAGAACAACCAACCACACACAGTCACTGCATGTTTCTTTTAACCACTTCCTTTGCGGTTACACCTCGAATCTTCTTGGGCAAAAACGCATAGAAGCTAAATCGCCAATCGTCCAAGAACCATGATTTGGTTCTTCTAATTGAATTGTAACTGATCGATTAACTGTGAGGTGAGACAGTAACCCTTTGATCAAGATTCCAATTAACCAGCACCGTTGGATTAAATCTATAGGATTTCGCATTTATCTCATATGCCCACTAGCTGTGACCGAGCGCTAAACAGAGTTTGAATTTTGTGATTTTTCTTCTCGGCATTCCTGTGATGAAGGGTCTCGACACTCCAAGGACCAAGTCGCGATCATTGAGACTCTAAGATGGAGATTAGAACCGCTATTTTCTTCCCCTCACGTGACCACCGGTGGTGACCACAGGCTCCGCCAAAAGGCGCTTTGTATTTTGTGAACTTATGAACTTTATCAAGCCTGATCAACGGTTGAGATCTCCAATGATCTGATGGTCCAGATCTCATCGTAATATTGCATATTGCAATCCCTGTGATGAAGGATATTGATACTCCAAGTCACGATCACTAAGACTCCGAGATGGAGCTTAACACTGCTAGCTTCTTCCTCCATCTTCCGCAGATGTAACCACTGGTTGTGACCACAGCCTTATTCGAAAACACATTTCACACTTTCGCATCTCGGGTATTCTACGATGAGTCCTCTCGACTCTCCATGTCACAAACTCCAAAATAGAGCTTGGCTTCTCTATCTATGCTCTCCAGCTCTCGACAATGTGACCACGAGATATGACCACTCGCCAATCAAACGAGCACTTCACTCCTTTGAATTTCCAGTCATCGAAACATTAATCTCTCACCACATGTCCCTCTTGGATCAACGGTCAATATCTTATCACAATTTTTCAACTTCATGGGCCTTCGTCATGCCTGATCAATGGTCCACGATCTCAATGATTCAATGGTCCAGATATTTTCATGATCTTGCATATCGCGAGTTCCCACACCATGCTCTGTTGATTCCTCCAATGTGTAAGTCAGCAAAATTCCAATCGCTTACCATGTGTCCTATGAATCCAACGGTCAGGATTCTTATCGCAATTTCTCATATCGCAAGTTTGACCCTATTTCCTTTGGATTTCCTGATCTTTGAAACTCTGAAACAAAACTTTTGTCATTATTTGACTGTTTTCCTTCTTATGAGCTTACACATCCTCCTGACTTGGAATAATTCCTAAGTGTCAAAGGCCTCGACCTTTGATCCGTCTAAGATTCTGAGTACGCTATCTCTCTTGAGCTTTGGAAATGAGTTAACCTTATCCCTGGTGCACACCTACACACTGCGTGTGACTCTACGCTAATCCTCCCGATTTTACATTGTTCCTATTTTACCATCGTTGCACACTATGATCTTGCCATCAATGACAAGCACACTCTACCTGTAACAATGCCAACACTCTTTAGATCTTGGGTCCATGGATTTTTCTATAGATTCCATGCTCTGAAGATTCCAAATTGTTCCTTTCATCATAGGACTAGGAATACTTTAAGGCTTCTTTCGAAGAAGACTTCTTCTAAATTCAAGTTGAACATGTAATGTTTTTCATGGCTACTACCATGGATATATACTTTATCATCTTCAATGGATCATAGGATTAGATCCCTCCTAATCCTTGCTTCATGTATGAATGCATGATCTTATTTTGGTAATATATAATCAGCTCCCTCCATCTAGGAGATTCCACGCTTCCATCTGCATCCTTATTTCCTTCTACAAGGTGTTACAAATCTTTTTCCAATTTCCTCTTGATTGTTGATTTCTTTCTGTCTTTACTTCTTCTACATTTCTTTCTGATTTCGACTTATTTTGCATCTTGTTTTATAGTCATAGTGATAGTAGTCCTTATCTTGTTGTTCTTCCATAAGTATAGTTTCTCTTTGAACATATCATCTTCTAAGAAATAGATATGCAAGATATGTACCAAAAACATGGCATGTATAAGAACTATGAAGAGTATTGTTACCTTGTCTTAGAAGAAGAAGTTTGTTTTGTCCTACTTGATTTTCTTTGAGGGTTCCCTTTCTTCGACAACTAATGCTTCATGTGTTTCCTTTATTTTCTTTAACTTGGGACAATGATTCTTTTAGTGACCATACTTTTGAAAATTGAAGCATTGTATCCTTGACATATCATTCTCTTGATTTGTTTTCTTCTTGGAGCCAAACTTCTTTTTGTTCCTGAAATCCTTGAACCTTGTTGTGAAGGATCGATCATGGTACTTATTTTGAGATTTCTCTTTTGCATTGATCCTTGAATCTTCTTGATCACAGCAAGTCCAAAGTTCTTCAAATGTAGGATACTCCTTCCTTGTGTTCACGCTTGCGGAAAATGCATCCCACGTCTTGGGAAGACCATTGAGTACTATGTTTACCAATTCCTTCTCTGAAATGATATCTTCAATAGCTTGTATTTGATATATTAACTGAGATATTCTCACAAAGTATGATGCTATGTTGTCATCATCATTCATCTTCATGTCACGGATCTCATTCTTCAGACTCATTACTTGTCCAATGTTTCTGATTAAGAAGAGGTTTGTTAGGGCATCATACATCTTCTTCAATGAGTCAATATGGGAGATGTAGGGTATCAAGTGGTATTTTATAGATTCCACTATAATACTCATGGAATTTATGTCACTTTCTTTGAACTTATCCATAACTGCAACGTTCTACGGTTCCTTCTCTTTGCCTTCTTCAAATTTTGGTTCCATGATCTTTCCTTTCACGATATCCAACACTTTATTCTTGGAAAGGATGAGTTCAATCCTTTTCTTCCATTCTCTAAAGTTAGAAGCTCCATCTAACTTGTTTTCTGACTTCATAGAGTAATTCATGTCTGCTTTGACGTGGTCAACCCTAGATTTGACCAAAAACTCAAACTTGACGTCTTGGCTTGTTGAGAGTACCAGGAGATGCGCTAGGCTAAGGCACACCGGTCTATCCAAAAATTAGGTAAATCCATCCACTTAAGGTGACTCAATGAGAGGTTTAGGGTTTCTGCAACTACACCTGCTAGTAACCCTAACGGCAGTGCTTTGGTGACTACTCCTACTAGAAACCATAGCGACAGTTCTTCAATGAGATTAATATCCTTATGGCTATGCTCCCTTCCAATGGTTATACTGAATGAAGGAGGTGTGGACCCATAACCTATTATAATATGATGGATATGCTTGTTTTACCATAGACAATATCACTATTGGTACCCAACCATCGGCCGAAGCCACCCTCTGAGCACCTTAACCTTGATAGAGAATCACTCTAGAAGAAAACCCTAGGATAGATAGCCAAACAAAGGGTAGTGCACCTTTGTCCAAGGATAGCGCACCAAAAAAGAGATGGTCAGATAGTCCAAACCATAACCAAGAGATAGTCCAAGCCAAAACGTAATCTGGTAGTTGAAGCAGCTGCAATGACAGATTCTCCTCCAAAATTGCACCCAAACTGGCTAACTGTAGTGTGCATAAGTGAGCTCTGCAGTTCTGAGAATGTGAATACTGGCCTCCTGTATTTATACTAATTCTGGCTAACTGCCTGGGTCGACTTCTCATTCTGGGTGCCTATTTACTTGGTATATAATGTTTCTTCTGGCCGACATCTTCTCTTGGAGGCTAATAACCTAATATAAATTATCCTCTTGAGCCGACTTGTCTTCTAGGGTTATTATCCAACTCATTAGGGTTTCTTCTTGCTTCCCGAAATATTATATTCTCGTCAGGTTTACATGTGGAGGTAAATACTTCCCGCAGCTACCATAATATCAACACTTTATACTTATGAATAGGCACTATCATGAGTTTCAATAATATTTCTTACTTGGCAATCACCCATGGCACTTAACTCTATTGCCTGGAAATTTTTCTCCAAATTTTGACATTATTTGGAAAATATTCACATTAAGTAGTTACACAATTTATGGAATCCAATCCAACTTTTCCTAAAGATTTATGGAGAACCTGATGCTCCCATGGAGAAATTATACCTTATGTCATATTTTCCTTTGAATTACCTTTCCAATGACCATACTCATGCTTCAATCTGATTTATGAGCCAAAAGTTAGGGCTTCCTAAAATTCCATTCTACTCATTGTTGTCCTTCAAGTTCACCAAAAACCTTCCTTCTAATTCCTTGAGAATTCCTCAGCTCAAAACTAAATTCTGAATGGATATATAGATTCTCCTATCCAAACATTTCCAATTACTGCTTTCTTTCTCAATTATGGGCACTGAGAAGAAAGTTATAGGAAATTGAATATTGTCAATTTACCCCTTTGTACACCTTTCTCCCTGGTGTAAAATAATCTCAAACACCAACTTTTTCCACTTACAGAGGTAATTTCGTTAGGAACCAAGGAAAATTTTCTACCAAACACAAATAATACTATTAAAAATAAAATCACAGCAACTCTAAGATTGTCAAACTCATGCTCTAGTAAAAAATTGCAACAATCTATGAATGACAAATTTGCCCCTTTGGGACTTTCACCTACCTTAGCAGTTTTATCCTTGTTCATGCATCCCTACACCAATCCCTTTGGGATTTTGATAGATTCTCAATTGGGTATTTCCATGACTACCTCCTAAACGATTTCTCAAAATTTTACCCTTAACCGGCTCTGGACTGTTAGTTACGTCCATAGAATTTTTTATTGTTTTACATGTTTAGCCATGTATGCTACAATTTTATTCTTTCTCTTCATGTTCATTTTTATGTACACAGATTCAAAATTTGGTTCCATGGTTGTCTTCCATGGTTCATAATATTTCTGTAGACTACTTTTGTGCCTCAAACGGACCTCCGAGAAAGCATTTATCCCTCCTGAAGTAAACTGGTGTCGAAATTTCACCTTAATTGTTTTAGTTGTAACTTTCTCATACGAGCTTTGTTTGGCGCTTGGAGTAGCTCATTAGATATCTATCTCTAAGTTATTTTATTTTATCTATAGACATAGAGTGTACCTTGGTACACTCTATTCTTGTGGGTTTTGATTGCCTAAAAATGTCGTTTAGGGCCTCAAAATTGCCCTACAGTTTAAGTCCTTCAAAAACCTGAAATTTTCATAGAAAAACTTATTGTTTTACAATTGTAACATCCTTTAAATATGAGTCATCGATCTCAAATTGGGTGAAGTCTGATTCATTGATCCAATGATCCTTTCCAAACCTCGGGATTAGTTTCCACCATCGATTGATAACTTTAAATAATCTAGACCATTGATTTTCGACACTACATCAACGATCAACGATCGCAGATTTATTTTTGTAAACCAAACTTGCTCATGAATCTACCCAATTCTCGATCATCATCCATCATCCATTTCTCTTGGAAAACTAAGATTTCCCACAAATCTTGTTGAACCCCAATCATTGGAAATCAACCATTGGAAAATTTCCTTGACAACCACTTACTTTCGAAATCTGTTGAACCCCGACCATCAGTGATCAACCATCCCTTGTCTGACATGGCCACTATGCTAACATGTCATGACATGTAGATGTTGATGTGGTGCGACACATCATCCTGAGGAATCATCTTAGATGATGTAGCATGACATGTGGATGATGATGTGGCATGACATGTGATTTTCCTCCTTCCCTCATCGATGATCGACAACTTCTCCTAGAATAATTGAACTCTACACTAATTTTGTTGAAGTCCAATCATCATTCATCGACAATCATAGATTTATTTTGGATCAACCAACTCTTCACAAAACTCGCTAATACAACCATCGACCATCAGTGAATTATGTTGGCGAACTTCGACACTTAAAAAAAATTCGACCAAATACCAAGTGAATCTGGGTTGTCAATCTCCCACTCAAAAAGATCTTATCCGTTGATTCTGATACAACCTCCCAATGGACGAAAATGAATTCAATCTGTCGATCTATCTCATTTTCCCAACTGTCAAAAATGAATCTTGTTCATTGATCTAGTAACCTTTCCAAACTTTGAAGAACTTATAAATTTTTAAATTTATCACTACGTATCTAGGTCGTACTTGATCTCGAGATCAAACACGATCTCAGTCGTCGATTCACTGAACTCTCCCAGCTCCTTCGGTGGCCATTAAAACACAAAATTCAACCTTCCAAGTCGAATTCATCTCTGCAACTTGAATATTCACGCCCCAAATAATCTCTTTGACTACTCTTAGGTATTTAAAACTCAAAATTTTCCTACGAATTTGGGGATTTCACTCTAATTTCTTAGTTTTTTCCCCAAATTCGCACAAACCAAAATCTACAACAGTGAATTTTCCCAATTCACTATGTTTCTTGTCCCATATGGGTCCAATGTTTGAACTAGAAGCTCTAATACCATAATGTAACATACCCCAGTCCAATTGAGGATCATTACGTGCAGAAAACACATTAAATCGATAGATTTTCTAATTTTTAATTTTTGGTACCTTACCAGCTACAAATCACACACAAATTTAACCATTTGACTAATAGACAATTATAATGCATCTAACAACATATATTAAAACATGAATGCAATTTTTCAAGCAAACAAAAAACATACAACATTCAAATAAACCATTCGCATATATAAATAAACATAACACAAAAAACACTTATAGTTAATAGTTAACCAATTGGTTGTATGCGAACACTACTAAATATTGACAAAAAAAATGATGTTGTACTCCAACAGTATTGACAAAATCGGTCGTACTATCGGATTTTACTTGCATTTTTTGTATTTTTTTTTAAATTCCTAACATTCGTCGACTATCCAACGAAAGGGACTTTATCATTGCCTATACAACGATAAAGTTCATCAAATATTCGACGAACACAGACTCCATTGAATATCTGACGATTGGCCAAGTCAATGATCTATGTGTCTCCATACGGACGTTTGACTAAGTCAATATTTTTTCTCGTTAAACAATGTCTCTCTGGACAACAACCGTCGGAATTTCGATGAAACAGTAATGCATAATTAAAAAAGTTTTAAATATGAGAGATGTTCGACATTGTTGCTATACTAGCGACGATTTGCAAAGGTTATAAGGGATATTTTTTGGTAATAATACAAAAAAAAATTTATTTTTTTCATTGCATTACAAATAATTAAACTACTGAGGTTGATTTTTGAATATAATCATTGAATGTTTGGTAACGAAAAATGTCACATAACATTCCTCTAGGAGGAAAAGGAGACATGAGATCTGCATTGGAGGCTTTGGGTGATCGGAAATGTTATTGCTCTTGTAAAATATGCAAGGGCTATAATAGAAGGATACTTTTAACAAAAAAAGCTAAAAGACAGTGTAGAGAGTATGGACACCTTAAAGGTGAGCATGAATACATCCCTTGATAAGTTATTCATTATATGTCATTATATTGCAAATTGTTTTTGTAAACATTTATATGTTAAATGTAGAAGAAAAATAATGTATTTTTTTATGGATATATTCTATGTACACAACAAATTGAGAGTAAGTTAAGAAGACAAGAAGTAGACATAAGATGTATATTTTAATTAGGGTTTAGGGTAGGGTTTAGTGGTTAAGGGGTTTAAGATTTAGGGGTACAAGGTGTAAGGGGTTAGGGATTAAGATTTTAGTGTTTTAAGGGTTAATAAGGCCAGATTAGGGCTCAGTGGTTGAGGGTTTAGGGGTTAATGGGTTAGGTTTTAAGGTATTTTTAGGGGGTTTATGTACTAGAGGATTTATAGTTTAATGGGGTTTTAGGGAGTAGGGGTTAGGGGTGTATGGTTTAAGGGGTTTAGGGTTGGGGATTAAGGGGTTAGGTTGGGTTAGGGGTTAATATTTTAGGAGCTTAGGGGGTAAGGGGTTATTGGTTAAGGGTTTATGGTTGAAGGGCTTAGGGGTTAGGGGTTAAGGGCTTAGGGGTAAGGGGTTTAAGGGGTTAGGAGGAATGGGTTAAGGTGTTAAGGATTAGGGGATAGGGTCTGAGGGGTTAGGGGCTAGGGGTTAAATGGTTAGGTTTTATGGTTTACAGGTTAAGGGTTAGGTATCATAGGGATATATAAGCTCTCAACTCCGTATAAACCGTGGTCTCCAAGTTGTGGGAAAGTTTCCATCGGCTTAAAAGTAGTGGTCACCAAGTGAAATCAATGAAGAATATGACATAATGATGAAGGTGAAATAAGAATAGGTTGTTTTTTCTGGTTGTGAAAATATATCTCACAAAGTGTCTCTCTTTCTACATGTCAAGAAATGTAACGTGTTTCCTATATTTTTTCAACATATTCAAAAAAATATTGATAAATTGCACAAGCTTCATCATTGATTTGTTGTCTTTGTTTCTCTCTCTCACCTAAGTTGATTTCTCCATATAGAATACCAACTCCTAAGTACCCCTAACCCTTGGATGGACAATAACATGTTAACCCCTAATCCCTTATACCTTGACCCCTTATAAACCCTTAAACCATTAATCACCCCTATCATTGACCCCTAATTACCCCTTAAACCCTAACCCTTGCATCATTAATGCGTTAAACCCTAATCCCTCATCACTCAACCCCTTATAAATTAAACTATGGTCTCCATGTTGGGTTAGGTTAAGTTTCCATCCACTTAACACTTGTGGTCTCCAAGTGAAATCAAGAAATAATATGACACAATGATAAAGGAAAAACAAGAATAAGTTTTTTTTGTTGGTTGTGACTATATATCTCACAAAGTGTCTCTCTTTCTACATGTCAAGAAAAGTAATGTTTTTCCTATATTTTTTCAACATATTCATAAACATCTTGATAAATTGCACAAGCTTCATCATTAATTTGTTGTCTTTGTTTCTTTCTCTCACTAGCTAAGTTGGCTTCTCCATATATAATACCAACTCCTAAGTACCCTTGACCCTTGGAAAACCAATAACCTATTAACCCCTAAGCCCTTAGCCCTTGACCCCTTATAAACCTGTAAACCATTAAGTACCCCTATTCTTGACCCCTAATTACCCCATATTAAACCCTAACCCCTAACCCTTGGACCACTATTGTGTTAACCCCTAATCCCTCAACTCTCAACCCCTTATAAATTAAACCATGGTCTCCAAATTGGGTCGGGGAAAGTTTCCACCCACTTAAATATTGTGGTCTTGGAGTGAAATCAAGAAAGAATATGACATAATGATGAAGTTGAAATAAGAATATGTATTTTTTGTTGGTTGTGACTATATATCTCACAAAGTGTCTCTCTTTCTACATGTCAAGAAAAGTAAAAAATTTCCTATATTTTTTCAACATATTCATAAACATATTGATAAATTGCACAAGCTTCAACATTGATTTGTTGTATTTGTTTCTTGGTCTCACCTAAGTTGTCTTTGTATTTGTTGTCTTTGTTTTCCTATATTATATTTCTAAACGTTTGTATCATTTTAATATTTTTTATATACAATAATATTACTTGATTGTTTGTAATTATAAAGGAACAACGCCCTTGGGAACTGCCTGTGGAGGAAGACGAGGTTGTAGAAGCTCTTGTTCAAGAACATGGAGTGAATATTGAAGATCAATTTAATGATCCTATGGAAGAAGATGATGATTCTAATAACACATTTGAAGAATACGGGACAAATATATTGATCCAGGAAACATTTAATAATGTTGGAATGGATGATGATGATGACCAACTGGTGTTTTTGATATACCTATACTTGAGAAGGAAATACAACATCTTTATGAAGGCTCCAAAACAAATCCTCTCTCTGTTATATTGTTTCTAGTGAATTTTGTACATGATGTTATAAGGTATGTAATATATTTTGTCACATTTAGTACATGATGATAAAGGTTTTATTTTTTCCTCTACTTTTATTGTTAGTTGATCATATTTAAAATTTGGATGCAATATGTACGATTAATATTATTTACATTAATCAGTATTGATTTTTTATGTTGTAGATTTTTAGGTGAAATTTTTTTACCACCGTCAAATGTTT
>JZKD02S1707996.1:35631-47341 GCA_000966675.3 Picea glauca
AAGACTTCAGAAGATTCAGGAATCATAAAAGCTACAGATAAGACACAAATGTTTGATGCAAAGAAAGAAAGACAAATGTTTGAGGAAGCCAGAAAAGAATTCAGAGGAAACCAAGTTTATGCATCAAAGATAAGACCAGAAGTGAGAGAATATGGAATTCCTCTGGCATTTGATCATTTTTCTTCGCCAAGAGAAGGAAAAGAGGTAAGAAAGCTCATGGAATTTTTATACAATTGTATTAAATTGGTTCAGGACGAAAGTGTTGTACAAGAATTACAAAATTTAATTAGGCAATACGAGCTAGGAAAGATAGACCCCTTACTGAATAGGGCAGTACACCAAATTGGTAAGAAGAGAAGGACAAATAAGGAATTACATTTGAATGCTCAAATAGGAGAGTATGAGATAGACTATGTAGTCCTCAACTTAGGGTCGGAGGTCAATGTCATGACGAAGAAAACCTGGGCACTGATGGGAAAACCAAAGTTGATCTATTTCCCTATCAAGCTTAGGATGGCTAACTAGAAATTTGTCAACCCATTTGGACGATTGGAGCATGTCCCTGTGGACATTGATGAAGTAAGAACATTTCCAGATTTTTAGGTCATTGAAATAGTTGATGATAGTTGTCCTTACCCCACGCTGTTAGGAATTGATTAAGCCTTCAATAAATCTATTGTTTTTGACTTAAAGAAAAGATGTATGACTTTTGAAAGAGATGGCCTTAGGTTCATCACACCTTTATATCCAGATGAAGGTCAGAGGTACATAGAACCTATTAGAGAAGAATACCACGCATATGCACTAGAAAACATATATAAACTAACAGCCAGACAACAAGATTACATTAATCCCACAGTCGATGGGAATCTAAGTTGGTGAAGTGATAACGCATGCTCATCATACTCATAAGAAGCATTGGATAACTGGCAGAACCAGATGTATGAAGTATCTACAAGGAAATGTGTTGGATTAACCAGAGAAGTTCACTAGATCGACACAACAGTAAGTAACTTACCCACATTTGATGGTCTAAACCTCTTAAAAATATTCCTATCGGACTTTGACGAAAGTGTACCAATACAACAGAGGTTGTTGGAAATGGATGAGGCCTTGAAAGCCACACCAACAAGATGGTGGGGGACACGCAAAATTAATATTACAGATTGGATACAATGTCGCACCTTGATGACGGCGAGGATCTCAGCACAAGTAGAAGGCTTCGAAGTTCGCTACACAGGTTGAACATTCCCAAAGGACCATGTGTGAAGCTATGAGGAAGCCTGGAGAAACATTCCTCAAGGAAAATGGGTACACAGATTCATCAACACATTGGACATGACACCTATCAACTAGTACCTTCAAGCAGAATTGCACCTTATCACTACAGATTGGAAAGGTACGACTCAGAATTTTGTAACCAACTTCTTATTTGAAATTCAATATCCTTTAGTAGATCAAATGCTACAGGTGGTGAGATAAAAATTATTTAAGGAGGTATCTAGGCTTCCCTTAGATAGGAAGCGGATGAATGGACTGCACCTCTCCAGAAACTAGAAGGTTGTTACAACATCAGTACCGATGAAGACGATGATTCGAGGAAGGTGAACATCGCAGAAACAGAAGGCTAGAGATATGTGGAAGGACTAGGAGTTGAGCTACCATTCATTGGATAGCCAATCAAGATCAAGAAATTCAATATTGGAACAGAGAAAACACCAAAGTTTGCAAACGTTGGAGATTATTGGGATGTTTCTACCATTGATAAAATTATAGAGTTACTGCATGAATATCAGGACTTGTTTCCAACCAAGTTCACTGATATGAAGGGCATTAAAAGGCCTATGGGAGATATGAGGATCCATTTGAACCCAAATGTTAGACCAGTCAAACAGAGACCTTACAAACTAAACCTTAAATATAAGGAGAAAGGGAAGATTGAGCTTGACAGAATGTTGGAAGCAGGAATTATAGAACCTGTCGAAGAGTCAGAATGGATAAGCCATATGGTGGTGCAAGATAAGAAAACAGGATAAATTGGGATATGTGTAGATCTCAGGAAGATAAATGATGCTTTTTTTCATGACCCCTTCCCCACACCATTCACTGACAAAGTGTTAGATAATGTGGGAGGCCAAGAAGTATATTCTTTTATAGATGGATTTTCAGGATACCATCAAATCCGGATTGTCAGGGAAGATCGCCATAAGACCACGTTTGCAATAGAGTGGGGATCCTATTAGTATACAGTGATGCCTTTCGGATGTAAGAATGCCCCAACCATATTTTCTAGGGTAGTGGTCGAAGCATTCAAGGAATTTCTTCATAAATTTTTCGAAGCATACTTTGATGATTGGACTATTTTTAGCTTATTGAAAAATCATATTGAATGTCTAAGGCTAATGTTGGATAAATGCAGGCAGTGTCAAATTTGTTTAAACCTGAAGAAATGTATTTTATTTTCACTATTTGGAGTTATGTTAGGTCATATTGTATGTAAACAAGGATTGCTAGTAGATCCATCAAAAATTTCCATTATCGTTGATCTACCCCCTCCTACATCAGTCAAACAGCTGCGCACTGCGTTGGGACACACAGGCTACTACCAAAAGTTCATTAAGGGATATGCTCAGATTATAGCACCCATGGAGAATTTGTTGAAGAAGGATTGTCCATTTAGTTGGACAGAATAATGTCAACAAAGCTTCGACACACTGAAACAGAAAATGGTTGTTGTGCCCACTCTGGTTTTCCCAGATTTGACCAAGGAGTTTCATGTGCATGTCGATGCATCATCCATTGCATTGGGAGTTGTGCCAGCACAACCAAGAACATGATACATTGACCACCCATTAGCCTTTGCAAGCAAGAAGCTATCTACAGCTGAGATTAATTATACCACTACTGAAAGAGAGGGATTAGCCATGGTGTATGCACTGCAAAAATTTCGCCACTATTTGTTGGGAGGACACTTTAAAATGTTTATTGATCACTCTGCGTTGAAGTACCCAGTAAAAAAGCCACTTTTGCGGGGGAGAATATGAAAATGGATTCTGTTGTTTCAAGAATATGATTTTGAGATCATAGTAAAGCCAGGGAGAATGAACAAGGGACATGACCACTTATCAAGGTTGGAACATGGAGAAGAGCCAACTAATTTGGAGGATACACTACCAGATGCACAACTACTAGCCATTATAAAGGTTGATGACCACTTCACAGAGATATTCAAGTTCCTATCAACAGGAATGGCACCCAGTGAGTATACAATTCCTCAAAAGAAATAGCTAGTAGTGCGCACTGCAGATTTCTCACTTATAGTCGGACATCTATACAAGATGGGACCTGATGAGATATTGAGAAGATGTGTTATGGAGGCAGAACGACCACTGATTCTTGCAGAAGCTCATGAAGGCATCGCAGGAGGACATTGTGTAGGAAAAGAAACTGCACAGAAGGTTCTAAGAGTTGTCCTTTGGTGGCCTACCTTACACAGAGATCCTAAATACTATTCTAGAGCCTGCGATGTATGCCAAAGAATTGGGAAACCATATAGAATAGATGAAATTCCATTAGCAGCACAACTAAACCTACAATCATTTGAGAAATGGTCCATTGACTTCGTTGGACCTATAAATCCACCAGGAAAGTGTACAAGATCAAGGTACATAATTACAGCCACAGAATACTTGACTAGATGGGTCGAAGCAAGAGAAGTCAAGGGCTGTAGTACCACTACAGTTGTGCGCTTTATATTTGATGACATCATAACTAGGTTTGGATGCCCAAAGATCCTTATGAGTGATCAAGGAACACAATTCATTAATAAGACAGTTGAAGCCTTGACTGAATAATTTATAATCCACCATCAAAAGATCACACCATACCACCCACAAGAAAATGGGACAGTTGAAGCATTCAACAAGATATTGGAGACAATGCTCATGAATATTTTCAATGTGAACAAAGATGATTGGGATTTGAGAGTACCAACAGTATTATGGGACTATAGAACCACTTGCAAGAAGATAACAATGTAGACCCCTTTCAAGTTGGTATATGGTATTGAAGTTGTTGTCCCAATGGAATATATGGTACCAAGCCTGAGAATTGTTGCCTTTACAGATATGGATGACCCTGGCACTTTTCAAGAAAGGCTTCCAGAGTTGGTTGAATTGGAAGAAGATAGATTCATTGTAGGATTCCATCAATAGGTTGAAAAGGAAAGAGAGAAGGCCTATCATGATAGGCACATCAAGAAGAAGGCATTCAAACAAGGTGATATAGTACTGGTATATGTCATCAAGTTCATAAAACATCATGGGAAGTTCAGAATGCATTGGCTAGGACCATATGATATTGCTTATGTTACAAAGGGAGGAGCTACGCAATTAAAGACTCTGAATGGAGAATGGAAGGAAGGATTAGTGAATGGGAGCTGGATGAAGTTGTACTATGACAACCAGTTGCCTTGTAGCTCTCAGTGAAGGAATGAAGAAAAGGGTATAGGTACCAGGTGCAGTTGAAACTGGGTACCAGACACAGAAAAGGCAGTCTACACAAAGGAGAAGGCATAGTGCAGAAAGAAGAGGCTACACTACGCAGCCTAGAGTCGAAGTAAAATAGGAAGATCAGATATGAAGTGCCTTGGGACAAGTCATAGGTGAGTGTTGGGGGCCTATTGGCCCTTGGTTATGGAAGTATGTCAAGATCAAAGAAGAAAAGGGAGAATGTGAACTGCGCGGAAGACACAGTGACTGTATTTGGGTCGAAGTGAACAAAAGAGAAGAAAAGATGGAGCAAAGCCCAAGAAACAAAGTCGTTGGATGAGGAGATCAAGGATGACAGATAAGTAAGGAAGAAGGATCATGGACAACTCAGCAAGAAAGAAAAGCCACCGTTGGATGCTTTGCAGCACTGTGCAAGAAGAAATGAAAGATAGGCTGGTGAAGCCCTAAAAATACGGGTCAAGTTGACCTATGGTTTTGGTATCTAGGTTTTTGGACACCTAGGTTTCGACATAAGGTTGTCGGTGAGCTATTGTAATGTATAAATAAAGGTCTAAAGGACCTAGGTCGGTTCGGTACTTTTGAGTTGGTATGATATTGTTGTTGATCTAGTTGTATTGTTGAGTTCAGTAAGTATTGTATCGAGAGAGAGAGAGAGAGAGAAGTGCTAAGAGTGAGATCCTTCTGATATTGTAATATCTTCAGCTGGGTACGAAGATCAACCCTACAGCTGGGTGTGCAGGGAGGGGAGAGAAAAAGAGGAGAAGAAGGAAGATCTGCTAGATAAGAGCACAGACAAGAACTGTATGCTTTACCTCAATATATTATAGCACAATTTTGTGGACGTAGCCCTAGAGAGAGGGTGAACCACGTATATTTTGTGTTGTGTGTGATTGATCTTATGTCTCTGTCATTGATATACTATGATTGCATTACTATTTTAGATCTGATAAGTAGATGTGCATAATAGATCTAATTTGATAAGTGATATATGAATGATGTATTGTTCTTGTGTTAGATACACTCGATATTCCCTTTGGTTGTAGACACCCTTTGTCCTGCAGCCCCCTCATAACTGCTTCAGGTGAGATTGCATCTTCTTCGCAGATGTTGTTGAAAGGGCTAGTAGTTAGGGCTTTGTTGTTGTGTTGTTGTAGTGTTGAACCCTGGGTATTCCCCTATTCCAACAATGACATCATGGAAAAGCAAGCCTATGCCTTGGTGAAAGCTCTCAATGCTTTCAGAGTCTATGTCTTGCACTCAAAGGCCATTGTGTATGTTCCTTCAACTTCTATGAAGGACATTCTTATGCAACCTGACATAGATGGGAGGAGGAGCAAATGGATTGCCAAAATCCTTGAGTTTGATCTGGAAATAAATCCCACCAATCTAGTTAAAGGGTAAGGTTTAGACAAGTTGTTGGTTGAATCTAATTGTAAATCCTTGGGGGTTAACTTAGTCAATGCTTGCTCAGAAAATTAGTAGGCAAAGTTGTCTAACAAAATCTCTTAGGATAGCTTACCACTAGCAGAATGCACTTGGTATGGAGACATATTATATTTTCTGCAAGAATTAAATCCCCTTGATGGAATGGGGAAGAGCAAGGAAAGAGGTTTAAATCTCAAAGCTATCAGATAGTGCCTTATTGACAAGGTCTTATATTGGAAGGACACTCTAGGAGTGTTTCTAAGATGTTTAAACCCACAGGAGGCCCAAAGGATTATGTTTGATTTTCATAGCAGCCTATGTGGTGGACATCATTTCTAGAAGACCACAGCCTACAAAATTCTNGGGGAGAATATGAAAATGGATTATGTTGTTTCAAGAATATGATTTTGAGATCATAGTAAAGCCAGGGAGAATGAACAAGGGACATGGCCACTTATCAAGGTTGGAACATGGAGAAGAGCCAACTAATTTGGAGGATACACTACCATATGCAAAACTACTAGCCATTATAAAGGTTGATGACCACTTCACAGAGATATTCTAGTTCCTATCAACAGGAATGGCACCCAGTGAGTATACAATTCCTCAAAAGAAATAGCTAGTAGTGCACACTGCAGATTTCTCACTTATAGTCAGACATCTATACAAGATGGGACCTGATGAGATATTGAGAAGATGTGTTATGGAGGTAGAATGACCACTGATTCTTGCAGAAGCTCATGAAGGCATCGCAGGAGGACATTATGTAGGAAAAGAAACTGCACAGAAGGTTCTAAGAGTTGTCCTTTGGTGGCCTACCTTACACAGAGATGCTAAAAACTATTCTAGAGCCTGCGATGTATGCCAAAGAATTGGGAAACCATCTAGAATAGATGAAATGCCATTAGCAGCACAACTAAACCTACAATCATTTGAGAAATGGTCCATTGACTTCGTTGGACCTATAAATCCACCAGGAAAGTGTACAGGATCAAGGTACATAATTACAGCCACAGAATACTTGACTAGATGGGTCGAAGCAAGAGCAGTCAAGGACTGTAGTACCACTACAGTTGTGCGCTTTATATTTGATGACATCATAACTAGGTTTGGATGCCCAAATATCCTTATGAGTGATCAAGGAACACAATTCATTAATAAGACAGTTGAAGCCTTGACTGAATAATTTATAGTCCACCATCAAAAGATCACACCATACCACCCACAAGAAAATGGGACAGTTGAAGCATTCAACAAGATATTGGAGACAATGCTCATGAATATTTTCAATGTGAACAAAGATGATTGGGATTTGAGAGTACCAACAGTATTATGGGACTATAGAACCACTTGCAAGAAGATAACAATGTAGACCCCTTTCAAGTTGGTATATGGTATTGAAGTTGTTGTCCCAATGGAATATATGGTACCAAGCCTGAGAATTGTTGCCTTTACAGATATGGATGACCCTGGCACTTTTCAAGAAAGGCTTGCACAGTTGGTTGAATTGGAAGAAGATAGATTCATTGCAGGATTCCATCAATAGGTTGAGAAGGAAAGAGAGAAGGCCTATCATGATAGTCACATCAAGAAGAAGGCATTCAAAAAAGGTGATATAGTACTGGTATATGTCATCAAGTTCATAAAACATCATGGGAAGTTCAGAATGCATTGGCTAGGACCATATGATATTGCTTATGTTACAAAGGGAGGAGCTACACAATTAAAGACTCTGAATGGAGAATGGAAGGAAGGATTAGTGAATGGGAGCTGGCTGAAGTTGTACTATGACAACCAGTTTCCTTGTAGCTCTCAGTGAAGGCGTGAAGAAAAGGGTATAGGTACCCGTGCAGTTGAAACTGGGTACTAGACACAGAAAAGGCAGTCTACACAAGGAAGAAGGCATAGAGCAGAAAGAAGAGGCTACACTACGTAGCCTAGATTCAAAGTAAAATAGGAAAATCAGATATGAAGTGCCTTGGGACAAGTCATAGGTGAGTGTTGGGGGCCTATTGGCCCTTGTTTATGGAAGTATGTCAAGATCAAAGAAGAAAAGGGAGAATGTGAACTGCACAGAAGACACAGTGACTATATTTGGGTCGAAGTGAACAAAAGAGAAGAAAAGATGGAGCAAAGCCCAAGAAACAAATTCGTTGGATGAGGAGATCCAGGATGACAGATAAGTAAGGAAGAAGGATCGTGGAAAACTCAGCAAGCAAGAAAATCCACCGTTGGATGCTTTGGAGCACTGTGCAAGAAGAAATGAAAGATAGGCTGGTGAAGCCCTAAAAATACAGGTCAAGTTGACCTAGGGTTTTGGTATCTAGGTTTTTGGACACCTAGGTTTTGGCATAAGGTTGTCGGTGAGCTATTGTAATGTATAAATAAAGGTCTAAAGGACCTAGGTTGGTTCAGTACTTTTGAGTTGGTATGATATTGTTGTTGATCTAGTTGTATTGTTGAGTTCAGTAAGTATTGTATCGAGAGAGAGAGAAGTGCTAAGAGTGAGATCCTTCTAATATTGTAAGATCTTCAGTTGGGTACGAAGATCAACCCTACAGCTGGGTGCGCAGGGAGGGGAGAGAAAAAGAGGAGAAGAAGGAAGATCTACTAGATAAGAGCACAGACAAGAACTGTATGCTTTACCTCAATATATTATAGCACAATTTTGTGGACGTAGCCCTAGAGAGAGGGTGAACCACATATATTTTGTGTTGTGTGTGATTGATCTTATGTCTTTGTCATTGATATACTATGATTGCATTACTATTTTAGATCTAATAAGTAGATGTGCATAATAGATCTAATTTGATAAGTGATATATGAATGATGTATTGTTCTTGTGTTAGATACACTCGATATTCCCTTTGGTTGTAGACACCCTTTGTCCTGTAGCCCCCTCATAACTGCTTCAGGTGAGACTGCATCTGCTTCGCAGATGTTGTTGAAAGGGCTAGTAGTTAGGGCTTTGTTGTTGCGTTGTTGTAGTGTTGAACCCTGGGTCTTCCCCTATTCCAACAATGACATCATGGAAAAGCAAGCCTATGCCTTGGTGAAAGCTCTCAATGCTTTCAGAGTCTATGTCTTGCACTCAAAGGCCATTGTGTATGTTCCTTCAACTTCTATGAAGGACATTCTTATGCAACCTGACATAGATGGGAGGAGGAGCAAATGGATTGCCAAAATCCTTGAGTTTGATCTGGAAATAAATCCCACCAATCTAGTTAAAGGGTAAGGTTTAGACAAGTTGTTGGTTGAATCTAATTGTAAATCCTTGGGGGTTAACTTAGTCAATGCTTGCTCAGAAAATTAGTAGGCAAAGTTGTCTAACAAAATCTCTTAGGATAGCTTACCACTAGCAGAATGCACTTGGTATGGAGACATATTATATTTTCTGCAAGAATTAAATCCCCTTGATGGAATGGGGAAGAGCAAGGAAAGAGGTTTAAATCTCAAAGCTATCAGATAGTGCCTTATTGACAAGGTCTTATATTGGAAGGACACTCTAGGAGTGTTTCTAAGATGTTTAAACCCACAGGAGGCCCAAAGGATTATGTTTGATTTTCATAGCAGCCTATGTGGTGGACATCATTTCTAGAAGACCACAGCCTACAAAATTCTTAGGGTTGGGTACTACTGGCCCACTTTATTCACCGATGTCTGCAGATAGATCAAATCCTGCATCAAATGTCAAAAATTCTCAGGAAAGCAGCAGCTCAAATCCTTGCCACTAAAGCATGTAGTAGCTTTAGCACCCTTTCAGAAATGGGGATTGCACTTCATTGGGGAGATTCATCCTAATTAAAGTGGTCAACATTGATGGATCTTAAGTGCAACAGATTATTTCACCAAATGAATAGAATCCATCCCCACCAGGAGTGCTTCACACAAGGTAATCATCAATTTCCTGGAGGATATCATAGCAAGGTTTGTCTTTCCTAGAATAATTATCACTGATAATGCTACATCTTTCAAGTCTGAGCCTTTGATCAAGTTCTGTGAGTATTTTGGGATTTCATTAATTCACTCCACTCCTTATTATCCCCAAGGAAATGGACTGGCAGAGTCCTCTAACAAAATTCTGATCAAGCTTATTAAAAGGTTATTAGAAGAAAATAAGAGGACATGGGATTCAAAGCTAAAATTCTACCTATGGGTTGATCAAGTGAAAACAAAATGATCTATAGGTATCTCCCCTTTCCAACTTGTTTATGGGACAGAAGTTGTTCTTCCCTCTCAGTTGGCTCTACCTGTAGCAAAATTATTTCAGGATTATCAAGGAGAGCCTGATGATATGATCAGAAGGATTCATCAACTGATGGAAGTACATCAGACCAGAGAGCAGGTGATGGACAGAGATCATAACCGTCAGCAAAGGATCAAACAAGCCTTTGACAGAAAGGAGAGAAAAGGAGATTTCCAACTGGGAGATCTAGTGCTTAAATGGGATGCACCCAGGAAGGACAGAGGAAAGCACAACAAGTTTGAAGCCCTGTGGATAGGGCCTTTCACAATCTCTGAAGTATTTTCAAATAATACTTATAGGTTGCAGGACTTGAAGGGTGAAGAAGTTTTTAATGGCCCTGTGAATGGGCATTTCCTGAAGAAATGTTTTACTTGAGCCATAAGTGGCTTCCCTGTATTTGTAAATATTATTTTCATGTTTGTCTCTTCTTCTTTAATAAATGACTCCATAGCCCAATACTAGAGCACTGAAGCTGCAGAAAAGTTCTTAGAGCCTCACAGGGAGGAAGCTATCCCCCATGGAGCCTAATGTTATCAAATATATTAGTAAAGCAGGTTTTCTTCTTTCAGAATGGACACCATGGAAAAATAATGACAAGAAGTGAGCTAGAAAACCCACTTATCCTAAGTTTTCGTGATTGGGTGCATTATTTTAAGAGGTGTGTGGATCTAAGCAGCTAAGATATACACGCTCATATCTATGGTGCATAATACTTCAGTTTTATTCCCTTTTCTAAGGCGAACTCACTCATCTCAAGAGAAGAAAAATATGAAGCGTTATCAAAGACTAGACAATCAGGGATACCAAAACGGGTGATGATATTCGAGTTTAAAAAAGCAATCACCTGACTTGTGTTAACAGTTCTTAGCGCGGTGGCTTCAGACCATCGAGTAAAGTAATCAGTGGCTGTCACAATATATTTGTGTTGTTGTGAGGATGGAGGGTTAATAGGACCAATGATATCAAGGCCCCATTGCTGGAAAGGAGAATCGACTGAAACGGGTTGCAAGGGGAAGGCTGGTTTTTGCAATCGCCCTAATGCTTTCTAACAGATAATACATTTATGACACAAGGCATGGGCGTCCCTAAAAAGCATTGGCCAGTAGTAACCGGCTCTTAAAACTTTATGAGCAGTGGTATCACCACCGAAGTGACCACCAGCTTCTCCAGCATGCAACTCAAGCAAGACTTTCTCTACTTCGTCCTTTTCAAGACAACGCATCAGTACGCCATCAAAATTCTAACGAAACAATATACCATTAACTAGATGAAAGGAGGCAGACTTAAGTCTCAATGATCTTCTTTTGGTGGGGTCAAGGTGACGGGGTGCTGATCCATGTTGAAGACAATGTCTAATATCATCGTACCAAGGACTTACGAGGTTTTGTGTGCAACAAATCAAACTTTGATCATGTTGTTCTAGGTTTGACGTATCACTATCTTCTTGTTGTTCGGTTTCTGAATCAACTACCAACTTACACAACCCTTGGCCTCTCACGATCTGTGTTGGGGTGATTTCTAAGTCATA
>JZKD02S1707996.1:47351-58309 GCA_000966675.3 Picea glauca
AGTGATCAATAAACATTTTAAAGTGTCCTCCCAACAAATAGTGGCGAAATTTCTGCAGTGCATACACCATGGCTAATCCCTCTCTTTCAGTAGTGGTATAATTAATCTCAGCTGTAGATAGCTTCTTGCTTGCAAAGGCTAATGGGTGGTCAATGTATCATGTTCTCGGTTGTGCTGGCACAACTCCCAATGCAATGGATGATGCATCGACATGCATATGAAACTCCTTGGTCAAATCTGGGAAAACCAGAGTGGGCACAGTAACCATTTTCTGTTTCAGTGTGTCGAAGCTTTGTTGACATTATTCTGTCCAACTAAATGGACAATCCTTCTTCAACAAATTCTCCATGGGTGCTATAATCTGAGCATATCCCTTAATGAACTTTTGGTAGTAGCCTGTGTGTCCCAACGCAGTGCGCAGCTGTTTGACTGATGTAGGAGGGGGTAGATCAACGATAATGGAAATTTTTGATGGATCTACTAGCAATCCTTGTTTACATACAATATGACCTAACATAACTCCAAATAGTGAAAATAAAATACATTTCTTCAGGTTTAAACAAATTTGACACTGCCTGCATTTATCCAACATTAGCCTTAGACATTCAATATGATTTTTCAATAAGCTAAAAATAGTCCAATCATCAAAGTATGCTTCGAAAAATTTATGAAGAAATTCCTTGAATGCTTCGACCACTACCCTAGAAAATATGGTTGGGGCATTCTTACATCCGAAAGGCATCACTGTATACTAATAGGATCCCCACTCTATTGCAAACGTGGTCTTATGGCGATCTTCCCTGACAATCCGGATTTGATGGTATCCTGAAAATCCATCTATAAAAGAATATACTTCTTGGCCTCCCACATTATCTAACACTTTGTCAGTGAATGGTGTGGGGAAGGGGTCATGAAAAAAAGCATCATTTATCTTCCTGAGATCTACACATATCCCAATTTATCCTGTTTTCTTATCTTGCACCACCATATGGCTTATCCATTCTGACTCTTCGACAGGTTCTATAATTCCTGCTTCCAACATTCTGTCAAGCTCAATCTTCCCTTTCTCCTTATATTTAAGGTTTAGTTTGTAAGGTCTCTGTTTGACTGGTCTAACATTTGGGTTCAAATGGATCCTCATATCTCCCATAGGCCTTTTAATGCCCTTCATATCAGTGAACTTGGTTGGAAACAAGTCCTGATATTCATGCAGTAACTCTATAATTTTATCAATGGTAGAAACATCCCAATAATCTCCAACGTTTGCAAACTTTGGTGTTTTCTCTGTTCCAATATTGAATTTCTTGATCTTGATTGGCTATCCAATGAATGGTAGCTCAACTCCTAGTCCTTCCACATATCTCTAGCCTTCTGTTTCTGCGATGTTCACCTTCCTCGAATCATCGTCTTCATCGGTACTGATGTTGTAACAACCTTCTAGTTTCTGGAGAGGTGCAGTCCATTCATCCGCTTCCTATCTAAGGGAAGCCTAGATACCTCCTTAAATAATTTTTATCTCACCACCTGTAGCATTTGATCTACTAAAGGATATTGAATTTCAAATAAGAAGTTGGTTACAAAATTCTGAGTCGTACCTTTCCAATCTGTAGTGATAAGGTGCAATTCTGCTTGAAGGTACTAGTTGATAGGTGTCATGTCCAATGTGTTGATGAATCTGTGTACCCATTTTCCTTGAGGAATGTTTCTCCAGGATTCCTCATAGCTTCACACATGGTCCTTTGGGAATGTTCGACCTGTGTAGCGAACTTCGAAGCCTTCTACTTGTGCTGAGAACCTCGCCGTCATCAAGGTGCGACATTGTATCCAATCTGTAATATTAATTTTGCGTGTCCCCCACCATCTTGCTGGTGTGGCTTTCAAGGCCTCATCCATTTCCAACAACCTCTATTGTATTGGTACACTTGCTTCAAAGTCTGATAGGAAGATTTTTAAGAGGTTTAGACCATTAAATGTGGGTAAGTTACTTACTATTGTGTCGATCTAGTGAACTTCTCTGGTTAATCCAACACATTTCCTTGTAGATAATTCATACATTTGGTTCTGCCAGTTATCCAATGCTTCTTATGAGTATGATGAGCATGCGTTATCACTTCGCCAACTTAGATTCCCATCGACTCTGGGATTAATGTAATCTTGTTGTCTGGCTGTTAGTTTATATATGTTTTCTAGTGCATATGCGTGGTCTTCTTCTCTAATAGGTTCTATGTACCTCTGACCTTCATCTGGATATAAAGGTGTGATGAAACTAAGGCCATCTCTTTCAAAAGTCATACATCTTTTCTTTAAGTCAACAACAATAGATTTATTGAAGGCCTAATCAATTCCTAACAGCGTGGGGTAAGGACAACTATCATCAACTATTTCAATGACCTAAAAATCTGGAAATGTTCTTACTTCATCAATGTCCACAGGGACATGCTCCAATCATCCAAATGGGTTGACAACTTTCTAGTTAGCCATCCTAAGCTTGATAGGGAAATAGATCAAATTTGTTTTTCCCATCAGTGCCCAGGTTTGCTTCGTCATGACATTGACCTCCAACCCTAAGTTGAGGACTACATAGTCTATCTCATACTCTCCTATTTGAGCATTCAAATGTAATTCCTTATTTTTCCTTCTCTTCTTACCAATTTGGCGTACTGCCCTATTCAGTAAGGGGTCTATCTTTCCTAGCTCGTATTGCCTAATTAAATTTTGTAATTCTTGTACAACGCTTTCATCCTGAACCAATTTAATACAATTGTATAAAAATTCCATGAGCTTGCTTACCTCTTTTCCTTCTCTTGGCGAAGCAGAATGATCAAATGCCAGAGGAATTCCATATTCTCTCACTTCTGGTCTTGTCTTTGATGCATAACCTTGGTTTCCTCTGAATTCTTTTCTGGCTTCCTCAAACATTTGTCTTTCTTTCTTTGCATCAAACATTTGTGTCTTATCTGTAGCTTTTATGATTCCTGAATCTTCTGAAGTCTTCCCTTGGGTTATTCTGTCATCTCCTGTGATAGCACCTCCTCTTGTTATAATAGTGAATCTAGGGTCTTCTTCGCGAGGTTCAACATATATCATTTTCACTTGTGGGTTCTGCTGAGTTCCTCATCTTTCTTGAAGCTTAGTTAGCAACACATGACAATCTTTTATAACATGGTAAAACGACCTGCAATAGCTGCAAGTGGTACAAGGGTTCTGACAACCCCTTGCAAGGTGTCCTGGTTGTGTGTAGTTATAAAAGATGATTTGTCCTCAGCCTCGACCCATTCTTCCTCCTCATCCTCTTCCTCTGAATCCACTGTGAGGATTGAAGTTTCCTCTTCCTGGAGAGTTGTACTGCTTAGTGTTTCCTTCTTGCTATACTTCGCCTTGAATATTATATATGTCTCTTGAACTTTCATGCATGAGATCATAAGCCCTACAATCCCTATCATCATTTCCTRTGGACTTATAAAATGTAMAATACAAATTTGTAGGTGTMTGAACATACTTTTTCATATAATAGCAATCACTAGTATGATGTCTATTTTTGCATACCTCACACCAGGGTAAGGTAACTTGCTTCAAGGGGMTCGRAGCTCCAGAAGCCAAGTATTCATTRAATAAAGGGCAGTGTTCCTTGTCATGGCCTTCCGATCTACATMTGACACACCATATGKCTTCTCTTTTATATTTTCCCTTGTCTTTCTTCATATCTTCGACCTGCAGAGACAAACTAGTTAGCTGACTCAAGATCTGGCTCATACCTGAGCTGGATTCTCCCATAGGGGMTGATTCTAGMTTCATGGTGATCTCCAACACCTTARCCTTCAAAGAAATCTTCTRTTRCATTAGGGGAACTCTTATGTGTGGTATAAGGGAAACAATGAACCATTCCTTGTTCTGTTCATCTGGGATATGAAAAGTCAATCAGCCTGTTAAGGTCTTGAATCTCTGATTGAATTCCCAAACAGGTTCAACCACCTTCTGCTTGATCTCTTTCAACTCTGTGATACATTGGGATTCTGACTTAGGTTTCTTGAATTCTACAATCAATGCGTTCTTGATTTGATTCAATGGCTTATGCTGTGCAAGTCCTTGGACAAGTTTCATGTACCAAATCAACACGCGATCTCTGAGAGTTGTACTGAACTGGGTTATTTTGACAACTTGATCTATGACATTCTTAATATTCCATACGACTTCACATAGAAACCAATGCTAATCAGGATCTTCAGATCCATCTCCCCTAAAGATAGGGAGTCTCATCTCCTCTGCCATAGATCTCCCTAGGGTTCCTGACTGAATATGTGGTGGACTACTATTGATAGTTCTCTGGATGCTCTGGTGACTGGGATTACTTTGGTTTCTTAATACTAAATCAATAGGAAGGATAACAATACTTACTTCAATGTTCTGTGTAGTTTCTGAGGTTTCAGATTCTCTTCGGCGAAGCTCTTCAGCTTTTCCTTCCTTTGCCCTAGCAGGTTCTGAATGTTCTTCATCTATCAGTTTTGATTCTTCTCCACTGTAGAAACCTTCATCCTCGTAGTTCTTTTTAAATAGGTTCGCAAGATAAGCTTTTATGAATACTCCCCCACTGCACATATGTCCAACTTTTGTGTCGATGTCTCTGTCCGAATTTTTGAACATTAGCCTTTCTTGATCTGACCAATCTATTGTATCTTCAAGATGTTCTTCTCATGCAATAACATCTTGATTCTCAACTTCAGAAAATGAAAAAATTTCCTCGAGGTCCCTTGAAAAAATATCTCTCGGCTTGGCTATACGATTCTACTCTATCAACAACAAACTCTGTGATGTACCCTCCAATGGTACTATCAAACCAGTGATCTACCACTTGTGATATAGTGTTATCAACTCTCTTGACCTTCTTGATCAACTCTGACGTCCAAGCCACAAGATGTCTAGATCGTATCTCAAACTGGGTATTTTCTAATCTAGCTAGCCACTCATATATCTCTTGATGGATTCCTCCAAAGAAGATCTCATGAATATCGGTAAAGATATATTTCTCTAACCAATCCTCTAAACTAAGATTAGGTTTTATGTTCTAGGCTTCAACGAAGTCCTTCTCTTGATATTCTATCCACTTTTGAATCTCTATCTTCGATGGAAACAAGCTTGACATTCCCTTAAGAAGATCTTGGTCCCGACAATGAAACCATTTGTTGGCACAGGGGCAGACCCAGGGTTCAATGCTACAACAATGTACCAACAAATACCTAACTACCGACCCTTTCGGAAACACCTACGAAGGAGATGCAGTCTCACCCGAAGTAGTTATGAGGGGGTTGTAGGAGAGAGGTGTCTACAACCAAAGGGAATATCAGGTGGATCTAACACAAGAACAATACAACATTCATATATCACTTATCAACTTAGATCTATTATGCACATCTACTTATGAGATCTAAAATAGTAATTCAATCATAGTATATCGATGACAGAGAGAAAATATCAATCACACACAACACAAAATATACATGGTTCACCCTCTCTCTAGGGCTATGTCCACAAAACTGTGCTATAATATATTGAGGTAAAGCATATAGTTCTTGTCTGTGCACTTAGGTAGAAGATATTCCTTCTTCTCCTCTCTTTCTCTCCCATCCCTGTGCACCCAGCTACAGCGTTGATCTTTGCACCTAGCTAAAGGTCTTACAATACCAACAGACTCTCACTTCTTAGCACTTCTCTCTCTCTCGATACAATACTTACTGACCTCAACAATAGAACTAGATCAACAACAATATCATACCAACTCAAAAGTACCGACCCGAACCAGGTCCTTTAGAACTTTATTTATACATTAAAATAGCTCACCGATAGCCTTAGGCCGAAACCTAGGTGTCAAAAACCCTAGATGCCAAAACCCTAGGTGTCTAAAACCCTAGGTCAACTTGACTCGTATTTTCAGGGCTTCGCCAACTTGTATTTAATTTCTTCTTGCGTGGTGCTCCAAAGCATCCAACGGTGGGTTTTCTTGCTTGCTGATTTGTCCACGATCCTTCTTCCTTGCTTATCTATCATCCTCGATCTCCTCGTCCAACGACTTTCTTTCTCGGGATTCACTCCATATTTTCTACGCTTTTGTTCACTTTGACCCAATAACAGTCACTGTGTCTTCCACACAGTTCACATTCTCCCTTTTCTTCCTTGATATTTTTATACTTCCATAACCAAGGGCCAACAATCATACCTGATCTTAGCATCCCTCAGTGCTCTGTTGAAAAAGGAAATAGGCTGCTCTAGCCCTGCATCATTCTTCTATAGTAGGACAACAACGTCTGTGTCAAAAGAAGCGAAATAAAAGATCAGAAAGTCCTTGAAATAATCAGAATTGATGAGCACAGGTACCTCCATCAAATCCTTTTTGATTTGGTCAAAGGGTTCCCAGTGTTCAACATTCCACTTTACTTCATTCCCCTTCCTGAGCATGGTTGTGATATGCTTTACCAACTCAGCAAAATTTGAAACAAACCTTCTTAAAAAAATATTTTTTCCCCAAAAATACTGGACTTCTTTCTTGGACCTGGGAAGGGCAAGGGTTTTAAATGCCTCCACCCTGCTGGGATCAATCCTCACTCCCTCAGCAGATACAATATGCCCCAAAAAATTTCCCTCCTTCATGGAAAACAAATATTTTTTGGGATTTAAGGAAAGACCAAACCTTCTGCATTTCAAGAATACCTTCCTCAGATGATAGAAATGTTCCTTATTAGATCTAGAAAAGACCATTATGTCATCTAGATAGATCACTACAAACGAATTCTGTTCCCCAATGAAGGCTATGTCCATGGCTCACTGAAATGTTTCCCCCGCATTCATCAATCCAAAAGGCATTTTGGCATACATGAATGTGCCGCAAGGAGTGGTGAAGGCTATTTTTTCTCTGTCCTCATGCATGATTGATATATGATTGTAGCCAGAAAATCCATCAATCATGTATATCCTTGATGCACCAGTTACCCTTTGTAATATATGTTCCATCTTTGGCAAGGGGTAATTGTCCTTCTTTGAGCTCCTGTTTAGATTTCTGAAATCGACACATAGTCTGATTTCTCCACTTTTCTTTCTCACTAGGACCAAATTGGTGACCCATTCAGAATATCTCAAGGGGACAATGATCTGGGAATCCAATAGCTTCTTTAATTCTTTCTCCATGATAGGCATCAACATAGGATTAATTTGTCTTAGATTCTGCCTAAATGGCTTAGCCTCTTCTCTCAGTGGGATCTTATGCTCAATGAAAGTTGTGTCATATGTTTTGAGGCCTTCATAGGTCCACGCAAATACATCAAAAAATTCCCTTAATAACTCAACATACTCAGTCCTCTGCTCTCTTGTCAAGCTGCTTGACAACTTGAAAAACTTTGGCTCCTTCTCTATGCTAATGTTACACTTAGTTGTATCAACATTATCATTTGTCGTTTTACCCTTTACTACCACATCATTTCTATCAAAAATCATTTCCAAAGGAACCAGTCCCTTTGGAATGTGATTTCTAGGTAGCTGAACAATATGATGATCGGAAATCTTGTTCAAAAGATCATCAACATAAGGGTTGGCTTCGGAAGCAGGGTATTGATCAATGTGCAATGCCGAGAATTCATCAACAGTCTCCATGAATCTTTTGATTTCAATATCATCCTCAAAAACCTTCCAATGTTTGACGTTGTCAGGTATGGAGGGCATGTATTTCACTTCTGTATCATACCTGAGCTTGGGTGGTAGGGGGAATCTGAAATTGCTCGCTGAAATAGCCAGGGAATCAACCACAAATTTTTGTCCTCTTGGAATAAATGATATATTGAAATCCAGGAAAAAATTGTCAATGAGGTCCCAGGCTTCATTTCTATAGCTCCTAAGCCGAGGGTGTTTGGCCTAATAAATATTTTTGATTTGCTGAATAATCAACTCAGCATCACTAAACACATATTTCTTTAATCCCCATGTCCTTTGTAGCCCTTAAGCCCAAAACAAGAGCCTCATACTCTGCCACATTATTGGTAGCTTCAGACTCTAACTTGTATGACAGAGATATATTTTCCTGAACATGGGAAACAAAAACCATCCCAGCACCAACACCATCTTTAGAAGAAGCTTCATCAAAGAACATTTTCCATACAGAAGTAAGTGGGGAAGAATATTCATGGGGGTTAATTGGCTTCTTTCTAAGTTGAAGAGGAGCCTTAGGGGTGTTGGTGTGCTGCAACAAGCTGTATCCCAAATCAGTATCAAGGAAAAAGATGGGATGATTAGTGGGGTATGCTTTACTAACAATGTAGGCCAACTGAGCTTCTCTGTACAATCTTCTGTGTTCCCCTCCAAAGACCGAGATGGTAACATATGTGAGATCCATATGTAATGTTCCTCCAAGCGTTTTTATCCAATATCTTGACAATAGCATGCCAAACTTGGGAGGCACATTAGCTACCATAATGTCCATGACCACACTCTTCATGGGCAACTGAAATAGGGTTACCACTAGATCTTTGATGACTCCAAGACATTTCACCCTCCTTGAATCGAAAGATTACAAATCATGATAGGCCTTTGTTACTTCCAAACTGAGCTCTTCCATGACTGTTTTAGGCATGAGGTTATGGGAAGCCCCTGAATCCGTTAGGCAATTATGCAACACCTTATCATGTATGTTTAGGGATGTGTAGAAGGGAGGGGATGAATCATCTCTATCTTCTACCATAGGGCCTAATATGACTTCTGGTTTTTTGTCTTGGAGATTCACTGAGTCTAAGGGAAGCTTAGGTGTATCGGACTGCAACAGTTTAGAGAGAGACCTTTTGAAATGTTCATGTTTAACTAGCTTTGAAAGGGGGACAATAATTATGATTTTTTTCATTTCATGCTCAAATTTAAAGGAGGAGGGAGGCTTCAAAATTTCCTTGAACTCAGGGACAGGGTCTTTGGCTATCAACAAGAGATTCTAAGTTTTCCTTTCCTTGGTAGTGATTGTTGCAGGCTTAGTAGGATTTTCTGCTATGAGAGGAGGATAAGGGATGTCAGACTGCACTTCTTTCTTCTTTGACCGAAGGTTATATTTATTGGGACTGCTACTAGCTTTCTCCCCCTTACTCAGCTCATTTATTTGAATGTTCATGAGGGAATCCTCATAGGTGGATTGATTCAAATGGGGAAAAAGGGAGGTGTCTCCAATACAATGAATTTCAGGGTCAAGCTCTTCTTCTCCTCTCTCCTCAACAATAACAAGGTTGATTTGGAGAGGATTCTGGATTTTCTGATCGCTTCTATCTCTATCTGTTTTCTCCCTTGGCATACTCTAAGGAACATTGTTGTTCGGCCTCCTGAAGTTGCCTCTGTTATCAACATTTTGAGGATTTTTGTATGTCTATTTCCCCTCCATTTTAATTTTATCCATCTCTGTAGACAGAGACCTTACCATCTTGGTCAATTCATCTACTTGAGGGTGAGCTATAGAAGAACCAAAGGTTGAGGCTTCATATCTCTTTCTTCCCTTGTCTCTGTCATATTTTATTCTAAGCCTATTAAATGCCAACACATTGGATTCTACTTCCAGGTATTCATCTTGCATGTTAGCCAAGGTAGTATCTCTTCTTTCTCTGAGTAGAAGGCATAAATCGAGGTCAAAGGAACTAGCATAAGTGATTTTGGCAGAGGCTTCTGAGGGTTTTATTTTAGCAGGGATCTTATTGTACATATTATTGAATCTTTTGGAGAAGTAAGAGGCAAACTCTCCTTCCTTTCTCTTCAAGGACCCAAACTCTGTCATATAATACATGAAATCTTTTTTATCTCCCCACTGTCTCAAGAAGGCATTATCTAGAGCTTCAATCCCAACAATAGATCCAGGGGTCAGTTCCCTAAACCATTTCCTCACCTCACCATCAAGACTTTGGACGAAGAATCTCATCCAGACATCTTCATTTTCAATGTTCAGGTTGTCTGCATAACTGTAGAAGCTGACAAGGTGCTCTTCAACAATTATGTTGTCCTCTCTAGTGAATTTAGGCATATACTTCAAGTAATCTCTAGTGGGAGAGGATTCATGGAATGAGGTAAGACCAGAGGGGCATACCTCGCAACCAATATGGAATTCATTCTGTTTACAGGGGGATGAGCACCTGCCATAGGGATATTAGGTGGAGGAGAACTAGGGGGAGAAGGGGTTCAACTGGGGGATACTAGAAATAAACTTGCAGGAGGAAAAGGGATCAACAGAGGATTTGAAGAAAAGGCTACAAGGCTTAAGGGAACAGAGGTTGGTTTTGGAAAAACAGTAGCAATAGTAATAGGAGAAGGGATGGTAAAGCCTGGGGTGGGAAAATCTTCTGAATTCCTGGGTCTAGACCAGGCTGCAATGTCAGGGGAGATATGAGTGACAAAGATCTCTCCCTCTAATCCAAGACTAGGAGGAGAAAAATTAACATGAACACTCCCAAAATTTAAAAAATGAGAAACTCCAACAAGAGTTCTAATAGGAAACTTAGAAGCATATATGGGGGTCTCTAACAGAGGGCAATGAGAACTATCAGAAATACCTAGTTCAACAGTAGAATCTCCTTCTCTTAGGGCCTTTCCATTTCTGATAAGCTTCTCTGGATCTGCTTCAGGTGTTGTCAAGGAAAACTGAGGGGTAGACCTTATATGCCTACCTCTGGAAGCCACAACTGAAACAGTAGGTTCCCCAGTGGAGTCATCACAATGGAATTGCCATGTACAAAGTAGAAATCTTGGAGGGATCTGATGCCTGATGCACCTTCAGAATCAGAGGCTCAATGTTTTTCAATCCCGAGGAAAATCTTCAACTTTGTCCCTGACACGGCGCCAGAAATGTTAGCACCAGGAGTCACTCCTCGATTACAGCAGGAGTAAGCCTGATACCCATCAGTTTATATGTCACAGGTTGTTTATAAAGGGTGACTGAATGGGAGTAAACTCAGAAC
>JZKD02S1707996.1:62051-72575 GCA_000966675.3 Picea glauca
TAGTTTTTCCATAATGTTTCAAGTGAAACACAACCTATCATGTCCATAAACCAAGCTACTCATAGTTGAATCAAAGGAAATAACCCATACCATGAATTCATGCCCAAAAAACCACAAAATTGATTAGGAGAAATGATATGCCAATACATTTTTCCATGGCTAAATTGGTGTTTGCAAAGGTTGGGCACGAAGAGTGGGAAATTTGTGGGATTTCCCCTCAATATTGCAAGACTATGAACTTATTTGTGGTTTGACCTAAGAATGGTCAATGATAATGTTCCAAGGAGGGGATAGGTTCAAGATTCAAAGCTTGACAACTTCAAAATTATGTAGATAAAAAAGTGTTGTGGCCAAGTGCAAATGTTGTGGAAAAACAACAATGGGTTGTAAATGTGCATGTAAGCATAATGGTGAAGTTGTTTACATCCATGTCACAAGTATAAGTGTTAAGATGATAAGTATAAGTCAGTATGAAAATATGGCTTTAATTTCACCCAAATTCACTCCATGCAACAAACTAATGCTATCATATACTGATCAAACCATAGGTAAAAATACTACTTTATGTCCAATTCTAGTATTCAAAGTAATCCTTGAGATGAGTGCATCCTCCATCGCTTGGTTGAGAACATCAATAATTTCACAGGTCCATAACTCTTCCTCAAGTAAACGACCACTGAAATTGGAGGCTCATGTTATTTATGAGAGCTAGGCTCTCTTTCAATGCTTGTGAACTAAATAAAGAGAGATAAACTTGAGAAAACAACTTGAATCTTCACACAAAAATATATGTTTATGTTGTTCCCTATACTAAGCTTGAGAGCATGGGAAATGCCCAAAGAAGGAGCACAATTCCACCCTTAATAGATCCAGAGTGAAGTCTCAACAAAAGGTTGAATGAGCCAAGAATTAGGGTATGGGAATATGTACAAAGGAGGAAAATTTCCACCATTGGATCTACATGGGGAGCCACAATTATTTCATGTCAGTCCATGCAAACAAATGACATTAACTCCAAATTCAAATATGGTGTATGGAAAAGTGTTGGAGCACATTTTTTTCCCACTATTAATTACCAAACCCTTTTGCAAATGCCAACTATCATATCCACATATTTTCGAAGTCCTTGAACCACATTACAAATAATTTCCAAGAACATGAACTATGAAAACAAGTACTTGCCAAGTATGTAAACAAACTCCCAAGTATTTTCAAAAGATATGAACCGCATTCCAAAATTTCCAAGTATATAATTTCCACGTCTATAGTTAGCATGATTACCATTTTGTTCTAGTTTGAGGTGAGGCTAGGACTCAAGGTCATATGTTTTATCCTCCATTAAGTGTAAGTATTGAAATAACTTATACCTTGAATACTTTAAGCATTGCAATGTAACTTTAAAATAAGCATTGGCACATTTTCTTGCGCATTAACATTTGCATGTGTTTTTTCAAGGTATCCATAGAAACCTTAAATAATCATCACAATCATGAGTAATCATAAATTAAGCATGCCATAAAATTATCAACATTAAAACATCTTAGCAGAATCACTATACAATACATAGATAAACTGAAGCATGAGCATTACATATAAATAGATATAACTCAATGACCTTATCATCCCATCACTTAAGTGAACATTAGGAGGTGGACCCTATAGTAGACAAAGGGAATGAGAATTGTACCTCTTTGTAGGAGAAAGATATTGAGGATAAAACATCACTTTTTCATCCACTTGAGTGGGAAGAACCAAAATCAAAATATAAATCATCATGGCAATCATACAAATCAATTGCAACTAGAAACGAAATAACAACTCAAATACCTAGATAGTCAATGGGTGACCTCTTATGATATTTGTTTAACACTGCTCTAATAGATCTCCTCTAGTAGTTGTTGTATTAATTTAACTATCATTTAAAGAATCAACAAAATAATAAAATAATTTAACAAACATGTTTATGACTAAATAATAATTAAACAGACTTGAGTGCATGAATACTTGAATCCTCTTGGTTCTGAGAATAATTTAGAGTAGTATAATCTTGGAGAAAACCTACCTTGATTTGATAAAGAAGCAATGAAGTCAACATTGACATTTTTATTGCTCTTTTGGATCGAGGGAGGTTTGCTCCAAGATTATCCAAATCCTGCCAAGTTTGTGTTGCCCATGTTTTTTTGTTCTAGTTTTGGTGGCTTTGGATGTGTCTAGGAGCATGTATTGAAAATTTTCAAATACATAATTAGATGTCGCAATGATGATAAAGCATGATAATTACATTATTAGAAGTGTTGCATACCTTCCTGAGCCGGGTAGTGTCTTTCCTTATTTTTTAGAGAATATTCTCCTTTGCATCTTCCTATAGGGCCTTTTGCACCCTCTCTAGAATCATTGGAGGACGCTCATACTTAGGGTTATTTTGCAGATGAAACCTATATTGGTTCGACATATATTTTAAATATGCACCCTCTTTTGAGGAGAATCCATATTTTCTGAAGGAACCCTCACCGGAAAGACCAACCAACTTATTAATAAGTTCATATTTTAACTTGGAACGTTGGGAATTCCACCTTGTGTGTATGGTGGGACCAAAGATATCCAAGGTTAGGTCATTCATGCATTTATAAAATGTATCATTTCCTACAAAACAATATTATCATTAGTTTAAAATAATCGCACATCATACATAAATTTCAATTAGATTGTACATAATAATCAAAGCACAACTTAAATACCTGGAAGATTTTCTATTTTCATAGGGATGAGCTCATCGTTTAGAAAAAAAGTAACCATTAGTGTTCCTATGATAGTGAACACCATAGCAATGAAAACCTCATAGGGAAACTCCCAAGCACTTCCCTACATTTTATAGATGGTGCCCAAAATAAACTCATTGGCACTGATTACAACACCTGACCCTACAGGAACATCAATAAAGGCATGCAAAAAAGACAAACAACCAAGTGGATTGACCCCAAGACCTTCTACATGAATCTAAGCATAGAACCACTCGAGCTATCCCACTCATATGTATATGTATGTATGTAGCTTGAAGGTTTAGCTCAACCAATTTTTTCCAATGTTGTTAAGAATTTGGCTAGTTCCATGCCAATAGGTTCCTGGTTCAAATATCCCTAGGTTAGGTTATTAGTTTACGACAACATGTTTACTAGGTATGTTGTCCACAAATGTGGGGAAGCATCCCATGGGTTTCGTCATGAGATTTTCCTTGAAATTAAAAATATGTAGGTGTATTTAATACACATATATGCATATATATCATCTTTGGAGATATAAAGCTACTAAAATAAAGACCATACCAACGTTTATTCTTCCCTTCCCATCCAAACAAAGTCATGTGTGGCAAGGGAATGATGAATAAGGGAATGATGAATATTAGTAAGAATAAAAATCATTCACATGATCTTCAATACAAGTATGGCTTATGGTAATGCCAAGGGAGCAAATGATAGCTTGCAATGAAAAGGTGGTGGATAATGAATAACTCAATTTGCATTACAAATAAATATTCACAAAATAACGGTTTTGGAAGAAAAAATAAAATAAAAAAAACAGTTGACAACGATGATTCCCTATACAAGAGTGAGCTGTCAGAATCACATAACGTCACAAAAAAATGTATACAATTCAGATCAAATTAGTTTAGGGTCCTTTGATCTTAACAAGAAAAGGATCCTCTTAGGAATCATTCATGGACTAGATTCGATGGAAAAAATAGATCCAACATAAATCCCATGAAAAATCATATTCCATTTATATACCATAAGATGATGTCCTATACAAGAGTGAGTTGTTAGAATCACATAATGTCACAAAAAAACATATACAATTCATATCAAATTATTTTAGGGTCCTCTGATCTTAACAAGAAAAGGATCCTCTTAGGAATTGTTCATGGACTAGAATCAATGGAAAAAATAGATCCAACATAAATCCCATGAAAAGTCATATTCCATTTATATACCATATGATGGAACCGACACTAAAATATAAAAAAATACAAAGAAGACATGCAAAATAGAGAGAGAAAAAAAATTAACATTAATTTCTAAAGGGAACCTAAAAGATGCCTCCAAATGATATTATATTATGTTGATTTGACTGGTCAATGTTTGAAAATCCTAATTTTATCTTTACAATTTATAATGAGTTGCATTCATTTAGGCTTTGTATCTCGTATTTTTGGAAAATCTAGTTGTATGTACCCGAAATCCTAAAAGTTGGGAAATTTGTTTCTCACATACCCATGCTTCTCTTAACTTTCTCTAATGTGGGATTCTAATGACAGATTATAATAATAAATGAAAATTATCTAAACATTGCAAAATGGTGCAATAGGCCGACATGACCTGAAAATAAGATAAAGAGAGGAAAATAATTATGTGAAATTTTGACTATTAGTTGTTCACTACCGACCTTAACCACTAGAAGAAATTAGATCATGAGAGATCAGATTAGTAATAAAATTACAAAAGTAATCATAAGACCAGTCCCACTTATGTATCCTCCTATGATCCAGATTTTATGAGCAGAACCAAATGAATACAGATTATTAATAGGTACTTAAAATAAAATAAAAGAGATACAATAAAACTAGTTTTCTATTCAATAAGGAAATAAGTTGAAAACTGTAAAATGTAGTGGAAACAAGCTTGCTGGAATGGTGGCGGCTTATCTCTGAGAAGAGATGTGACAGTTGCACTCATTCACAAGAAGATGATTAAAATGAGGCTCTGAATGCATTTTTACAAGAAACAAGAATTCCCAAAACCCTATACATCCAAAAACCTAACCCTAGGAGATGAAGCACCAAAAGTCATGTGGGCCCCGTTTGGGTAAGTTAGTACATTAACTTCTCGGGGTTGTAACTTTTGCATACGATCTCTGTTTTAGGCGTATGATAGCCCGTTGGAAAAGTATCATTGAGGAGATTCATTTTGGGGCATCAATCATGTTGTAGGCCATCATTGGGAAGATATATCCTGAAAAACCTTCATTTAGGCCCTGAAAATGGCCCTGGAAGTTAAAACTGCTAAAAATAGTAAATTGCCAAAATTGCCAAAAAACTGTTTTGAGCCAGTTGGAAAAGGTGGGTGGCCACTGATATCCACCTGGATCAATCCTCCCTCCTTAGGAAGCAATGGTATCCATTGCGTTGAGTTCCCCCATCGGATGAGGAAATTTCTGCTGAATTTGGCCTCGGGTGAGCCACTTGCCTTGGTGCAGGCATTGCCCTGCTTTGACGACTTGATAAAGCTAGATCCTTTGCTATTGAGTGCCCTTTATTTGTGTGTCCACAATATGATAAGTGGATGCCTGTTGTATTCAGTCCGAGTTGAGCTCTATTGGTATCAACTGTTCTGCTACTTCTGAGGTGTCCAATAATGGTGGGAAATAAGGGCGAAGGAGATCCACGTTGAACAATGGGTGCAGGCCAAGGAAAGGAGGAATGTTGAGATGAAATTAATTATCCCCCATGGCCTTGGTGATGGTGTACGACCTATAATGGAGTGGTTGAAGCTTTTGATGGGGTCCTGTAAGGCGTTCTTTCTACAAGTGCAACCAAACTTTGTCGTCCACCTGAAAATGATGTGGCACCCGATGTTGATCATGGCACTATTTGTACTTGTCATTGGACTTTTGTAGGATATCCTGAACCTATTGGTGGATGTGCTGGATCCACTCAATAAATCGGGTGTCTTTGTCAGCTTCAGTTGGAGCAGGAGATGATTCAGTTGAGGTGACTGCAAGGGGAAGTACAATATCTATGGGACCTAATGGTTGGAATCCCAACCCCACCTGAAAGGGGCTGTGGCCGATTGCAGGGCTCAGTTGTAGCTATGGTTTACATAAGGAAGGATCTCATCCCATGTGCGAGGGTGCTGTGAATTATACATGCAAAGGATATGAACAATCATTTGATTTATGAACTCGGTTTGGCCATCTATCTGAGAGTGGAAGATCATGGATTTGGTGATCTTGGTGTCTAGCAGTGACCAGAAGCTTGACCAGAATGTACTGAGAAATCGATTATCTCGATTTGAGAAAATGGTTTGTGGGATTCCAAAATGTACCTAGACTCATTCAAAGAAGATCTTGGAAGTGGCATCTGCTGTGATGTTCTTCTTGCAGGCAACCAAAATCGCCATCTTAGAAAAGCGATCAACAAACAAAAACACACAGTAATTTCCCCGCTTGGTGGACGGGAGGCCCGACATGTAGTCCATTGAGATGGATTCCCATGGCCTGTTAGGAGTAGGGAGAGGGGTGTACATGTCCTGTTTCTTATTGTTTGGTTTGGAAATCGTTTAGGCAGTGCAAGACTTGATATACTTGTTGATCTCCTATCGAAGTTTCAGTCAAAAGAAAAGTTTCTGTAGCATCGCCAATGAATTTTCGACGCCGAAGTGTCCTGCCAACCGACTGTAGTGGGCTTCCCAGATTATCTTCACTCGCTCGCTTGATGGAACACATATATGGCCTAGAAAACACAACAACCCATCCTGAAGATGGAAATTATCGACAACTACATTTTTCCCGCAACATTTGGTAGGTGGTGGAGAAGTTTGGGTCTGTCTCATAGAGTTGGGGCCATCCAGAGATCTCATGGTTGCAAGAGTCTAACACTGTAGTGAGTGACGCAACTGGCATTCTGCTAAGGAAATCAATGACCCGATTGGTGTTTCCTGTTTTATACTTGATGTTGAGGTGGAATTGCTGCAAGTATGTGGACCACTTTTGATGGCGATCATTCTATAAGTTTCCTTGTGTTTGCATGAACTATAGTGGCTTATGATCAGTGTGGATGATTGTCTCCTACCTAAGAATGTAGTGTCTCCATTGGAGGCAGTCTTGCACAATGGAGTACATTCTTTTTCATAAGTAGGGTACTTACAAACAACATCTGATAGTGTCTCACTATGATAGGCCACTGGGTGGCCGTGCTGAGTGAGAACGGTGCCCACAACATAGTCGGAAGCATCTGTCTCAATCTCAAAGGGTTGCTGCAGGTCTAGGACTGAAAGTACTAGGGATGAGCACAAGCACTTCTTCAAATCATTGAACACTTATTGTTGGGACCAACCCCATACAAATTTCACCTTACCACCACCCCTGGTTATTTGGCTGAGGGCCCATGCAATATGGGAGAATCCCAGCACGAACCTGCGGTAGAAATTGGCAAGGCCCAAAAAGCTCCAGAGCTCAGTGAGTGTGGTTGGGGCTAGCCAGTCATAGATGAATTGGATCTTGGCTGGATCCACATGTACGCCATGTTGATCAATTATGTAGCCCAGGTAATGGACCCTGTCCATGCCGAAGGAGAATTTTTCCAAGTTGGCGTATAGCTTGTGCTGTCCCAGGGTGTGAATAACCTACTAAATATACTGCAAGTGTTCGGACCAAGTCTTGCTGTAAATGAGAATGTCATCTAGATACACCACTACAACATTATTGGTGAATGGTCACATGATATCTTCCATTAACCTCATGAAAGTGGCTGGTGCATTTAACAAACAAAAGGGCATGACCAACCATTCAAAAAGGAATTTCTTTGACTTGAAGGCGGTCTTCCATACATTTGTCTGTTCTATCGGGACCTAGTGGTAGCTAGACTTGAGATCAATCTTACTGAAGTATTTGGCCCCAGTGAGTTGATCAAGTAGGTCTTTGATTCGGGGAATTAGGTACTGGTTTCCGACTGTGATTTTATTCAGAGCCCGGTAAACAATGCAGAGTCGCCAGGTTCCATCTTTCTTCTGCACCAACATGATTGGGCTCCTACAAGGTGATGAGCTGGGACATATGTGACCTTTCTAGAGAAGTTATTGAATCTATCACTTGATCTCTTCATTCTCTAACAAAGAGTGGTGATAGACTGGCCCATTGGGAAGCGGTGCACCCAAGGTTAGATCGATGGGGTGCTTGACCTAGAAGTATAGAGGTACCCCAGTAGGTGAGGAGAATATATCCGAGTATTCTTCCACAACCTTATATACTTGCTTCTGTTGTGTGGATAGGTCGATCACAGAGACCCTAGATGTGGCTGTGATCTTTCACTTATTCTAAGAGAGAATCACAAATAATACAAACTTCCACATCTGAGAGATGACCTTCCTGCATTGCTTAGTAGAGATCAAGGAAATAACACTAGGTGGGACTGCCTTGGGTATCTTGTACAATTTCCTATTCAAAGTAATAATAAAACTATGAGGCCTAGACTCATATACAACATGATGTTTCTATAAATAAGGTTGTCCCAAAAGAACATCACAAACTTCAAGAGCAGAAACCTCACACAATACCTCATCTTTGAAGGGCTTGATGCCGTATGATAGTCGACACTGTTGGCTGATGTGGACATCACTTCCTTGGCAAAGCCATCCAATGGTGTAGGGTTTTGGGTGTCGTGTTTTCAACATGGCCAACCACTTGATGACCTCTACCGAGATGAGATTTTTCTGGCTACCACTACCAACGATGAAGTGCAGTGGGGTTTTGTTTACCCACATCTGTCAATGGAAGAGGCGCTCTCCTTCTTCTGGCTCGTCTGGTTCACTAGGTTGGAGATTGGTGGTAGCAATAGTGGAATTGAGTTCCACTTCAATGATATGTCTTCCCCTTTCTGGTCCTGGATCAGAGTCAGAACCCGCATCTGATTAAGAGGCTTTCACTTTGGCCACCAACGACTTCTTTGAGCACCAGTCAACAGTGTTATGCCAAGGGATATTATGGAAGTCACACCACTTCCTGGTATCTTTCTTTGTCTTTCCGGTGTCCTTCTTTGCTTGCATCTTGGACTATTTGTCTTGATACTGTATATATTTTCTCTGTCCTTTGTTCTATGGGTTAGGGCCGCCATTTACTGGTTTTTGTTGTGAGGGGTTCCCAGGCCCAAATTTCCGTGTCTTTTGTTTGAGCTTCTTCTCGATTTTGATGGCATATCGGTAGGCCGTGCCCGAGGATGAGATGTCCATAAATTCCATCTCGTTCTGGATGTATCTATGCAGAGCACCGCGATACTTGAGCACTAGATGTCGCTCCAAATCTTTGATACCCAGCTTGGTGTGCAAGGTATAGAAGATATTTATGAAATCTGGCACTGCTTGGTCTCCTTCTTGCCACAATGTGGTCCATTTGGTATACAAGTTGTCATAACTTCTGACAGGATAGTATTGTTCCTTAATAACATCCCTGAAGGATTCCCAGGTTGTCATCACTGTAAATAACGAGGGTTCCTCTATTTCCTTTTGCTCACAAAATGTTTCCCACCAATCTTTGACATGGGGAACAACTTTGAGGAGCGTAAAATTAATGTTTTCTCTATTTGAAAAGGTATGTACAAAGAAATACCCTTCTAGTAGATTCAACCACTTGTCTACAACATCTGTGTCTATATGACCTTCAAATATAGGAATATCAAAGTTTATTTGTACTTTGAAGGGGGCGGTGCCTCCGCTCGAAGAAGATGCGTTGCCAGTTGGTAGTCGCCGAAGGATTTGCGCGAAACTATGCATCATCTCGTTCCTCTGTTGTGTGAGGGATTCCTCAATAAAAAATTTGAAAAGATCTCCTGTCCCGTCATATTTCTTTTCTCTTGCCATGAGAGGTCGCTTGGGAGTGCAAGAGATTTTTTCCTCAAGAGAAACAAGCTCGAGACCCAACTCTTTGTACTCCAACCTCGTTGGGGACATGCATTAAGATGAAAAGGAGTAGACAACTCTTATACCATTGATCCAGATTTTATGAGAAGAACAAAATGAATAAGATTATTAACAGGTACTTAACACAAAATAATAGAGATACAATAAAACTGGTTTTCTATTCAATAAGGAAATAAGCTGAAAACTGTAAAATGTAGCAGAAACAAACTTGCTAGAATGGTGGCAGCTTATCTCTGAGAAGAGATGTGACGACTGCGCTCATTCAAAATAAGATGACTACAATGAGGCTCTGAAATCCTTTTTACAATAAATAGGAATGCCAAAATTGCTAGAAAACTGTTTTGAGCTATTTGGAAAAGGTGGGTGGCCAGCAATATCCACCTGGATCATCCTTCTTAGTTTGTCTAGGGTGAAATAGAGATATGGGGAAATCAAATTAGAAATCTTGGATAGAGAAACTTAGTGTATTTCCATTTTCCTATACAAAATTTCTTTTGAATCACCAAGGTTTGGGAAAGTTGGGTCCTAGGATGAATTATGTGGATGGATAGAAAAATAACCCATATATATTTCAGGGGAAGACTCAAGAGAAGGTTGGGGATGGGGGTATAAAGGACCCCCCAAAAATATAAAAGATATAAATAGTAATTTAGTGTATCTTAAAATTCAAAGAGATGAATCATTCCTTCTCTCATTGCACATCCATACACCATCTAGCATGATATAAAACTTTTGAATTTTTATTATTTATATGAACTAATTTTAAATCTATACAAGCCTAGATATGTCATACATGATGCAAAAATTAAAACTAAAATAAAAATTCTTTTCCTTGTTT
>JZKD02S1707996.1:79258-102144 GCA_000966675.3 Picea glauca
GCTTCATGCCTTCACTCGCATCAAACCAACATTGTCTCCATTAGCCTATTACCTTTGATAATTCAACACTAATTGTTGTTTCCTATTGCCTATTCCCTTCCTTAGTGCTTAGGTAGGGTTCCCTATTTTTTCCTCCCTCTTCCTATTAGAAAAACAGGATCACAGAACAATAAAATAAAACAAATGCGGAAATAAAACATAGAAGATACACAATACAATAGAGACACAGATATATGTGGTTCACCTAGTGTGGGATACATCCACCGGATAAATTTCTAGGTCCTTCCTTTTTATTATCCAACAAAATGAAGGGATACAACCTACAACACACCCACTGTAACTTCCTCTTCTTTCTCTCACAATATCCTCTCTTAGAATACAATATTCATGATGATACATAGCCACAATAAATTTCCCTCATAAAAGAGGGTTCCTTCTATGGAAAAAAACCCTAACATAACTTCTACCATCAGATCTGTGACCTTATAATGAACAATCCAGATTTACTATGAAATTAAAATATACATTTACAAGGAAATGTTTCCTTCATGGGATTCGCCCCCGAACCCCCATCGAGGAAAACTTTCCCTTGAACCCCTGTCGGGGGTTTGCTTGCCCCCGTACCCCCCAGCAGGTGGGATCAACCCCCAGACCCTGCATAGGGGAAAGCTCCCCCGCGTGGAGGGGTGTACAGTCTTCATGGGGTATAAACACAGTTGAAAACAAATACCTATGAAACATGAAGATAATCAGACTCCACAACCAACACTCCCCCTTGGTCATTGGTCACTGGTTTAGCTTTATTATATAATTTGAGGCACTTGTTTGGGGCACTCTCTTACTCTATCGGACCGATTTGTGATTCACTTCACATTTATGTTGTATTTTTTTCATTTGATTGTGGAATTAGTTGTGTGAGTCATATTTGAGTCTCAAAACCCTCCCATACCGTCAACGCATGCAACTACTATAACCATGTCAAATTTTAGTGCATACAAGCACACACTTAAAAAATTTCAACATTGTCCCCATTCACAGGTCACTTTGCACAGGGTCAAATTGCAGAATAATTTCCACTAATTGGTAATTAATGGACAACCTTGAAAATTGTTAGATGAACTCAAGTTAAAATTGGAGATGATCATATAAACCTGAATGAGCTTCTCTTGGTTTTAGACCTTGTGCATGGTAGATGAGCTCTTAAATCATCCTTTAGGCCCTTGAATACTATTTTTTTTATCCATATACCATGTACAAAACCTTAAGAGTCATCTATAGTTCATAAAAACTTGTAATGGTGCCAATATGACACATAGGCCAAGGATTTCATTTATAGGGCCTATGTGGTGGTTTTATACCCTATGCATGGTTTAGGAGTCCTAAATGCATATTGTATGCCTTAATACATTTATAGTTCCTCCTCATACCATGTTCATGACTTGGAGAAGCATAGTTTGAAAAAATTTAATGCTGGCATGTTCATTGAAAGCTCACCACAATATGATAACGATGATGACAAATATGATGATGGATAATTTCATCTCATTCACATTTTTGTTATAATTTTTCTGTTTGATTGTTGAATTCTTTGTGTGAGTCATATTTGAGTCTTGAAACCCTCCCATACTTGCAATGCATGAATCTACTATAACCATGTCAAATTTCAGTGCATACAAGCACAAAATGAAAAAAATTCAACGTTGGCCCCATTCACAGGTCACTCTGTGCGGGGTCAAATTAAATCATAATTTAGACTAATTGGTAAATGGACAACCTTGAAAATTATTAAACGAAAAAAAATTTAAAATTGGAGATGATGGTATAAACTTGAATGAGCTTCTTTTGGTTTCAAGAATAATATATTCTCTACTGAACAAGGCCAACCATGTGAAGGTGGAAGATCATATGGTCCCTCCTCACCCCCCCCTCACATCACTCTCAATTCCTCAATACCAAAATTATCTACTATAAAGTATTTAAAAGCAACATAGTAAGAATCAAGAATAAAGATTAAGAAAACAAAAATTTAAGGTAAGTGAAAGAGAACAAATCAACTAAAAACATATAAATACTTACCTCGTACATTTCAAAATTTCAATATTATTAATATTATTCATCTAACTCAACATCTGTATCATCCGATTCAGAGTTGATGTTGAAAGGTTTGTCCATAAAAACATCATCATCAATGTCGCCATTTCCAATCATATCATCGTCTATAGCATCATCAGGAACATTGTTTCCTACATTTGGTTTGACTTCTTCAAATTCTTCATCTAACACATCGTTGATATCTTCTTCATCCAGAACATTGTCTAGAAAATCTCCTTGAACTTCTACAATGTCGATATCTACTAATTTGAAATTTCAGGCATTCTTGTTTTGACACATGTTTTCCATAGTATAGAATATGATCATCAGGACATGAGTGAATAACTTGATACTCCATTCCAATATATTTCATAATGGCATGTAAATATTGGTATGTGCGACATTAAACATTTGACGGTGGTAAAAAAATTTCACCTAAAAATCTACAACATAAAAAATCAATACTGATTAATGTAAATAATATTAATCGTACATATTGCATCCAAATTTTAAATATGATCAACTAACAATAAAAGTAGAGGAAAAAATAAAACCTTTATCATCATGTACTAAATGTGACAAAATATATTACATACCTTATAACATCATGTACAAAATTCACTAGAAACAATATAACAGAGAGAGGATTTGTTTTGGAGCCTTCATAAAGATGTTGTATTTCCTTCTCAAGTATAGGTATATCAAAAACACCAGTTGGTCATCATCATCATCCATTCCAACATTATTAAATGTTTCCTGGATCAATATATTTGTCCCGTATTCTTCAAATGTGTTATTAGAATCATCATCTTCTTCCATAGGATCATTAAATTGATCTTCAATATTCACTCCATGTTCTTGAACAAGAGCTTCTACAACCTCGTCTTCCTCCACAGGCAGTTCCCAAGGGCGTTGTTCCTTTATAATTACAAACAATCAAGTAATATTATTGTATATAAAAAATATTAAAATGATACAAACGTTTAGAAATATAATATAGGAAAACAAAGACAACAAATACAAAGACAACTTAGGTGAGACCAAGAAACAAATACAACAAATCAATGTTGAAGCTTGTGCAATTTATCAATATGTTTATGAATATGTTGAAAAAATATAGGAAATTTTTTACTTTTCTTGACATGTAGAAAGAGAGACACTTTGTGAGATATATAGTCACAACCAACAAAAAATACATATTCTTATTTCAACTTCATCATTATGTCATATTCTTTCTTGATTTCACTCCAAGACCACAATATTTAAGTGGGTGGAAACTTTCCCCGACCCAATTTGGAGACCATGGTTTAATTTATAAGGGGTTGAGAGTTGAGGGATTAGGGGTTAACACAATAGTGGTCCAAGGGTTAGGGGTTAGGGTTTAATATGGGGTAATTAGGGGTCAAGAATAGGGGTACTTAATGGTTTACAGGTTTATAAGGGGTCAAGGGCTAAGGGCTTAGGGGTTAATAGGTTATTGGTTTTCCAAGGGTCAAGGGTACTTAGGAGTTGGTATTATATATGGAGAAGCCAACTTAGCTAGTGAGAGAAAGAAACAAAGACAACAAATTAATGATGAAGCTTGTGCAATTTATCAAGATGTTTATGAATATGTTGAAAAAATATAGGAAAAACATTACTTTTCTTGACATGTAGAAAGAGAGACACTTTGTGAGATATATAGTCACAACCAACAAAAAAAACTTATTCTTGTTTTTCCTTTATCATTGTGTCATATTATTTCTTGATTTCACTTGGAGACCACAAGTGTTAAGTGGATGGAAACTTAACCTAACCCAACATGGAGACCATAGTTTAATTTATAAGGGGTTGAGTGATGAGGGATTAGGGTTTAACGCATTAATGATGCAAGGGTTAGGGTTTAAGGGGTAATTAGGGGTCAATGATAGGGGTGATTAATGGTTTAAGGGTTTATAAGGGGTCAAGGTATAAGGGATTAGGGGTTAACATGTTATTGTCCATCCAAGGGTTAGGGGTACTTAGGAGTTGGTATTCTATATGGAGAAATCAACTTAGGTGAGAGAGAGAAACAAAGACAACAAATCAATGATGAAGCTTGTGCAATTTATCAATATTTTTTTGAATATGTTGAAAAAATATAGGAAACACGTTACATTTCTTGACATGTAGAAAGAGAGACACTTTGTGAGATATATTTTCACAACCAGAAAAAACAACCTATTCTTATTTCACCTTCATCATTATGTCATATTCTTCATTGATTTCACTTGGTGACCACTACTTTTAAGCCGATGGAAACTTTCCCACAACTTGGAGACCACGGTTTATACGGAGTTGAGAGCTTATATATCCCTATGATACCTAACCCTTAACCTGTAAACCATAAAACCTAACCATTTAACCCCTAGCCCCTAACCCCTCAGACCCTATCCCCTAATCCTTAACACCTTAACCCATTCCTCCTAACCCCTTAAACCCCTTACCCCTAAGCCCTTAACCCCTAACCCCTAAGCCCTTCAACCATAAACCCTTAACCAATAACCCCTTACCCCCTAAGCTCCTAAAATATTAACCCCTAACCCAACCTAACCCCTTAATCCCCAACCCTAAACCCCTTAAACCATACACCCCTAACCCCTACTCCCTAAAACCCCATTAAACTATAAATCCTCTAGTACATAAACCCCCTAAAAATACCTTAAAACCTAACCCATTAACCCCTAAACCCTCAACCACTGAGCCCTAATCTGGCCTTATTAACCCTTAAAACACTAAAATCTTAATCCCTAACCCCTTACACCTTGTACCCCTAAATCTTAAACCCCTTAACCACTAAACCCTACCCTAAACCCTAATTAAAATATACATCTTATGTCTACTTCTTGTCTTCTTAACTTACTCTCAATTTGTTGTGTACATAGAATATATCCATAAAAAAATACATTATTTTTCTTCTACATTTAACATATAAATGTTTACAAAAACAATTTGCAATATAATGACATATAATGAATAACTTATCAAGGGATGTATTCATGCTCACCTTTAAGGTGTCCATACTCTCTACACTGTCTTTTAGCTTTTTTTGTTAAAAGTATCCTTCTATTATAGCCCTTGCATATTTTACAAGAGCAATAACATTTCCGATCACCCAAAGCCTCCAATGCAGATCTCATGTCTCCTTTTCCTCCTAGAGGAATGTTATGTGACATTTTTCGTTACCAAACATTCAATGATTATATTCAAAAATCAACCTCAGTAGTTTAATTATTTGTAATGCAATGAAAAAAATAAATTTTTTTTTGTATTATTACCAAAAAATATCCCTTATAACCTTTGCAAATCGTCGCTAGTATAGCAACAATGTCGAACATCTCTCATATTTAAAACTTTTTTAATTATGCATTACTGTTTCATCGAAATTCCGACGGTTGTTGTCCAGAGAGACATTGTTTAACGAGAAAAAATATTGACTTAGTCAAACGTCCGTATGGAGACACATAGATCATTGACTTGGCCAATCGTCAGATATTCAATGGAGTCTGTGTTCGTCGAATATTTGATGAACTTTATCGTTGTATAGGCAATGATAAAGTCCCTTTCGTTGGATAGTCGACGAATGTTAGGAATTTAAAAAAAAATACAAAAAATGCAAGTAAAATCCGATAGTACGACCGATTTTGTCAATACTGTTGGAGTACAACATCATTTTTTTTGTCAATATTTAGTAGTGTTCGCATACAACCAATTGGTTAACTATTAACTATAAGTGTTTTTTGTGTTATGTTTATTTATATATGCGAATGGTTTATTTGAATGTTGTATGTTTTTTGTTTGCTTGAAAAATTGCATTCATGTTTTAATATATGTTGTTAGATGCATTATAATTGTCTATTAGTCAAATGGTTAAATTTGTGTGTGATTTGTAGCTGGTAAGGTACCAAAAATTAAAAATTAGAAAATCTATCGATTTAATGTGTTTTCTGCACGTAATGATCCTCAATTGGACTGGGGTATGTTACATTATGGTATTAGAGCTTCTAGTTCAAACATTGGACCCATATGGGACAAGAAACATAGTGAATTGGGAAAATTCACTGTTGTAGATTTTGGTTTGTGCGAATTTGGGGAAAAAACTAAGAAATTAGAGTGAAATCCCCAAATTCGTAGGAAAATTTTGAGTTTTAAATACCTAAGAGTAGTCAAAGAGATTATTTGGGGCGTGAATATTCAAGTTGCAGAGATGAATTCGACTTGGAAGGTTGAATTTTGTGTTTTAATGGCCACCGAAGGAGCTGGGAGAGTTCAGTGAATCGACGACTGAGATCGTGTTTGATCTCGAGATCAAGTACGACCTAGATACGTAGTGATAAATTTAAAAATTTATAAGTTCTTCAAAGTTTGGAAAGGTTACTAGATCAATGAACAAGATTCATTTTTGACAGTTGGGAAAATGAGATAGATCGACAGATTGAATTCATTTTCGTCCATTGGGAGGTTGTATCAGAATCAACGGATAAGATCTTTTTGAGTGGGAGATTGACAACCCAGATTCACTTGGTATTTGGTCGAATTTTTTTTAAGTGTCGAAGTTCGCCAACATAATTCACTGATGGTCGATGGTTGTATTAGCGAGTTTTGTGAAGAGTTGGTTGATCCAAAATAAATCTATGATTGTCGATGAATGATGATTGGACTTCAACAAAATTAGTGTAGAGTTCAATTATTCTAGGAGAAGTTGTCGATCATCGATGAGGGAAGGAGGAAAATCACATGTCATGCCACATCATCATCCACATGTCATGCTACATCATCTAAGATGATTCCTCAGGATGATGTGTCGCACCACATCAACATCTACATGTCATGACATGTTAGCATAGTGGCCATGTCAGACAAGGGATGGTTGATCACTGATGGTCGGGGTTCAACAGATTTCGAAAGTAAGTGGTTGTCAAGGAAATTTTCCAATGGTTGATTTCCAATGATTGGGGTTCAACAAGATTTGTGGGAAATCTTAGTTTTCCAAGAGAAATGGATGATGGATGATGATCGAGAATTGGGTAGATTCATGAGCAAGTTTGGTTTACAAAAATAAATCTGCGATCGTTGATCGTTGATGTAGTGTCGAAAATCAATGGTCTAGATTATTTAAAGTTATCAATCGATGGTGGAAACTAATCCCGAGGTTTGGAAAGGATCATTGGATCAATGAATCAGACTTCACCCAATTTGAGATCGATGACTCATATTTAAAGGATGTTACAATTGTAAAACAATAAGTTTTTCTATGAAAATTTCAGGTTTTTGAAGGACTTAAACTGTAGGGCAATTTTGAGGCCCTAAACGACATTTTTAGGCAATCAAAACCCACAAGAATAGAGTGTACCAAGGTACACTCTATGTCTATAGATAAAATAAAATAACTTAGAGATAGATATCTAATGAGCTACTCCAAGCGCCAAACAAAGCTCGTATGAGAAAGTTACAACTAAAACAATTAAGGTGAAATTTCGACACCAGTTTACTTCAGGAGGGATAAATGCTTTCTCGGAGGTCCGTTTGAGGCACAAAAKTAGTCTACAGAAATATTATGAACCATGGAAGACAACCATGGAACCAAATTTTGAATCTGTGTACATAAAAATGAACAKGAAGAGAAAGAATAAAATTGTAGCATACATGGCTAAACATGTAAAACAATMAAAAMTTCTAYGGACGTAACTAACAGTCCAGARCCGGTTAAGGGTAAAATTTTGAGAAATCGTTTAGGAGGTAGTCATGGAAATACCCAATTGAGAATCTATCAAAATCCCAAAGGGATTGGTGTAGGGATGCATGRACAAGGATAAAACTGCTAAGGTMGGTGAAAGTCCCAAAGGGGCAAATTTGTCATTCATAGATTGTTGCAATTTTTTACTAGAGCATGAGTTTGACAATCTTAGAGTTGCTGTGATTTTATTTTTAATAGTATTATTTGTGTTTGGTAGAAAATTTTCCTTGGTTCCTAACGAAATTACCTCTGTAAGTGGAAAAAGTTGGTGTTTGAGATTATTTTACACCAGGGAGAAAGGTGTACAAAGGGGTAAATTGACAATATTCAATTTCCTATAACTTTCTTCTCAGTGCCCATAATTGAGAAAGAAAGCAGTAATTGGAAATGTTTGGATAGGAGAATCTATATATCCATTCAGAATTTAGTTTTGAGCTGAGGAATTCTCAAGGAATTAGAAGGAAGGTTTTTGGTGAACTTGAAGGACAACAATGAGTAGAATGGAATTTTAGGAAGCCCTAACTTTTGGCTCATAAATCAGATTGAAGCATGAGTATGGTCATTGGAAAGGTAATTCAAAGGAAAATATGACATAAGGTATAATTTCTCCATGGGAGCATCAGGTTCTCCATAAATCTTTAGGAAAAGTTGGATTGGATTCCATAAATTGTGTAACTACTTAATGTGAATATTTTCCAAATAATGTCAAAATTTGGAGAAAAATTTCCAGGCAATAGAGTTAAGTGCCATGGGTGATTGCCAAGTAAGAAATATTATTGAAACTCATGATAGTGCCTATTCATAAGTATAAAGTGTTGATATTATGGTAGCTGCGGGAAGTATTTACCTCCACATGTAAACCTGACGAGAATATAATATTTCGGGAAGCAAGAAGAAACCCTAATGAGTTGGATAATAACCCTAGAAGACAAGTCGGCTCAAGAGGATAATTTATATTAGGTTATTAGCCTCCAAGAGAAGATGTCGGCCAGAAGAAACATTATATACCAAGTAAATAGGCACCCAGAATGAGAAGTCGACCCAGGCAGTTAGCCAGAATTAGTATAAATACAGGAGGCCAGTATTCACATTCTCAGAACTGCAGAGCTCACTTATGCACACTACAGTTAGCCAGTTTGGGTGCAATTTTGGAGGAGAATCTGTCATTGCAGCTGCTTCAACTACCAGATTACGTTTTGGCTTGGACTATCTCTTGGTTATGGTTTGGACTATCTGACCATCTCTTTTTTGGTGCGCTATCCTTGGACAAAGGTGCACTACCCTTTGTTTGGCTATCTATCCTAGGGTTTTCTTCTAGAGTGATTCTCTATCAAGGTTAAGGTGCTCAGAGGGTGGCTTCGGCCGATGGTTGGGTACCAATAGTGATATTGTCTATGGTAAAACAAGCATATCCATCATATTATAATAGGTTATGGGTCCACACCTCCTTCATTCAGTATAACCATTGGAAGGGAGCATAGCCATAAGGATATTAATCTCATTGAAGAACTGTCGCTATGGTTTCTAGTAGGAGTAGTCACCAAAGCACTGCCGTTAGGGTTACTAGCAGGTGTAGTTGCAGAAACCCTAAACCTCTCATTGAGTCACCTTAAGTGGATGGATTTACCTAATTTTTGGATAGACCGGTGTGCCTTAGCCTAGCGCATCTCCTGGTACTCTCAACAAGCCAAGACGTCAAGTTTGAGTTTTTGGTCAAATCTAGGGTTGACCACGTCAAAGCAGACATGAATTACTCTATGAAGTCAGAAAACAAGTTAGATGGAGCTTCTAACTTTAGAGAATGGAAGAAAAGGATTGAACTCATCCTTTCCAAGAATAAAGTGTTGGATATCGTGAAAGGAAAGATCATGGAACCAAAATTTGAAGAAGGCAAAGAGAAGGAACCGTAGAACGTTGCAGTTATGGATAAGTTCAAAGAAAGTGACATAAATTCCATGAGTATTATAGTGGAATCTATAAAATACCACTTGATACCCTACATCTCCCATATTGACTCATTGAAGAAGATGTATGATGCCCTAACAAACCTCTTCTTAATCAGAAACATTGGACAAGTAATGAGTCTGAAGAATGAGATCCGTGACATGAAGATGAATGATGATGACAACATAGCATCATACTTTGTGAGAATATCTCAGTTAATATATCAAATACAAGCTATTGAAGATATCATTTCAGAGAAGGAATTGGTAAACATAGTACTCAATGGTCTTCCCAAGACGTGGGATGCATTTTCCGCAAGCGTGAACACAAGGAAGGAGTATCCTACATTTGAAGAACTTTGGACTTGCTGTGATCAAGAAGATTCAAGGATCAATGCAAAAGAGAAATCTCAAAATAAGTACCATGATCGATCCTTCACAACAAGGTTCAAGGATTTCAGGAACAAAAAGAAGTTTGGCTCCAAGAAGAAAACAAATCAAGAGAATGATATGTCAAGGATACAATGCTTCAATTTTCAAAAGTATGGTCACTAAAAGAATCATTGTCCCAAGTTAAAGAAAATAAAGGAAACACATGAAGCATTAGTTGTCGAAGAAAGGGAACCCTCAAAGAAAATCAAGTAGGACAAAACAAACTTCTTCTTCTAAGACAAGGTAACAATACTCTTCATAGTTCTTATACATGCCATGTTTTTGGTACATATCTTGCATATCTATTTCTTAGAAGATGATATGTTCAAAGAGAAACTATACTTATGGAAGAACAACAAGATAAGGACTACTATCACTATGACTATAAAACAAGATGCAAAATAAGTCGAAATCAGAAAGAAATGTAGAAGAAGTAAAGACAGAAAGAAATCAACAATCAAGAGGAAATTGGAAAAAGATTTGTAACACCTTGTAGAAGGAAATAAGGATGCAGATGGAAGCGTGGAATCTCCTAGATGGAGGGAGCTGATTATATATTACCAAAATAAGATCATGCATTCATACATGAAGCAAGGATTAGGAGGGATCTAATCCTATGATCCATTGAAGATGATAAAGTATATATCCATGGTAGTAGCCATGAAAAACATTACATGTTCAACTTGAATTTAGAAGAAGTCTTCTTCGAAAGAAGCCTTAAAGTATTCCTAGTCCTATGATGAAAGGAACAATTTGGAATCTTCAGAGCATGGAATCTATAGAAAAATCCATGGACCCAAGATCTAAAGAGTGTTGGCATTGTTACAGGTAGAGTGTGCTTGTCATTGATGGCAAGATCATAGTGTGCAACGATGGTAAAATAGGAACAATGTAAAATCGGGAGGATTAGCGTAGAGTCACACGCAGTGTGTAGGTGTGCACCAGGGATAAGGTTAACTCATTTCCAAAGCTCAAGAGAGATAGCGTACTCAGAATCTTAGACGGATCAAAGGTCGAGGCCTTTGACACTTAGGAATTATTCCAAGTCAGGAGGATGTGTAAGCTCATAAGAAGGAAAACAGTCAAATAATGACAAAAGTTTTGTTTCAGAGTTTCAAAGATCAGGAAATCCAAAGGAAATAGGGTCAAACTTGCGATATGAGAAATTGCGATAAGAATCCTGACCGTTGGATTCATAGGACACATGGTAAGCGATTGGAATTTTGCTGACTTACACATTGGAGGAATCAACAGAGCATGGTGTGGGAACTCGCGATATGCAAGATCATGAAAATATCTGGACCATTGAATCATTGAGATCGTGGACCATTGATCAGGCATGACGAAGGCCCATGAAGTTGAAAAATTGTGATAAGATATTGACCGTTGATCCAAGAGGGACATGTGGTGAGAGATTAATGTTTCGATGACTGGAAATTCAAAGGAGTGAAGTGCTCGTTTGATTGGCGAGTGGTCATATCTCGTGGTCACATTGTCGAGAGCTGGAGAGCATAGATAGAGAAGCCAAGCTCTATTTTGGAGTTTGTGACATGGAGAGTCGAGAGGACTCATCGTAGAATACCCGAGATGCGAAAGTGTGAAATGTGTTTTCGAATAAGGCTGTGGTCACAACCAGTGGTTACATCTGCGGAAGATGGAGGAAGAAGCTAGCAGTGTTAAGCTCCATCTCGGAGTCTTAGTGATCGTGACTTGGAGTATCAATATCCTTCATCACAGGGATTGCAATATGCAATATTACGATGAGATCTGGACCATCAGATCATTGGAGATCTCAACCGTTGATCAGGCTTGATAAAGTTCATAAGTTCACAAAATACAAAGCGCCTTTTGGCGGAGCCTGTGGTCACCACCGGTGGTCACGTGAGGGGAAGAAAATAGCGGTTCTAATCTCCATCTTAGAGTCTCAATGATCGCGACTTGGTCCTTGGAGTGTCGAGACCCTTCATCACAGGAATGCCGAGAAGAAAAATCACAAAATTCAAACTCTGTTTAGCGCTCGGTCACAGCTAGTGGGCATATGAGATAAATGCGAAATCCTATAGATTTAATCCAACGGTGCTGGTTAATTGGAATCTTGATCAAAGGGTTACTGTCTCACCTCACAGTTAATCGATCAGTTACAATTCAATTAGAAGAACCAAATCATGGTTCTTGGACGATTGGCGATTTAGCTTCTATGCGTTTTTGCCCAAGAAGATTCGAGGTGTAACCGCAAAGGAAGTGGTTAAAAGAAACATGCAGTGACTGTGTGTGGTTGGTTGTTCTGAAGGAAAAATGAGTTGAACTATAAGAAAGGAAAAATTACAGTATGCACAGTGTGAGATAAAACTCAGAGATGAGTAACAGATGAGGGTTGAGCGAGCGAAGCAGAGAAAAAGTGGAGTGGCAGTGAACAACCCGATGAGAAGAACTGTGGCACGGTGAAGAGCATGCAGAGGCACTATGCATCGAGGATGAAGAAGGTGCACATATAGTATAAATACGTAGAATAGAGAAGAGATGGATGCTGCTATGGAGAGGAATTACACACGGGAAAATAGCATGTTGTGGGGCAAGAGCTAAAGTACACAGAAGAGGTGTAATTCATAGAATCAAAATAAGACGCAGAGCATAAAGCGCAACAGAAGCAAAGAAAAGAGATGCATAACTGAGACAGTAAAAGAAGCCTGAGGTGAACTTGTAGAGAAAATTATAAGATCAGAAAGAACAAGAAGATGCAGGCAGAGAGACACTGATACAAGAGAGCAGAGTAGCATAGCAAAACAGTGATAAGCCTGGTAAGCTAATGACAACTATTGAATAATTGTAATAAGTTTTAGTAGAAAATATTTATAAGCCAGGGTGGTAGGGAGGTGCTAGGGAGGACTTTTGTCCTCATAGGTTCAAGTGGGTGCTTGAACATAGGGAGTTGTAGCTTCCATCTGGTTGCATCCAGAAAAGACAGGGTTGCAGGGTGGTGCAAGGGAGAACTGTTGTTCTCTGTTATACATGTTGGTGCCTGTGTGACTAGAATTTGGTGCTTCCATCCAGTCAGTGTTGGAACACTCAGGAAGTTTCTGCTTCCTTCTAGTGGGTGCTAGAGAAACGAGAGAGTTGGTGTGATGCAGGAGCATCGCGATTACTCAAGCGAGCGTGGAGCCAACACATGTGTTTTTAAACACATGACATATTTATTTGAAATTTTTTTGAAATGGAAGCGCCAAACCTTTAATGAATCCTTTATGAAGGAGCACCTTTTGTATATTGTATCAGACCTCGAGCCATACGCTCTTGTCTGAAATAGAAAGGAGGCATTTAATAGATTTAATGCTGGTAGATAGGATGTTTAATTCTAGATTTGATAGTTTAGAGTTCGAGAGGGAAAACGGATATAGACACCCTCATTGTACCATTGTAACATTATCAAGAATAATCAAGCATTCAGGAGAAGAGAGAGCAAGAAGAGAACTGTGTAGTGAACATCCATGTACAGATATTGAATTAATAGAAGAAAGCTTTGATTCAAATCCATGGTTATGTGTCTATTCTCTGTGTATTGTTGAGATGTGCATGAATGTTTGTTTTCTGTCATGCATTTTCTTTGTATATGATGTGCATGTGATTTCATGTTCCAAATTGAAGTCTGAAGGGAGATAGAATGAGTTTCAATTGTTTCTCTATCTGAGCCAGGAGATTCCTGCAAAGAGTGCAGTCGAATTCATCCACAAGAGTGCGTTGATGAAGGCTCAGTAGTTAACTTTTGTTCTCATTTTCCCAGAGATTGATTTGGGTTCTTGAAGCCGTGCAAGGAGTGTGAAGGTAGAATAAGAAGCCTCAGTTGTTAATCTGAGAAAAAGGAGGTTGAAGACTGCTGCTGCAGGAAGTGCGCAGAGTCAGAAGGATTCAACACTTGAGAAGTTGTTGAATGTCGAGTGCGAGGAGTGCGCCCGAATCCATTTGAAAGAATCAGAGTGGAAATATTAGGAGGTTTAACACCTTTGTGATATTGTAAAAGAGAGCCTAGAGAGTTTTATCGAGGAAGGTTCAAGCAGGGTTTGCAGGCGCAGGCTTGGAGAGCAAGTCTCGAGTGGAAATACTTAGCCATTTCAGAGAACTCTCAAGAAGGAGGATTGATGGTCAGGATTCATTGAGGAAACCCATGAAATCCTGCCAGCCATTAAATCTCGGGAGAGTTGCGTAAGATTAAGCCTGAACGAGTAAGAGAAGGAATCAGGAAGTCATCGAGACTTGACTCATTGGAAAATCGGGGTTTCTGTGGTCGTGAAACTTTTGTAGAAAGGAATCGCGATCCGTGATTTCTTGAAAGGATCTCAGATGTTGATCGGTGAGACACGCATCAAGAAGCAGGGGAGCTCGGCTCATCGGAGAATCGGAGATTCCAGAGGCAAAAGTCTCGTGTATGAAATCGTGATTAGCGATTTCTCGAGGAGATCAGAGCCATTGATCATAGCAGGGGTATGTGGCGTGAGATTCCGTGGAGTCGGGGTTTGACATTTTAGGGTTCTCGCATACAAAGAAATCGCTGTAGGAGAAACCGTGATTTCGTGATACCTGACGGAGAGACAGGAAAATGGTGACATGGAGGAGAGCGCTCGTACGTGCGTCGGGGTTTGGCATTTCAGGATTCTCGGGGATGAGAAACTCACGACCGGAGGAATCACGAAATCCCTAAACGCGACTGTCTTCCAGCCACAGACGTTCAGTGGAAGACAGGTGTCGAAGAGTTAGCCCTTGTAGGGAGACAACGACAGGTAGCATTGGCATATCGTGAAATCGGAGGTTCGCGAGTTAGAGCCATGAATATTTGCGTCGAAAGTCGCGAGGACGCGAAATTGCGAAAGCGTGACAGGCGGATAATATCGGCGTCTCGGCACATCATGACTCGGAAGTTGGAGGAACGGATGTTGGAGGTCACAAGTAGCGAAGTCTCGATAAAGCGAAAGAAGGTCAGCGTTGACTGAACCATCGGGATTCGGGGATTGGTGAGACCCGATCTTGTACTATCAGGACTCGCAATCACGCGAGGTCCGATTTCCCGATAAGGCAGCAGGGAGATCGTAAAGAGCATCCCGTGGGTGTGAAAAGGTCCTGATAAGGGATTTGAAGAGCGGTTCAGCTCTTCGGGCCGAGAAAAGAGAAGGTCCTGTAGGGGAAGACGTGCTCAGTGGGCGTTTGCATCAAGTGGTATCAGATCGAGAAAATATCTTTGTTTTCTATAACAGAGAAGAAAGGAAAATCTCACTATGCCGCCCAGAAGAGAAAGACACTCACCCAATCCAGAGGATAAGGGAAACCAGAGAGGCAGAGGAAGACAAGTACAAAATCTAGAACTGGAAAGGCAAATTAGATATCTCCGAGCGAGATTAGAAGATATGGAAGCAGCGTAGAGACGCATAGCAGGTGCAGGAGATCTGAGCGACTCCGAAGGCGAAGCTGAGGTTGAACAACAAGGGGAAGTTGCAGCCGAAGATGCAGCCAATGAGCGATTAATTAAAGCTATTGCCAAGATGAGCTCAAAGACAAAGATGGAAATTCCAACTTACGAAGGAAGTCTGGATGCAGAAGAGCTTCTAGATTGGATCAGAGCTCTTGATACCTACTTCGATTATGAGGATATTGAAGAAGATAAAAAGGTCAGGCATGTTGTCACAAATTTGAAGGGTCACGCAGCATTATGGTGGGATGAGATTCAAGCAGATAGGTGTTCCAAAGGCAAGTAAAAGATCAAAAGCTAGGATCGAATGATTGCAAAAATGAAGGCAAAGTTCATCCCAAGAGATTACCAAATAAATCTGTTCAGGAGGATGCAGAACCTGAGATAGAAACTTATGACAGTGAAAGAATACACTGAGGAATTCTATCAACTAAACATCAGAGTGGGTCATCGAGAGAGCGATGATGAGAAGGTTGCTAGATATCTGAATGGTCTAAGATATGACGTTCAGGATGAATTGAGCATGGTAACCATCTGAACTGTAGAGGATGCTTATCAGGTGGCTCTGAAAGCAGAGGAGAAGTTGAGCCATAAGCCGAGTCAGAGAGGGAGAGGCAAAAGTCAACCCAGAGGCAAGACCGTTTCCCAAGAGAAATATCAGAAGCCCAAGGAGGAATGGAAGAGACCTCATCGTAAGATTGAAAGAGGTGGAACCTCACAGTGAGGACAACAATATGATGAGTAGAGGGGATAGCATGATGAGAAAAGAAGAGATTATGCTGATGCAAATACATTTCCTCATACCAGAGGTATAGGAAGAGGCAGAGGTGGATTCATCACATGCTTCATGTGTGGAAAGGATGGACATAAAGCCATTAATTGTCTAGATAGAAAAAAGGATAGAGGAGAAGCTCACATCGATGAAGCCCAAAGGCGAGATGCTGAAGCAGAAGACGCAGAAGATGGAAGGTCGTTGATGATGCTCAAGGTTCTCTTAACACCCGAGAAGGAGGTGGAGGACACAACTCATAGAAACAGACTTTTCAGAACCACATGCAAGACCAAAGACCAGAAATGCAAAGTTATTGTGGATAGCGGAAGCACAGACAATCTTGTTTCAACTGAGATGGTGGAGAAACTGGAGTTGGAGACGACTGATCATCCAAGTCCATACAGAGTCTCATCGATACAGAAGGGACATCAGGTAAATGTCACCAAACAATGCTTAGTTGACATCAAGATAGGAGGATATAATGATAAAATTCTCTGTGATGTTATTCCTATGGATGTATGTCATTTATTGCTAGGCAGACCATGGCAATATGACAGGAACGTAGTTCATGATGGGAAAATGAACACGTATACTTTGGAGAAGAATGGGAGAACCCATATGTTACTTCCAATTAAGGACAAAGAAGTACATCCAGAGCCGAGAAATACTGTACTTCTCATGAGTGGGAAGGAATTTCTGGCGGAAGTTAAGAAGAAGGAAGATCCACAGTTCTTTATGGTCAGGAAACCGAGAGTTGTTTTGACCAACACAAGAGTGGATGACTTGCTGGAAGAAATTCAGGAACTACTGGAAGATTTCGCTGACATTATGGTAGACGAATTACCTCATTCGTTACCACCGATGAGGAGTGTGAGTCATCATATAGACCTCATACCAGGAGCCAATTTGCCGAATAAAGATGCGTACAGGTTAACGCCGCAGGAGAACGAGGCAGTTAAAAGGTAGGTATAGGAACTATTGGATAAAGGACTGGTCAGGGAAAGTTTAAGTCCATGTGTCGTTCCAACAGTACTTAGTCCACAGAAAGACGGAGGATGGAGAATGTGCACTGATTCCAGAGCCATTAACAAAATTACCATTAGGTATAGGTTTCCACTGCCAAGAATGGATGATCTGATGGATTGCCTGAGTGGGGAAATTTGTTTTTCAAAGGTTGATTTGAAAAGCGGATATCATCAGATTCACATGAGAGAAGGCGATGAGTGGAAGATAGACTTCAAGACAAATGAAGGATTGTATGAATGGCTAGTCATGCCGTTTGGCTTGACGAATGCACCGAGTACGTTCATGAGATTGATGAACGAAGTGCTGAAAGAATTCATTGGTAAGTTTTTCATTGTTTATTTAGATGACATATTGATTTTCAGCAAAACAAAAGAAGAACATCTGAAGCATTTAGCTGTAGTAATGAAGAAGCTACAGCAAGAGAAGCTGTTGATCAACATGAGGAAATCTTCATTTATGAAGACACAACTCATTTATTTGGGTTTTGTCATATCGACAAATGAGTTGAAGATGGATCCGAGTAAAGTGGAGGTGATTAAGAATTGGCCATCATCGAGAAATATTTTTGAGGTGAGAAGATTTCATGGACTGGCTAGTTTCTACTGTAAATTCATTAGGAATTTCAGTGGAATTAGTGCAGCAATGATGAACACAGTCAAGAAAAGACATAAATCTTTTCATTGGACTGAAGAGGCAGAGAAGAGCTTCAATTTGTTGAAGCGAAGGATCACAAAACAACCGGTCTTGGTGTTACTAGATTTTATGAAGACGTTCCAGGTAAAATGTGATGCAAGTGGCTTTGCCATAGGAGCGGTCTTGAGCCAAGAGGACAGACCAATCGCATATTTCAGAGAGAAGCTGTATGAGGTGAAAGTAAAGTACTCCATGTATGATAAATAATTTTATGCCATCATACAGGCCCTGAAGAAGTGGAGGCATTACTTGATTCCAAAAGAATTTATTCTGTATAATGATAATCATGCACTACAGTTTGTGACTCAACAAGAGAAGTTGAATCAGAAACATGCTAAATGGGTAGAGTATATGCAGAATTTTACATTTGTAATTAACCAAATTTCGGGTACTACTAACAAAGTGGCTGATGCTTTGAGCAGGAAGTTTTTGTTGCTGCAGGAGTTCCGAGTCAAAACGTTGGGTTTTGAAAATCTGAAGGACATGTATGCAGATGATGCAGATTTCACAGAGGCATATGAGGCAGCTGAGAATCCAGTTCTCAGGGATAGAAGCCCATGGATGGATTACATGAACCAAAATGGATTGTTGTTTAGAGGAAACCAACTATGTATTCCAAATTGCTCCATGAGGGAGAATCTGTTAAAAGAGAAGCACAACGGAGGATTGGCAGGACATTTTGGCGATGATAAGACATTTGAAAAGCTGAGCGAAGCATACTTTTGGCCAGGAATGCGATCAGAAGTCAAGAAGTTTGTTGACAGATGCAGAATTTGTCAGCATTCGAAGGGGAGGAAGCAAAATGCGGGATTCTATCAATCCTTACCCATACCAGAGAGGCCGTGGGATTAAATCAGCATGGATTTCGTACTAGGATTGCCTAGGACACAAAGAGGACATGATTTGATCTTCGTGGTGGTCGATAGGTTTTCAAAAATGGCACATTTTATTCCATGCCATAAGACCAATGATGTGACTCATATTGCCAATTTGTTTTTCAAGGAGATTGTTAGACTTCATGGTTTACCCAGAAGCATAGTATTAGACAGGGATACGAAATTCATTAGACATTTCTAGAGGACACTCTGGAAGAAGATGGGAACTAACTTGATGCTTAGTTCTTCCTATTATCCTCAGATAGATGGGCAAATAGAAATGGTAAATAGAAGTCTGGGAGACTTACTCAGAAGCTTGGTGACAGAGCACCACAACAGTTGGGACAATGTGTTGCCACAGGTAGAGTTCGCGTACAACGATTCAGTGAACAGGAGCAGAGACAAAATTCCATTTGATATTGTATATGGCAGGCAGCCAAGAGGAGTATCTGAACTGAGGGATTTAGAGTAGATAATAACTAAGAGTGCAAGAACTGAATAATTTGTAGAGGCGATGGAAGAACTTCACAGCAGGGTGAGGCAGTGATTGCTGGAGTCAAACCAGGAATATAAGCGCAGAGCAGATCAACATCGGAGACAGCTTCAATTCGAAGTTGGTGATATAGTTCTAGAATATCTAAGGAAGGAAAGGTTCCCAAGGGGAACATACAACAAGATGAAAATGAAGAAAATTGGGCCATGCAGAGTCCTAAAGAAGTTGGGAGAAAACGCTTATGATATTGAATTGTCAGATGGCATTGGAATATCTCCGACATTCAATGTCTTAGACTTATATCCATATAAGGATGAGGAAGCAGGAACTGGAAGTGATGAACAACCAAAAATCCAGTGGCAGAAGCAGATGCCGATAGTAGAGAAGCCATAGATGGAACGTATACTTGACAAGAGGTTGAGCGAAAGGACCAGGCGAAAGGAATACTTCAAGTATCTGATCAAATGGAAGAACCATCCAATAGAAGATGCCAGCTGGGAAAGAAAAGCAGAGATTCAAAAGCATGGACAGACCATGCAGGAGCTCATGGATAGGATCCCATGAAAGTTTTCAAGCCGAGGAGTATGATGCATGAGCATCGCGATTACTCAAGCGAGCGTGGAGCCAGTGCATGTGTTTTTAAACACATGACATATTTCTTTGAAAACTTTTTGAAATGGAAGTGCCAAATCTTTAATGAATCCTTTATGAAGGAGCACCTTTTGTATATTGTATCATACCTCGAGCCATACACTCTTGTCTGAAATAGATAGGAGGCATTTAATAGATTTAATGCTGGTAGATAGGATGTTTAATTCTAGATTTGATAGTTTAGAGTTCGAGAGGGAAAATGGATATAGACACCCTAATTGTACCATTGTAACATTATCAAGAATAATCAAGCATTCAGGAGAAGATAGAGCAAGCAAAGAACTGTGTAGAGAACATCCATGTACAGATATTGAATTAATAGAAGAAAGCTTTGATTCAAATCCATGGTTATGTGTCTATTCTCTGTGTATTGTTGATATGCGCATGAATGTTTTTTTTCTGTCATGCATTTGCTTTGTATATGCTGTGCATGTGATTTCATGTTCCAAACTGAAGTCTGAAGGGAGATAGAATGAGTTTCAATTGTTTCTCTATCTGATCCAGGAGATTCCTGCAAAGAGTGCAGTCGAATTCATCCACAAGAGTGTGTTGATGAAGGATCAGTAGTTAACTTTTGTTCTCATTCACCCAGAGATTGATTTGGGTTCTTGAAGCCATGCAAGGAGTGTGCAGGCAAAAGAAGAAGCCTCAGTTGTTAATCTGAGAAAAAGGAGGTTGAAGACTGCTGCTGCAGGAAATGCACAGAGTCGGAAGGATTCAACACTTGAGAAGTTTTTGAATGTCGAGCGCGAGGAGTGCGCCTGAATCCATATGAAAAAATCAGAGTGGAAAGCTCAAGAGGTTTAGCACCTTCGTGATATTGTGAAAGAGAGCCCAGAGTTTGATTGAAGAAGGGTCAAGCAGGGTTTGCAGGTGCAGGCTTGGAGAGAAAGTCTCGAGCAGAAATACTTAGCCATTTCAGAGAACTCTCAAGAAGGAGGATCAACAGTCAGGATTCGTCGAGGAAACCCGCGAAATCCCACCAGCCGTCAGATCTTGGGAGATTTGCATAAGATTAAGCCTGAACGAGCAAGAGAAGGAGTCAGGAAGTCATCGGGACTTGACTCATGGGAAAGTCGGGGTTTTTGTGGTCATGAAAATCTTGTAGAAAGGAATCGTGGTCCGCGATTTCCCGAAAGGATCTCAGACGTTGATCGGTGAGACACACATCAAGAAGTAGGGGAGCTCGATTCATCGAAGAATCGGAGATTCTAGAGGAAAAAGTCTCATGTATGAAATCGTGATTAGCGATTTCCCGAGGAGATAAGAGATGTTGATCATAGCAGGGGTACGTGGCACGAGATTCTGTGGAGTCAGGGTTCGACATTTCGGGGTTATCACATACAACGAAATCGCTTCAGGAAAAACCGTGATTTCATGATACCCGACGGAGAGACAGGAAGATGGTGACATGGAGGAGAGTGCTCGCACATGCGTCAGGGTTCGACATTTCAGGATTCTCGGGGATGAGAAACTCACGACTGGAGGAATCGCAAAATCCCAAAACGTGACTGTCTTCCAACCATAGCCGTTCACTGGAAGACAGGTGTTGAAGAGTCATCCCTTGTAGGGAGACGATGACAGGTAGCATCGGCATATCATGAACTTGGAGGTTCATGAGTTAGAGCCGTGAAGATTTGCGTCAAAAGTCAGGAGGACGCAAAATTCTGAAAGCGCGACAAGTGGATAATATCGGCATCTCAGCACATTGGGACTCGAAAGTTGGAGGAACGAGCATTGGAGGTTGCAAGTAGAAAAGTCTCGATAAAGCGGGAGAAGGTCAACGTTGACTGAACCATCGGGATTTGAGGATTGGTGAGACCTGATTCTGTACTATCAGGACTCACGATCACGTGAGGTCCAATTTCCCGATAAGGCAGCAGGGAGATCGTAAAGAGCATCCTGTGGGTGTGAAAAGGTCCCGATAATGGATTTGAAGAGTGGTTCATCTCTTCGAGCCAAGAAAAGAGAAGGTCCTGGAGGGGCAGACGTGCTCGGTGGGTGTTTGCATCAAGGTTCTCTCAAACAAGTTGGTGCTTGTGTAAGTGGAAGTAGGTGCTTCCATCCAGTTGGTGCTGGAACACTTAGGGAGTTCTTGCTTCCTTCTAGTGGGTGCTAGAGAAACCATGGAGTTGGTGCTTCCTTCTAGTAGGTGCTATAGAAAACAAAGAGTTGGTGCTCTCAACAAGTTGCATCTTCAAAAACAGAGGTTGTAGCCTCACAATGAGTTGGAGCTCATATTTATGATAATTTATAGAATGTAAAGATTACTTATCATACCAAGAAGAAGAGGTTTTTACCCTTTATGGGTTTCCTCAGGAAATATCTGTCTTTGTATATTTCATATGTATGACTGATGTCGAATGTTCTATTGCTTACCTCTCTGCATTATTGTGATTGTCTTTGAGTGCTCTATAAAGAGTTTAAAATAATCATAATTGTTTAAGCACGGTAACAACTGATTCACCCCCCCCTCTCAGTTGTCCAACAAAGAGAAACATGAGTAAGAACATGAAGATTCCAAGAAAGAAAAAGAAGCAAGAACTACCAGTCATTGTATCGAGAATCACAAGATTACAAGCATAATATGAACTCACTAAAAGAAATCAAGCAGAGGTACTGAAAGTTGTGATGAAGAAAAGTGTATGAAAAACTTATGAATGTAAGAATTGTGAGATCCAGAACTAGAGGTTCTCCCAG
>JZKD02S1707996.1:110942-127781 GCA_000966675.3 Picea glauca
ACTCAGAGATGAGTAACAGATGAGGGTTGAGCGAGCGAAGCAGAGAAAAAGTGGAGTGGCAGTGAACAACCCGATGAGAAGAACTGTGGCACGGTGAAGAGCATGCAGAGGCACTGTGCATAGAGGATGAAGAAGGTGCACATATAGTATAAATACGTAGAATAGAGAAGAGATGGATGCTGCTATGGAGAGGAATTACACACGGGGAAATAGCATGCTGTGGGGCAAGAGCTAAAGTACACAGAAGAGGCGTAATTCATAGAATCAAAATAAGACGCAGAGCATAAAGTGCAACAGAAGCAAAGAAAAGAGATGCATAACTGAGACAGTAAAAGAAGCTTGAGGTGCACTTGTAGAGAAAAGTAGAAGATTAGAAAGAACAAGAAGATGCAGGCAGAGAGACACTAATACAAGAGAGCAGAGTAGCATAGCAAAATAGTGATAAGGCTGGTAAGCCAATGACAACTATTGAATAATTGTAATAAGTTTCAGTAGAAAATATTTATAAGCCAGGGTGGTAGGGAGGTGCTAGGGAGGACTGTTGTCCTCATAGGTTCAAGTGGGTGCTTGAACATAGGGAGTTGTAGATTCCATCTGGTTGCATCCAGAAAAGACAGGGTTGCAGGGTGGTGCAAGGGAGAACTGTTGTTCTCTGTTATACATGTTGGTGCCTGTGTGACTAGAAGTTGGTGCTTCCATCCAGTCAGTGTTGGAACACTCAGGGAGTTGCTGCTTCCTTCTAGTGGGTGCTAGAGAAACGAGAGTGTTGGTGTGATGCAGGAGCATCTAGATTACTCAAGCGAGCGTGGAGCCAACACATGTGTTTTTAAACACATGACATATTTCTTTGAAAACTTTTTGAAATGGAAGCGCCAAACCTTTAATGAATCCTTTATGAAGGAGTGCCTTTTGTATATTGTATTAGACCTCGAGCCATACGCTCTTGTCTGAAATAGAAAGGAGGCATTTAATAGATTTAATGCTGGTAGATAGGATGTTTAATTCTAGATTTGATAGTTTAGAGTTCGAGAGGGAAAACGGATATAGACACCCTCATTGTACCATTGTAACATTATCAAGAATAATCAAGCATTCAGGAGAAGAGAGAGCAAGAAGAGAACTGTGTAGTGAACATCCATGTACAGATATTGAATTAATAGAAGAAAGCTTTGATTCAAATCCATGGTTATGTGTCTATTCTCTGTGTATTGTTGAGATGTGCATGAATGTTTGTTTTCTGTCATGCATTTTCTTTGTATATGCTGTGCATGTGATTTCATGTTCCAAACTGAAGTCTGAAGGGAGATAGAATGAGTTTCAATTGTTTCTCTATCTGAGCCAAGAGATTCCTGCAAAGAGTGCAGTCGAATTCATCCACAAGAGTGCGTTGATGAAGGCTCAGTAGTTAACTTTTGTTCTCATCCACCCAGAGATTGATTTGGGTTCTTGAAGCCGTGCAAGGAGTGTGAAGGTAGAAGAAGAAGCCTCAGTTGTTAATCTGAGCAAAAGGAGGTTGAAGACTGCTGCTGCAGGAAGTGCGCAGAGTCGGAAGGATTCAACACTTGAGGAGTTGTTGAACGTCGAGCACAAGGAGTGCGCCCGAATCCATTTGAAAGAATCAGAGTGGAAATCTTAGGAGGTTTAACACCTTTGTGATATTGTAAAAGAGAGCCCAGAGAGTTTGATCGAAGAAGGTTCAAGAAGGGTTTGCAGGCGCAGGCTTGGAGAGCAAGTCTCGAGTGGAAATACTTAGCCATTTCAGAGAACTCTCAAGAAGGAGGATCGATGGTCAGGATTCACCAAGGAAACCCATGAAATCCTGCCAGCCATCAGATCTCGGGAGAGTTGCGTAAGGTTAAGCCTGAACGAGCAAGAGAAGGAGTTAGGAAGTCATCGAGACTTGACTCATTGGAAAATCGGGGTTTCTATGGTCGTGAAACTTTTGTAGAAAGGAATCGCGATCTGTGATTTCTTGAAAGGATCTCAGATGTTGATCAGTGAGACATGCATCAAGAAGCAGGGGAGCTCGGCTCATCGGAGAATCAGAGATTCCAGAGGTAAAAGTCTCGTGTATGAAATCGTGATTAGCGATTTCCTGAGGAGATCAGAGCCGTTGATCATAGCAGGGGTATGTGGCGCGAGATTCCGTGGAGTCGGGGTTCGACATTTTAGGGTTCTCGCATACAATGAAATCGATGTAGGATAAACCATGATTTCGTGATACCTGACGGAGAGACAGGAAAATGGTGACGTGGAGGAGAGCGCTCGCACGTGCGTCGGGGTTTGGCATTTCAGGACTCTCGGGGATGAGAAACTCACGACCGGAGGAATCATGAAATCCCTAAACGCGGCTGTCTTCCATCCACAGACGTTCAGTGGAAGACAGGTGTCGAAGAGTTAGCCCTTGTAGGGAGACGACGACAGGTAGCATCGGCATATCGTGAAATCGGAGGTTCGCGAGTTAGAGCCGTGAAGATTTGCATCGAAAGTCGTAAGGACGTGAAATTGCGAAAGCGTGACAGGCAGATAATATCGGTGTCTCGGCACATCGTGACTCGAAAGTTGGAGGAATGAGCGTTGGAGGTCACAAGTAGAGAATTCTCGATAAAGCAGAAGAAGGTTAGCGTTGACTGAACCATCGGGATTCGGGGATTGGTGAGACCCGATCATGTACTATCAGGACTCGCAATCACGCGAGGTCCGATTTCCCGATAAGGCAGCAGGGAGATCGTAAAGAGCATCCTGTGGGTGTGAAAAGGTCCTGATAAGAGATTTGAAGAGCGGTTCAGCTCTTCGGGCCGAGAAAAGAGAAGGTCCTGTAGGGGAAGACGTGCTCGGTGGGCGTTTGCATCAAGTGGTATCAGAGCGAGAAAATATCTTTGTTTTCTGTAACAAAGAAGAAAGGAAAATATCACCATGCCGCCCAGAAGAGAAAGACACTCACCTGATCCAGAGGATAAGGGAAACCAGAGAGGCAGAGGAAGACAAGTACAAAATCTAGAACTGGAAAGGCAAATGAGATATCTCCGAGTGAGATTAGAAGATATGGAAGCAACGTAGAGACGCATAGCAGGTGCAGGAGATCTGATCGACTCCGAAGGCGAAGCTGAGGTTGAACAACAAGGGGAAGTTGCAGCCGAAGATGCAGCCAATGAGCGATTAATTAAAGCTATTGCCAGGATGAGCTCAAAGACAAAGATGGAAATTCCAACTTACGAAGGAAGTCTGGATGCAGAAGAGCTTCTAGATTGGATCAGAGCTCTTGATACCTAATTCGATTATGAGGATATTGAAGAAGATAAAAAGGTCAGGCATGTTGTCACAAAGTTGAAGGGACACGCAACATTATGGTGGGATGAGATTCAAGCAGATAGGCGTTCCAAAGGCAAGTAAAAGATCAAAAGCTGGGATCGAATGATTGTAAAAATGAAGGCAAAGTTCATCCCAAGAGATTACCAAATAAATCTATTCAGGAGGATGCAGAACCTGAGATAGAAAATGATGATAGTGAAAGAATACACTGAGGAATTCTATCGACTAAACATCAGAGTGGGTCATCGAGAGAGCGATGATGAGAGGGTTGCTAGATATTTGAATGGTCTAAGATATGACATTCAGGATGAATTGAGCATGGTAACCATCCGAACTGTAGAGGATGCTTATCAGGTGGCTCTGAAAGCAGAGGAGAAGTTGAGCCATAAGCCGAGTCAGAGAGGGCGAGGAAAAAGTCAACCCAGAGGCAAGACCATTTCCCAAGAGAAATATCAGAAGCCCAAGGAGGAATGGAAGAGACCTCATCGTAAGATTGAAAGAGGTGGAACCTCACAGTGAGGACAGCAATATGATGAGTAGAGGGGATAGCATAATGAGAGAAGAATAGATTATGCTGATGCAAATACATTTCCTCATACCAGAGGTAGAGGAAGAGGCAGAGGTGGAGTCATCACATGCTTCATGTGTGGAAAAGATGGACATAAAGCCTTTAAATGTCCAGATAGAAAAAAGGACAGAGGAGAAGCTCACATCGCTGAAGCCCAAAGGCGAGATGTTGAAACAGAAGACGCAGAAGATGGAAGGTCGCTGATGATGCGTAAGGTTCTCTTAACACCCGAGAAGGAGGTGAAGGACACAACTCATAGAAACAGACTTTTCAAAACCACATCCAAGACTAAAGACCATAAATGCAAAGTTATTGTGGACAACAGAAGCACAGACAATCTCGTTTCAACCGAGATGGTGGAGAAACTGGAGTTGGAGACGACTGATCATCCAAGTCCATACAGAGTCTCATGGATACAGAAGGGACATCAGGTAAATGTCACCAAACAATGCTTAGTTGACATCAAGATAGGAGGATATAATGATAAAATTCTCTGTGATGTTATTCCTATGGATGTATGTCATTTATTGCTAGGCAGACCATGGCAATATGACAGGAACGTAGTTCATGATGGGAAAATGAACACGTATACTTTGGAGAAGAATGGGAGAACCCATATGTTACTTCCAATTAAGGATAAAGAAGTAAATCTAGAGCCGAGAAATACTGCACTTCTCATGAGTGGGAAGGAACTTCTGGCGGAAGTTAAGAAGAAGGAAGATCCACAGTTCTTTGTGGTCAGGAAACCGAGAGTTATTTTGACCAACACAAGAGTGGATGACTTGCCGGAAGAAATTCAGGAACAACTGGAAGAGTTCGCTGACATTATGGTAGATGAATTACCTCATTCGTTACCACCGATGAGGAGTGTGAGTCATCATATAGACCTCATACTAGGAGCCAGTTTGCCGAATAAAGCCGCGTACAGGTTGACGCCGCAGGAGAACGAAGAAGTTAAAAGGTAGGTACAGGAACTATTGGATAAAGGACTGGTCAGGGAAAGTTTAAGTCCATGTGTCGTTCCAACAGTACTGAGTCTAAAGAAAGATGGAGGATGGAGAATGTGCACTGATTCCAGAGCCATTAACAAAATTACCATCAGGTACAGGTTTCCACTGCCAAGAATGGATGATCTGATGGATTTCCTGAGTGGGGAATTTTTTTTTTCAAAGGTTGATTTGAAAAGCGGATATCATCAGATTCGCATGAGAGAAGGCGATGAGTGGAAGACAACCTTCAAGAAAAACAAAGGATTGTACGAATGGCTAGTCATGCCGTTTGGCTTGACGAATGCACCGAGTACGTTCATGAGATTGATGAACGAAGTGCTGAAAGAATTCATTGGTAAGTTTGTCATTGTTTATTTAGATGACATATTGATTTTCAGAAAAACAAAAGAAGAACATCTGAAGCATTTAGCTGCAGTAATGAAGAAGCTACAGCAAGAGAAGCTGTTGATCAACATGAGGAAATCTTCATTTATGAAGACAAAACTCATTTATTTGGGTTTTGTCATATCGAAAAATGAGTTGAAGATGGATCCGAGTAAAGTGGAGGTGATTAAGAATTGGCCATCACCGAGAAATATTTTCGAGGTGAGAAGATTTCATGGACTGGCTAGTTTCTACCGTAAATTCATTAGGAATTTCAGTGGAATTAGCGCAGCAATGATGGACACAGTCAAGAAAAGACATAAATCTTTTCATTGGACTGAAGAGGCAGAGAAGAGCTTCAATCTGTTGAAGCGAAGGATCACAGAACAACCGGTCTTGGTGTTACTGGATTTTATGAAGACGTTCCAGGTAAAATGTGATGCAAGTGGCTTTGCCATAGGAGCGGTCTTGAGCCAAGAGGACAGACCAATCGCATATTTCAGTGAGAAGCTGGATGAGGCGAAAGTAAAGTACTCCATGTATGATAAATAATTTTATGCCATCATACAGGCGTTGAAGAAGTGGAGGCATTACTTGATTCCAAAATAATTTATTCTGTATAGTGATAATCATGCACTACAGTTTGTGACTCAACAAGAGAAGTTGAATTAGAAACATGCTAAATGGGTAGAGTATATGCAGAATTTTACATTTGTAATTAAACAAATTTCGGGTACTACTAACAAAGTGGCTGATGCTTTGAGCAGGAAGTGTTTGTTGCTGCAGGAGTTTCGAGTCAAAACGTTGGGTTTTGAAAATCTGAAGGACATGTATGTAGATGATGCAGATTTCACAGAGGCATATGAGGCAGCTGAGAATCCAGTTCTCAGGGATAGAAGCCCATGGATGGATTACATGATCCAAAATGGATTGTTGTTCAGAGGCAACCAACTATGTATTCCAAATTGCTCCATGAGGGAGAATCTGTTAAAAGAGAAGCACAACGGAGGATTGGCAGGACATTTTGGCCATGATAAGACATTTGCAAAGCTGAGCGAAGCATACTTTTGGCCAGGAATGCGATCGGAAGTCAAGAAGTTTGTTGACAGATGTAGAATTTTTCAGCATTCGAAGGGGAGGAAGCAGAATGCGGGATTCTATCAATCCTTACCCATACCAGAGAGGCCGTGGGATTAAATCAGCATGGATTTCGTACTAGGATTGCCTAGGACACAAAGAGGACATGATTCGATCTTTATGGTGATCGATAGGTTTTCAAAAATGGCACATTTTATTCCATGCCATAAGACCAGCGATGCGACTCATATTGCCAATTTGTTTTTCAAGGAGATTGTTAGACTTCATGGTTTACCCAGAAGCATAGTATCAGACAGGGATACAAAATTCATTGGACATTTATAGAGGACACTCTGGAAGAATATGGGAACTAACTTGATGTTTAGTTCTTCCTATTATCCTCAGACAGATGGGCAAACAGAAATGGTAAATAGAAGTCTGGGAGATTTACTCAGAATCTTGGTGACAGAGCACCACAGCAGTTGGGACAATGTGTTGCCACAGGTAGAGTTTGCGTACAACGATTCAGTGAACAGGAGCACAGACAAAAGTCCATTTGATATTGTATATGGCAGGCAGCCAAGAGGAGTATCTGAACTGAGGGATTTAGAGCAGATAATAACTAAGAGTGCAAGAACTGAATAATTCGTAGAGGCAATGGAAGAACTTCACAGCAGGGTGATGCAGTGATTGCTGGAGTCAAACTAGGAATATAAGCGCAGAGCAGATCAACATCGGAGATAGCTTCAGTTCGAAGTTGGTGATCTAGTTCTAGAATATCTGAGGAAGGAAAGGTTCCCAAGGGGAACATACAACAAGATGAAAATGAAGAAAATTGGGCCATGCAGAGTCCTAAAGAAGTTGGGAGAAAACGCTTATGAGATTGAATTGTCAGATGGCATTGGAATATCTCTGACATTCAATGTCTCAAACTTATATCCATATAAGGATGAGGAAGCAGGAACTGGAAGTGATGAACAACCAAAAATCCAGTGGCAGAAGCAGATGCCGATAGCAGAGAAGCCATAGATGGAACGTATACTTGACAAGAGGTTAAGAGAAAGGACCAGGCGAAAGGAATACTTCGAGTATCTGATCAAATGGAAGAACCATCCAATAGAAGATGCCAGCTGGGAAAGAAAAGCAGAGATTCAAAAGCATGGACAGACCATGCAGGACCTCATGGATAGGAGCCCATGAAAGTTTTCAAGCTGAGGAGTATGATGCAGGAGCATCGCGATTACTCAAGCAAGCGTGGAGCCAGCGCATGTGTTTTTAAACACATGACATATTTCTTTGAAAACTTTTTGAAATGGAAGCGCCAAATCTTTAATGAATCCTTTATGAAGGAGCACCTTTTGTATATTGTATCAGACCTCGAGCCATACACTCTTATCTGAAATAGATAGGAGGCATTTAATAGATTTAATGCTGGTAGATAGGATGTTTAATTCTAGATTTGATAGTTTAGAGTTCGAGAGGGAAAATGGATATAGACACCCTCATTGTACCATTGTAACATTATCAAGAATAATCAAGCATTCATGAGAAGAGAGAGCAAGCAGAGAACTATGTAGAGAACATCCATGTACAGATATTGAATTAATAGAAGAAAGCTTTGATTCAAATCCATGGTTATGTGTCTATTCTCTATGTATTGTTGATATGCGCATGAATGTTTGTTTTCTGTCATGCATTTGCTTTGTATATGCTGTGCATGTGATTTCATGTTCCAAACTGAAGTCTGAAGGGAGATAGAATGAGTTTCAATTGTTTCTCTATCTGATCCAGGAGATTCCTGCAAAGAGTGCAGTCGAATTCATCCACAAGAGTGTGTTGATGAAGGATCAGTAGTTAACTTTTGTTCTCATTCACCCAGAGATTGATTTGGGTTCTTGAAGCCATGCAAGGAGTGTGCAGGCAAAAGAAGAAGCCTCAGTTGTTAATCTGAGAAAAAGGAGGTTGAAGACTGCTGCTGCAGGAAATGCACAGAGTCGGAAGGATTCAACACTTGAGAAGTTTTTGAATGTCGAGCGCGAGGAGTGCGCCTGAATCCATATGAAAAAATCAGAGTGGAAAGCTCAAGAGGTTTAGCACCTTCGTGATATTGTGAAAGAGAGCCCAGAGTTTGATTGAAGAAGGGTCAAGCAGGGTTTGCAGGTGCAGGCTTGGAGAGAAAGTCTCGAGCAGAAATACTTAGCCATTTCAGAGAACTCTCAAGAAGGAGGATCAACAGTCAGGATTCGTCGAGGAAACCCGCGAAATCCCACCAGCCGTCAGATCTTGGGAGATTTGCATAAGATTAAGCCTGAACGAGCAAGAGAAGGAGTCAGGAAGTCATCGGGACTTGACTCATGGGAAAGTCGGGGTTTTTGTGGTCATGAAAATCTTGTAGAAAGGAATCGTGGTCCGCGATTTCCCGAAAGGATCTCAGACGTTGATCGGTGAGACACACATCAAGAAGTAGGGGAGCTCGATTCATCGAAGAATCGGAGATTCTAGAGGAAAAAGTCTCATGTATGAAATCGTGATTAGCGATTTCCCGAGGAGATAAGAGATGTTGATCATAGCAGGGGTACGTGGCACGAGATTCTGTGGAGTCAGGGTTCGACATTTCGGGGTTATCACATACAACGAAATCGCTTCAGGAAAAACCGTGATTTCATGATACCCGACGGAGAGACAGGAAGATGGTGACATGGAGGAGAGTGCTCGCACATGCGTCAGGGTTCGACATTTCAGGATTCTCGGGGATGAGAAACTCACGACTGGAGGAATCGCAAAATCCCAAAACGTGACTGTCTTCCAACCATAGCCGTTCACTGGAAGACAGGTGTTGAAGAGTCATCCCTTGTAGGGAGACGATGACAGGTAGCATCGGCATATCATGAACTTGGAGGTTCATGAGTTAGAGCCGTGAAGATTTGCGTCAAAAGTCAGGAGGACGCAAAATTCTGAAAGCGCGACAAGTGGATAATATCGGCATCTCAGCACATTGGGACTCGAAAGTTGGAGGAACGAGCATTGGAGGTTGCAAGTAGAAAAGTCTCGATAAAGCGGGAGAAGGTCAACGTTGACTGAACCATCGGGATTTGAGGATTGGTGAGACCTGATTCTGTACTATCAGGACTCACGATCACGTGAGGTCCAATTTCCCGATAAGGCAGCAGGGAGATCGTAAAGAGCATCCTGTGGGTGTGAAAAGGTCCCGATAATGGATTTGAAGAGTGGTTCATCTCTTCGAGCCAAGAAAAGAGAAGGTCCTGGAGGGGCAGACGTGCTCGGTGGGTGTTTGCATCAAGGTTCTCTCAAACAAGTTGGTGCTTGTGTAAGTGGAAGTAGGTGCTTCCATCCAGTTGGTGCTGGAACACTTAGGGAGTTCTTGCTTCCTTCTAGTGGGTGCTAGAGAAACCATGGAGTTGGTGCTTCCTTCTAGTAGGTGCTATAGAAAACAAAGAGTTGGTGCTCTCAACAAGTTGCATCTTCAAAAACAGAGGTTGTAGCCTCACAATGAGTTGGAGCTCATATTTATGATAATTTATAGAATGTAAAGATTACTTATCATACCAAGAAGAAGAGGTTTTTACCCTTTATGGGTTTCCTCAGGAAATATCTGTCTTTGTATATTTCATATGTATGACTGATGTCGAATGTTCTATTGCTTACCTCTCTGCATTATTGTGATTGTCTTTGAGTGCTCTATAAAGAGTTTAAAATAATCATAATTGTTTAAGCACGGTAACAACTGATTCACCCCCCCCTCTCAGTTGTCCAACAAAGAGAAACATGAGTAAGAACATGAAGATTCCAAGAAAGAAAAAGAAGCAAGAACTACCAGTCATTGTATCGAGAATCACAAGATTACAAGCATAATATGAACTCACTAAAAGAAATCAAGCAGAGGTACTGAAAGTTGTGATGAAGAAAAGTGTATGAAAAACTTATGAATGTAAGAATTGTGAGATCCAGAACTAGAGGTTCTCCCAGNCTATAGAAAACAAAGAGTTGGTGCTCTCAACAAGTTGCATCTTAAAAAACAGAGGTTGTAGCCTCACAATGAGTTGGAGCTCATATTTATGATAATGTATAGAATGTAAAGATTACTTATCATACCAAGAAGAAGAGGTTTTTACCCTTTATGGGTTTCCTCAGGAAATATCTGTCTTTGTATATCTCATATGTGTGACTGATGTTGAATGTTCTATTGCTTACCTCTCTGCATTATTGTGATTGTCTTTGAGTGCTCTATAAAGAGTTTAAAATAAGCATAATTGTTTAAGCACGGTAACAACTGATTCACCCCCCCCTCTCAGTTGTCCAACAAAGAGAAACATGAGGAAGAACATGAAGATTCCAAGAAAGAAAAAGAAGCAAGAACTACCAGTCATTGTATCGAGAATCACAAGATTACAAGCATGATATGAACTCACTAAAAGAAATCAAGCAGAGGTACTGAAAGTTGTGATGAAGAAAAGTGTATGAAAAACTTATGAATGTAAGAATTGTGAGATCCAGAACTAGAGGTTCTCCCAGATGGAGGGAGAAGACTGTGATGATTACTTGTTCAAGTAAACCATATATACCTCTACATGAGCCATTATATCGTCCACAATATCCATAGGTTGGAATTGACATCAGATGAATGCAAAGACTATTTCCTAGAATAATTGAACAAAGAGAGTATGTAGATCAACCTCAATGCTTTGATGTATACTAGAAAGAGACCCTTGTATGCAGATGGAAGAAGACAACTTGGTGGAGAACCTCCAATGCACAACATAAACGTGGTGAAGAATTTCTATAACAGAGATATTGTATCTGAATGATTACTCAGAAGTTTAGGATGATGGATTGCCAATCCATAACAAAGATCTCATGATGACAAAATAAGTGCCACATGGATATGTTCTAGTTTGAGCCCTTCCACGATGTTATGAGCTAGTAGGAAACAAAATATCTAAATTCAACCATGATGTACTGTAATGATCAAAGTTATATGAAGCCTTCAGATAAAACCAATGTTCCAGAAAGAATGAAGTACATTGAGATGAAGAATTACATTCTCCGTGATGAAGTCCTGAAAAGAGAAGTGGTTCTCCAATATATATATCCACAGATGAGCAAATAACGAGATATTTTGGTAAAACCTCTGTCCAAGATGAAAGAGTTTGCATACTCAAGATGGAGCTCGTGGAGATGACTTCCTTATTGAAAAAGGAAGAGATGAATCCTAGGTTGGGAGGGATCACTGATGTGTTATTAATTTATGGACAATCATTTTTCAGTTAGAAAAATGGTCTAGGATGAGCAGTTCCTTTCCAGTTCGAAAAGTGGTTTGAGATTTCTGACGGACAAGCATTTTTAGTTCGAAAAATGGTTTAGATCAAACAATCATTTTTGTAATGAAAATGGTTCGATGAATTGTTTATGTACCATAGATAACGATTTCTTATTGTGGTTAACATGGGGAATGGTCTAGGATGATCTCTCTTCTTAATGGTTAATCAAGAATACTGGTCTGTGTCGACAAATAGTCATTCTTTTGAAGCTCACAGTTGTGAGAAGTTTCGAAGAATGGTTCGTTTTGGAGGTTGGTGCAAGACAGTCATTTCCTTAGGACATGTTCCAGATAGTCATTCCCTAGGGCAGATTCATTCTCTCTAGGTTGCACTTTGTTTAGTGTCAGAGGAATAGCCCAAATAGGTGAATGTTCCAAGTTCAACAATCAAGACATGCATTCCTTAGGGTAGACTCATTCTCTCCAGGGTACACTTTGTTTAGTGTCAGAGGAATGGCCGAGGGTGGGGAATGGTCCAGGCTCAAAAATCAAGACAATTATTCTTCCTTTCTTGAGAAGAATAATCCAGATAACTCATCATTGATGTTTGGCCTTGTGAGGGAAGATTCTCTTCTATATCTCACATATGTGAGTGGAAGAATGGCCCAGATGGTTCAGTTTATATCATAACATTGCTTCTGTTCAGGTTGATATGAGATGATTGTTATGAAGATTGTATGTCTCTAGACAGTAGATGTATACTACTTTGGTGGATGTGTTCCACTGTTTGTGACTACATGTCACTTATCAAGTACCTGTGTGATACTTGGTGTGGTAGTGTACCACTGGATTGTAGTTGTGTACTACTATGTATAGACATAGTTGTGTTCTATTGAATGATATTGTTCCAATTTCTTTGAAGACTATCAATAGTGTTGGAAATGATTATCAACTAGATGGATGATCAATGGATAGAGATTTCCTAGACGGAAAATGGTTCAGGACATTTATTCTTCTAGGACATATGTTTGGATTAGAAGAATGGCTCTTGTGTCACTCTGTGGAGTGAGTGACTTATCCAACATCATGTNTTTTCTGTCATGCATTTGCTTTGTATATGCTGTGCATGTGATTTCATGTTCCAAACTGAAGTCTGAAGGGAGATAGAATGAGTTTCAATTGTTTCTCTATCTGATCCAGGAGATTCCTGCAAAGAGTGCAGTCGAATTCATCCACAAGAGTGTGTTGATGAAGGATCAGTAGTTAACTTTTGTTCTCATTCACCCAGAGATTGATTTGGGTTCTTGAAGCCATGCAAGGAGTGTGCAGGCAAAAGAAGAAGCCTCAGTTGTTAATCTGAGAAAAAGGAGGTTGAAGACTGCTGCTGCAGGAAATGCACAGAGTCGGAAGGATTCAACACTTGAGAAGTTTTTGAATGTCGAGCGCGAGGAGTGCGCCTGAATCCATATGAAAAAATCAGAGTGGAAAGCTCAAGAGGTTTAGCACCTTCGTGATATTGTGAAAGAGAGCCCAGAGTTTGATTGAAGAAGGGTCAAGCAGGGTTTGCAGGTGCAGGCTTGGAGAGAAAGTCTCGAGCAGAAATACTTAGCCATTTCAGAGAACTCTCAAGAAGGAGGATCAACAGTCAGGATTCGTCGAGGAAACCCGCGAAATCCCACCAGCCGTCAGATCTTGGGAGATTTGCATAAGATTAAGCCTGAACGAGCAAGAGAAGGAGTCAGGAAGTCATCGGGACTTGACTCATGGGAAAGTCGGGGTTTTTGTGGTCATGAAAATCTTGTAGAAAGGAATCGTGGTCCGCGATTTCCCGAAAGGATCTCAGACGTTGATCGGTGAGACACACATCAAGAAGTAGGGGAGCTCGATTCATCGAAGAATCGGAGATTCTAGAGGAAAAAGTCTCATGTATGAAATCGTGATTAGCGATTTCCCGAGGAGATAAGAGATGTTGATCATAGCAGGGGTACGTGGCACGAGATTCTGTGGAGTCAGGGTTCGACATTTCGGGGTTATCACATACAACGAAATCGCTTCAGGAAAAACCGTGATTTCATGATACCCGACGGAGAGACAGGAAGATGGTGACATGGAGGAGAGTGCTCGCACATGCGTCAGGGTTCGACATTTCAGGATTCTCGGGGATGAGAAACTCACGACTGGAGGAATCGCAAAATCCCAAAACGTGACTGTCTTCCAACCATAGCCGTTCACTGGAAGACAGGTGTTGAAGAGTCATCCCTTGTAGGGAGACGATGACAGGTAGCATCGGCATATCATGAACTTGGAGGTTCATGAGTTAGAGCCGTGAAGATTTGCGTCAAAAGTCAGGAGGACGCAAAATTCTGAAAGCGCGACAAGTGGATAATATCGGCATCTCAGCACATTGGGACTCGAAAGTTGGAGGAACGAGCATTGGAGGTTGCAAGTAGAAAAGTCTCGATAAAGCGGGAGAAGGTCAACGTTGACTGAACCATCGGGATTTGAGGATTGGTGAGACCTGATTCTGTACTATCAGGACTCACGATCACGTGAGGTCCAATTTCCCGATAAGGCAGCAGGGAGATCGTAAAGAGCATCCTGTGGGTGTGAAAAGGTCCCGATAATGGATTTGAAGAGTGGTTCATCTCTTCGAGCCAAGAAAAGAGAAGGTCCTGGAGGGGCAGACGTGCTCGGTGGGTGTTTGCATCAAGGTTCTCTCAAACAAGTTGGTGCTTGTGTAAGTGGAAGTAGGTGCTTCCATCCAGTTGGTGCTGGAACACTTAGGGAGTTCTTGCTTCCTTCTAGTGGGTGCTAGAGAAACCATGGAGTTGGTGCTTCCTTCTAGTAGGTGCTATAGAAAACAAAGAGTTGGTGCTCTCAACAAGTTGCATCTTCAAAAACAGAGGTTGTAGCCTCACAATGAGTTGGAGCTCATATTTATGATAATTTATAGAATGTAAAGATTACTTATCATACCAAGAAGAAGAGGTTTTTACCCTTTATGGGTTTCCTCAGGAAATATCTGTCTTTGTATATTTCATATGTATGACTGATGTCGAATGTTCTATTGCTTACCTCTCTGCATTATTGTGATTGTCTTTGAGTGCTCTATAAAGAGTTTAAAATAATCATAATTGTTTAAGCACGGTAACAACTGATTCACCCCCCCCTCTCAGTTGTCCAACAAAGAGAAACATGAGTAAGAACATGAAGATTCCAAGAAAGAAAAAGAAGCAAGAACTACCAGTCATTGTATCGAGAATCACAAGATTACAAGCATAATATGAACTCACTAAAAGAAATCAAGCAGAGGTACTGAAAGTTGTGATGAAGAAAAGTGTATGAAAAACTTATGAATGTAAGAATTGTGAGATCCAGAACTAGAGGTTCTCCCAGATGGAGGGAGAAGACTGTGATGATTACTTGTTCAAGTAAACCATATATACCTCTACATGAGCCATTATATCGTCCACAATATCCATAGGTTGGAATTGACATCAGATGAATGCAAAGACTATTTCCTAGAATAATTGAACAAAGAGAGTATGTAGATCAACCTCAATGCTTTGATGTATACTAGAAAGAGACCCTTGTATGCAGATGGAAGAAGACAACTTGGTGGAGAACCTCCAATGCACAACATAAACGTGGTGAAGAATTTCTATAACAGAGATATTGTATCTGAATGATTACTCAGAAGTTTAGGATGATGGATTGCCAATCCATAACAAAGATCTCATGATGACAAAATAAGTGCCACATGGATATGTTCTAGTTTGAGCCCTTCCACGATGTTATGAGCTAGTAGGAAACAAAATATCTAAATTCAACCATGATGTACTGTAATGATCAAAGTTATATGAAGCCTTCAGATAAAACCAATGTTCCAGAAAGAATGAAGTACATTGAGATGAAGAATTACATTCTCCGTGATGAAGTCCTGAAAAGAGAAGTGGTTCTCCAATATATATATCCACAGATGAGCAAATAACGAGATATTTTGGTAAAACCTCTGTCCAAGATGAAAGAGTTTGCATACTCAAGATGGAGCTCGTGGAGATGACTTCCTTATTGAAAAAGGAAGAGATGAATCCTAGGTTGGGAGGGATCACTGATGTGTTATTAATTTATGGACAATCATTTTTCAGTTAGAAAAATGGTCTAGGATGAGCAGTTCCTTTCCAGTTCGAAAAGTGGTTTGAGATTTCTGACGGACAAGCATTTTTAGTTCGAAAAATGGTTTAGATCAAACAATCATTTTTGTAATGAAAATGGTTCGATGAATTGTTTATGTACCATAGATAACGATTTCTTATTGTGGTTAACATGGGGAATGGTCTAGGATGATCTCTCTTCTTAATGGTTAATCAAGAATACTGGTCTGTGTCGACAAATAGTCATTCTTTTGAAGCTCACAGTTGTGAGAAGTTTCGAAGAATGGTTCGTTTTGGAGGTTGGTGCAAGACAGTCATTTCCTTAGGACATGTTCCAGATAGTCATTCCCTAGGGCAGATTCATTCTCTCTAGGTTGCACTTTGTTTAGTGTCAGAGGAATAGCCCAAATAGGTGAATGTTCCAAGTTCAACAATCAAGACATGCATTCCTTAGGGTAGACTCATTCTCTCCAGGGTACACTTTGTTTAGTGTCAGAGGAATGGCCGAGGGTGGGGAATGGTCCAGGCTCAAAAATCAAGACAATTATTCTTCCTTTCTTGAGAAGAATAATCCAGATAACTCATCATTGATGTTTGGCCTTGTGAGGGAAGATTCTCTTCTATATCTCACATATGTGAGTGGAAGAATGGCCCAGATGGTTCAGTTTATATCATAACATTGCTTCTGTTCAGGTTGATATGAGATGATTGTTATGAAGATTGTATGTCTCTAGACAGTAGATGTATACTACTTTGGTGGATGTGTTCCACTGTTTGTGACTACATGTCACTTATCAAGTACCTGTGTGATACTTGGTGTGGTAGTGTACCACTGGATTGTAGTTGTGTACTACTATGTATAGACATAGTTGTGTTCTATTGAATGATATTGTTCCAATTTCTTTGAAGACTATCAATAGTGTTGGAAATGATTATCAACTAGATGGATGATCAATGGATAGAGATTTCCTAGACGGAAAATGGTTCAGGACATTTATTCTTCTAGGACATATGTTTGGATTAGAAGAATGGCTCTTGTGTCACTCTGTGGAGTGAGTGACTTATCCAACATCATGT
>JZKD02S1708007.1:0-17530 GCA_000966675.3 Picea glauca
AATGTTTATACATAGGATTTTATCTTTTACCCAACATCAATCCCTCTGGGCCTTCAACCCCTTCTTCCCATAGAATGAGCGACAACCCCTTCTTGGGTCAATATACCCTAAAATCCCAAGAGATAAGGAGATGGGGGAAAATAGTGATGGAAAGTGGTAAGTATGGTCGGGAACGGTACGATGTCTCTTCAAGGAAGTTCATAGTATAAAACCCATCCCCAAGGAAGACCACTTACTAGGGAACAATTTCAACCACCAAGGTGAAGCAGGGAAAAAGGCATAATGTCCAAACATATATCATGAAATCTAAAGAAATCTAAGAGACAACATACTTAAATGCCTCAAATATTGAAATGATGCTCACCATAATACTAACTTGTACCTCATGGAGAAAGGACCACAACCTTCCAAAAGCTAATTGGTGTGGTGGATGCCATCTTGGCATATATTAGAGTACCCTTAACCAATCTCCATAGTTGTAACATGGTCTGACATACTCCATCAATTCAACAAGTCCTCCATCATTCACCTTTATGTCATCCATAGAGAATATACCTAGACCATGTAGGAAATACAGAGCAATGCGATACATCCTCTCATTGACACAGAAGTCAATGTCCAACTGAGGAAGTTCAGTGGGTACCCATCATCTCACTAGATGTTTGTACCTCAAGGGAACCTCAATGTCACCTATGCTCTCATCATCATAAGAACATGATCCTCCTTCAGCAAGAAATAATTCCATGTGCCTATGGAATTTTATTCTAACCTTTTCACCTCTAATTGATCTCACCCTGTTAGATGTTTTGGACATAACACTTTCCCCCCTCTCTCCAGAAATTCCCTCGCTCAAGGAGGATAGGTCTTATAGGTACCTATTCATTTGTACCTACACCCCATCAAATGAGAAAAATTATTTTGCAAAAGGGGAAAATTTATGGACAATGAATAATTTGACCCTATCTTTCTAATTCCAAAGCCATACGTTGTCATAATTTGACCCAATACAAAATTATGTTTTTGTTATCTCTTTAATGCTTCTTGGATGGCCTAAAATGGCCCAGTTTTGGAATATAAAGGACCTTTGACATCACAATACATAATTTTCTCAACTTATTACAAGTTCCACCTGCAATAATTAGAATGTACTTCATAACACTATAATATACCCCAAGGAATATGTTGGACAAAAGATGAAAAGAAATTATAAATTTTCACAGATTACAAACATGGAGTAATATATAGTCAAAACCAACATGCACAATTATCTCTAAATATGGTATTGTTGACACCGGATTTTCTCATGCAGATTCAAGTGTTAACTTCCAGCACATGTTCATGAGCACATTCGGATAAAGTTGGACTTCTCCACAATCCTCTTGATCAATTCAAAAAAATTTGTATGTGGAAACATTAGAAGTCCAAACTATATCATGCATGTTCCCAACTTGACACTTGTCATGTTGGGAGCTACTTTGGCACACTTGTCCCCAACTTTGGAACTTAGGATAAAATAATTATCCATACTTTATACTTTAAGAAATATTAATATAATATTGCTTTTTGGCTTAAGCTCCCTAGCTTAGCTCCTTTTCCTTAACTTTTGCCCCCCCACCCCTTTCCCTAACTAGTGGATTTTAGTCCCCCATACTCTTTTATTGTGGTCAATCTACGTGCAGAGGTGTATTTTATATTAATGATGAGACATATACAAAAATAGGCTCATTGGCCTTCAACATCTAGGCTCTTCTGCCTATTCAACACAAAACTGGCTCACCAACCTATAAAACACATCATATAGACAAAGACTCCATGGCCTCAAAATCGCGCGCACTTAAGTTGTTGTGCGTGGTATCTTAGAATGTGAACACTTCATCATTTTACTGCGCAGTACATGCACACACTATACTATGAAAGGTGCATACAAAAATTGGGTTCGGCCTAGGGGTATTACAATCCCCTCCCCTTATTTATGCACTATCCCCAGTGCATTATGTACACATATACAACAAAATTTTCAAAAATCCTCAAAAAGATGTGGGTATTCTATCTGCATTGCATCCTCATGCTCCCATGTAGCATCACCAGGACCGTACTAGGTCCATTGGACCTTTACAAGCCCTATGGCTCGATTCTGAAGCTGTTTGATTTTTCGATCTAGAATTCGTACTAGGTGCACTTGGAAAGCGCCTTCTTTCTCCACCTGAATCACATTTCAATCAATAACATGATTAGCATCACATATATATTTCTTAAGCAATGATACATGGAATACATTATGAACAGACATAGATGCAGGAAATACAATCATATAAGCTATTGGACCAATCCTCTCTAGGATTTCAAACGACCCACAATAGTGAGCTTCCAACTTTGAACAATTTCCCAACTTTAGGGAACATTTGTTGGATTTCACTTTCAAGAAAACATGGTCCCCAAATTTAAATTCCCTGTGAGTTCTTCCCTTATCAGCATAGCTTCTCTTCCTATCTTGGGCAGCCTTTAAATTTTGTTTTATTTTCAACATTTGCTCCTCCATTTCCCTGAGTAATTCTGGCCCAACCATTGCTCTATCTATTGGGTTATCCCAGCTTACCAGTGTGTTGCATGTTCTCCCATAAAGTGCCTCGAATGGGCTCATCTTTAGAGATGTTTGGTACCCATTGTTATAAGCAAAATCTACTAAGTGTAGGTATTCTTCCCATTTTGATGGTTATTCCATCACTTACATCCTCAAAATATCCTCAATCACTTGATTCACCCTCTTTGTTTGTCCATTTGATTCTGGATGATAAGTTGTACTAAAATTCAAATTTGTTCCAAATCCATTAAATAATCCCTTCCAAAAATTTGAGGTAAATTTTGGATCTTCGTCAGACACAATTGTCTTGGGTATACCATGTAATCAAGCAATTTCCCTCATATAAACATTAGCAATGTTGGTTGCCTTGTGAGTGAGCTTTACGGGAATAAAATGGGCAGCTTTAGTAAGTTTATCCACCACTACCATGATAGAATCATGTTTCTTGTTCGTTCTGGGAATTTTGGTGATGAAATCCATTGTTACAACTTCCCATTTCCACTCAGGAATGGGTAATGGTTGTAGCAAACTATCTGGGTGTCTATGCTTATCCTTTACCTTTTGACATTCCAAACATTTGTCAATAAAATCAGTAACCTCTTTCTTCATGCTTGGCCAATAATATTGGTTTTTTACAGTTGCAATAGTTTTATGATAACCTAGGTGCCCAACATAAGGTACATTATGCATTTCTCTCAATATCATATTTTTCAACTCATGGGAATTTGGTACATAAATTTTTCCCCTGTACTTCAGAATTTCATCATTATCTAGCTTACATTCTTCAATTTTCTGATGCAATTTACCTTGCTGTAATTTTTCCACTAATTCCTTGTTTTGCAAATCTAATTTTCTAGCCTCCAAAATTTTACCTTTCAAATTTGATTGGTACATGCTAATGGTTGTAGCATGCAATTCATTCACTCTTATGTTGAGTGCATCATCCACTTTGTTCCCTTTCCCCTTGATATGCCTTATATCAAAGTCATATTCTCTGAGAATTTCTAACCATCTGCTTTGCCTAGCATTTAGAGTTGGTTGATCAAATAAATATTTCAGACCATTATGGTTTGTCCTCAGCTCAAACATTTTCCCCATGAGGTAGTGTCTCCATTTCCTCAAGGCATGCACTATGGCTTCCAATTCCAAATCATGAGTGGCATAGTGTCTTTCATGCTCCTTCAACTTCCTTGATTCATAACATATAACAAACCCATTTTTACTGAAGACTCCACCAAATCCTTTTTTACATGCATCTGAGCATACAGTTAAGTCTTCATTTAGGTCTACAATCCTTAGAACTGGAGCACTTGTTAATAATTGTTTCAAGTGTTGGAAACTCTTTTCACGATCCAATGTCCACTGAAACTTCACACCCTTCTTTTGTAAGGAAGTGATTGGGTGTGAAATCTTTGAGAATCCTTCAATAAATATCCTATAGTATCTTGCAAGACCCATGAATGATCTGACCTTTGTCACATTCTTTGGTGCTGACCATTCTCTAATGGCTTCTATCTTCTCAGGATCCACTGTTATCCCATCCTCTGAAATGATATGTCCCAAATAATGAATTTTCTTTTGATAAAATGAGCACTTGCTCAAATTGGAATACAACTGATGCTCCCTTAATACTTGCAACACCATCCTCAAATGATGCTCATGCTCTTCTTCTGACTTGGAATATACAAGGATGTCATCCAAAAAGACAATGAAAAACTTGTCTAAATATTCTCGGAAAACACCATTCATTAAGCACATGAAAACAGCTGGTGCATTTGACAACCCAAATGGAACCACTGTGTGAACTCATAATGACCATACCTTGTCTTGAAGGCGGTATTCCTGATATCTTCCTATTTAATCCTTACTTGATGGTATCCTGACCTGAGATCTATCTTTGAAAATATCTTTGCATCCTTCAATTGATCAAAGAGATCATCAATCCTTGGCAAATGATACTTGTTCTTTACAATCACTTTATTCAACTGTCCGAAATCAATGCACAATATTAATGTCCCATATTTCTTCTTCACGAACAAGACTAGGGCACCCCAAGGTGACACAGTTGGGCGTATATACCCCTTCTTCAGAAGTTATTCAAGCTGCATTTGCAATTCCTTCAACATTGGTGTACTCATTTTGTAAAGAGCCTTTGACACTGGAGTTGCTCCAGGAATTAAATTTATAGAGAAATCAATATCTCTCTTTGAGGGTAGTCCTATTACCTCTTTGAACACATCTTCAAAATATTCCAGGACTCCATGGTCTTCCAAATTTGGCACCTTATCTTTAGGTGTCTCTTCCATATGAGCTACAAATATTTGACACCCTTTTCTGTAACATTTCTTCAGTTGCAATGCTGGAATTTCTTTGATGGTTACTGCCCTGAGAATTCCCTTCACTTTCCTTAGGTTCCCTTCCTCATCCAAGTAAGTAAATGCCTTGTTATGACAGTCTAGGATAGCATGATGTTGGTCCAACCAATCCATACCAATTAGAAAATCATAGGAACCTAAAGGCAAGATGTTCAAATCTTCCCTAGTGTTTGGTCCATTCATGTCCATAAGACATGACTTACCCATCTCATTAACTTTTCTTTTGACTCCGGTAGCTCGCTGCACCAACCAATATTTTCCATGTTTGCTTCTTGGCAAATGAAAACTTTCCACCATATTAAGATCTATATAACTATGACTAGCTCCTGAATCAATTAAAACAACAATGGTTTGGTTGTTGATCATACCTTCCACTTCAATCATATGTGATTGATACCCTGTTTGCTTCTTGTCCAGGGTTGCATAGATCCTTGGTACAATTTTGCCCGTGTCCTCCATTGTTTCAGCTTGTTGTACATTGTGAACAGTCCTCACTTTTTCACCTTTGTGAGGATAATCTCTGAACATATGATCTCCTTTACAACCCCAACATTGAATAGGTGGTTGCCTTGGCCTTTGACCCCCTGCCTCAATCTGGATTCTCTAGAAGTTGGTTGGTCCTGAGGAATATTTTTGAAGAATGGTGGCTTAGTTCCCTTCTTCCTCTGATCCATCTTGAATTTCTTCTTGTCTTCCCAAGATTTTTGGAAATTTGGCCTTGCTTTTTGTTGATCGTATAGGCATTTAGCTTGCATTATGGTCTCCTCCAATGTCTTGGGATCATCATATTTTATTTTTTCATTGATGAATGATGGAAATCCACTCAAATACCTTTGAATCTTGATTGTCTCATCATTGATGAAAGAAAAATACTTCAACTGTTCTAAAAACCTTCTGTCATATTCATCTATGGTCATACTCCCAAGCTTGAGTTCAAAGAACTCTTTCATTTGCTTGTCATAGTATCTCTTAGTCAAGTATTTCTTCTCAAAATAATTCTTGAATTCCCTCCAAGTAACACTTTTCTCTTTAATGTGTTGCACCTACACAAGTTGATCCCACCACATGGATGACTTTCCCTTGAGTTGATAGATGTAAATTCTTTCTTTTGCATGAGAAGAATAATTATGCAATTGAAAATACTTTATCATGCCCAACAACCATGTATTTGCATCTTCATCCTTCTTGTGCTCACCATCAAATGTAGGAGGTTTGATTTTGTTCATTTCTCCTCGTAGATCATCCACCCCAGACCTCTTAAGCTTCTTGAAAGAGGATGGACTTGAGTTGGTGTGTGCTCTCTTATTGGAATGCCTCAGGGAGTGACGATGATGTATGCTAACACTTCTGGCTCTTTTTTTCTCATCAGGATACCCATGACTTCCCGATTTTCTTGAGCCACTCTCCTTATCCAATTTATTTTCTATTTTGTTAAAGCTCTGCATTAACTTCATTTTGAAGTCTTATTATTGCTCCTTGTCTCTCGTAATCCTTTCATTATCATCTTTATGTCTTTGGACATCATTCTGCAAATTTTTAATGGTCTCTACCATATTCATGTTTTCATCCCTTCCTTCTCCATGTCCATTGGAGTTTGTTCCTTCAATGCACAAATGGACATCCATCCCTCTAATATCATCTTCCTGGTTGTAAGTCCCATGTGCATCTTCCATTCCTATGGACTCTGTGTTGATCCTGATCTGATCTAGTTGTTGTTAACTCTGTAAAATGTGCAACCAACAAAACTTTGTCAGGTTAATTGACTCAACAATTTCATGAAAAATATGAACCATTATGGTTCAATAATATATCAAAATTATTTCCTCTGATTTCCTATAAAATTGAATGCCCAGATTGATTTTCTGGGTGAAAAATTATATTCTACTATGTAAGACCTTTCCAACGCTTGCTCACATGCTCAATTTTGAGTCTTGAGCAGAAAGTTATGGTTATTTGAACATTGTCCATTAATATTTTTGTTCACACTTCAACTTCGCGCAACTTTGCGTTGTAATTATGCATTTTTGCACCTAATCCATTAGATTTTTCATAGTATCTCAATTGGGTTTCTTCATATACATATTTTGGACAGTCTGTCGAAGTTTCACCTCTTTCTGGGTTCTAGGCTGCTAGTTACAGCTTGTTGAATTTCTAGGCCAATTCGTGTTTTTGGTCTGGAATGCTACAGGTACCTTCTTTTCCATATTAAACATTTTTAACATGCCCAAAAATTTAATTCAGCTCTAGGGATATCTCCTATGGTTCAATATCTTTCCATTGACTACTCTTGTTCCTCAATATGATTCCGAAGCAGAAAGTTATGACTCTTTGAAGTTAGTTGGGTCTTATAATTTACCCTCCATTGTTTGTGTTGTAACTTTCTAATAGAATATTTGTTTCACGAACGGTTTACACCATTAGAAATTTATCTCCGAGATCTCATGGTTTTTGAGTGGCTAAAAACATTGTTAAGGGCCTCAAAAACGCACTGCAAAAATATGGCATTCAAACAATACAAAATGTCCCGGAAATTCACTGGCTTTTCGTTGTTATTCACCCTCCAAATGACTTTGCGCACACAAATTTCAATATGTACACCCACATTTAGCATGCGCAGCAAAAACACAAGGTAAATTGTGTGTCACATGCCTATAACCATTGTGTATCACTTCTTTGTCGCGCCAATAACTGGTGCGCACTACTTTTGTGATGCGCGCCAATATCCACCACAGACAGTTTTGGTTCCTGCACTATTACCTATTGCATGCAATTTTTGTATCGTGCGTTGATATTCCACGCGCATTTCACTCTAAGCGTTGCACCATGCAAAATTTTAGTATGCCCCCGCCGCGCACCATTAACTAAACTATCGTGCGACAATATATACCCACATTGCGCACACACCAACCAAACTCCTCTACACTCTGCCAACACTGCACACACCACGCGCGTCATTATTATGTGTGTGCACATCGCGTGCACCTTATTATGCATGTGCACACCACGCAATGCTAAATTTAGCGTGTGCACCCGCACACCAAAATTTTTCATCTTGCCGCCAAATTTTAGTGCGCACACCCGCACGCCAACATTTTTCCACGCGGCACCAAATTTTAGCGTGCGCACCCATACACCAATATTTTTTCGTGTGGCACAAAAATTTAGTGCACACACCTGCACACCAACATTTTTCCGTGTGATGCCAAAATTTAGCGCACTCACTAGCACGTCAATATTGTTCCGCACGATGCCAAAATTTAGTGCGCGCACTAGCACGCCAATATTTTTCTGTGCGAGTGCCCGCACGCCAATATTTTTCCGCGCAGTGCCCAATTTTTACATATCACAAGATTTTTACTGCACATGATGCATTTTTAGTATGCCCACCTGCACACATTCATTTTTATGCACATCAATTCCTCGTGAATTCCACAGAAATTGAGGCGACTTTTGCTTAATTTTTTCCCAAACTCAAGTCACAAATTGAGAATTTTAATTACTAATCTCGCTTCAACTATCATGGCTTCATTGTAACTTTAAATTCGACCAATTCTGGGTCTGAATTTGCTAGAACATATATTAAATCAAGAATATCTCACCGCATGGCCAAATTTCTTAATTTTCCCATGAATTTAACAACAGAAATTGGGGTTTTTTCCCAATTCCTCGCAATTGTTGTTACTTTTTACCATGGACACTCTGCAACCTGAAATTTGGCCACTTTGAAATCAATTCTCTGTGAAATTTCTCTTCAACTCAACTTTCTTGGCCCATCCAGTCGAGCCATGCCGAGCCATGTTACTCCAGAAAACGTTTTTATTCTTTGTTCAACATACTGTAACATACTGAGCATCCAACTGATCTATGCCACATAATTTTTTTGAACTGCATGCAATTAAAAGATATACACACAAAACTCTTGTGAAACTTTATATATAAAACGTGAACAGACAATTACATTTTGTAAATGCACAGATTCATACTGAAATAACAGTAAACAAATACATCCAACATATACAGACAATACTCATAAATATAAAGACAGTTATAAACCACACATAGGATAAACCCATAAAAATAAACACATAAATAATAATGCAGCATGTAAATTATCACACAATTGACACTTATCTTGGTAAGAATATCACCAACTGTGTACAGACCTTCCATGAACCTCCCAGCCTTAGACCACACTGTTCATCACTCTCAGCAGTGAGTCACCTCCAAGTTGGGACTAAACTCCACCCAGATAAAGGGATTCCTAACCATGCTAATGGATCATAGACAACAGGAAAGACTCTGTCACAGGTGCCAACTCAAACTAACATCCTACAGTCCTTCATTCCCCACATCCATGTCCCACCCAGAAAGTGTGCCCCTTCTCTACTCAATAGTCCTTTGGCTACCCCACTTCATTTCTGAGCTTCAGCAACGGGCCAGACATAAAGTCTCAAAGCCCTATAGTTGTAGTTTTTCACCTTCAGGAAATCAATTCCCAACAATTCTCTCACCCAGAGAGAAATTTCTCACGAGCCTGACAACCCACCTCTTCAATATCCCACGGGCCTAACAACCCGTTTCTTCAGTCCAACTCCCAAGCTAACCAGGTACACCAACAAGTATGGATACAGATACAGGTTCAGGTACAGTGATAGAAATGTATGAAGGACAATTGACTGAGTGAGTGAATGATCATGGCATGATTGAATGGATGACTAAATGATGGAAGGAATCGGAAAATGAACTAAGTCCAAACTATATGTATGCATGTTCCCAACTTGACACTTGTCATGTTGAGAGCCGCTTTGGCCCACTTGTCCCCAACTTTGGAACTTAGGATAAAATAATTATCCATACTTTATACTTTAAGAAATATTAATATAATATTCATTTTTGGCTTAAGCTCCCTATCTTAGCCCCTTTCCCTTAACTTTTAGACCCCCCTTTCCCTAACTAGTGGAGTTTAGTCCCCCATACTCTTTTATTGTGGTCGGTCTGCACACAACGATGTATTTTATATTAATGATGAGACATATACAAAAATAGGCTCATTGGCCTTCAACATCTAGGCTCTCCGGCCTAATCAACACAAAATTGGTTCACCAGCCTATAAAACATAGCATATACACAAAGGATTCCTAGCCTCAAAATCGCATGCACTTAAGTTGATGCACGCGATATCCCAGAATGTGCACACTTCATCATTTTACTGTGTAGTACATGTGCACACTATATTATGAAAGGTGCATATAAAAATGATATCAGCAGCTCACCAGCTTAAGTACATTTTCAATTTACACTTACAATTGAGTTCGGCCTAGGGGTATTGCACTTTGTATAGACTTCATGTGGAGTCTCCTTTAATGGCTAATAGGTAGATAGGTTTAGGCTTGATTCAGACTAGTTGTCCATTGACTGCGAGTAGGTAGTTGGAGGGAAGGCTCGAAGAACCCCTATTTTGTAAAAATATATTGTACCAAAAATTCATTAGTAATAATTAGTGTTAGAAGTTGATGAGCGAGTAGAGAGAGCTCAAGAGAGGAGAGAAGAAGAGTTGAGACTTAGTTGCAGTCCAACCTTGTAAACATTGTATAGAGCATTCAAAATTAATACAAAAGATATTTTTCCTACATATGAGGTTTATGTGTTTTTTATGTGTGGTGAATGTTTATTCTCTAAATGTTTTATGTGTTTATTTATGTATGTTGTAGATGTGAAAGTATGTTACATTTTCAAGTTTAGATAGACCTCTCTATCTTTGTGGATTTCTGAGTAGTTTTGGGCTATTATGCTTGTTCAAGGAGTGCACACGAGAGTGATTGGAAAATATGCGAAGCTAGTGCAAGGAGTGCACTTGAACATTGTTTCGAGTTCAGAAAGAGCATGCCAGGTGGGCACACTAGAACCATTATGAAGCTCAGAAGGAGTAGTGTCAAGGAAGTCATATCAAAGTTGTTGAACACTCTAAAGAAGATTTACCAGAGTTACTGAATACTTTGAGGGCTCTACAAGGAGTGCATTGAGAAGGTGAAAGGAGTGCGCAAGAACTCTGTTTTGAGTTCTAGGAAAAGGTTTTCAAGAGGGAACTCCAGAAGGAAAAGATCAGGAGAAGCAGTGCAAGTATACACAGAGAGTGCAAGGAGTGTGCAAGTGAATTATCATAATTCAAGTTTCAAGAGGTGAGTGCAAGGAGTGCACACAACCAACACAAAGTTGAAGTTTTGGTTAAAGATTAGAAGGGGGAGCGAATCCCATAAGGAGAGTGTTGAAGGAACACTCTAAAAGTGTTGGAAAAGGCTATGGAGGAGACAGAGCATGACTGCCAGGAGGGCACGAGGAGTTGTTGAGAATACATAAGGGGTTGACCCTTTGAATTCCGAGTGTTTACAATATCAAGAGGAACAATGCAAGGTGTGCACAAGTGAATTTTTTTTTAAGTTCCAAGCTCAGGAGGTCGAGCAGTCAAGCTTGTAGAGGAGAATATCAAAGGCAAATACCTTTGAAACTATTTGAGAAAAATCCTTCTTTCGGAAGAAAAGCGCGACAGCCACAGAGAAGAGCTACAACGATCATTAGATCTGTTGTCGGGAGAAATCTAGACCATTGGATCAGAGTCCAGCAGAAGAAGGAGCCTACAACGGAGGAGAATGTAATGTTCCCAAGCCATTTTTTTTGCTTGGGGACACTAACTAACCATTGAACTAACTGTTGATTGTTTGTGTTGTAGGATGGCCACAGATATTTCGGTCTTAGGGTTTATATTTAGTTATTTAGCACAATTTACCAAGATTCATTCAACACAATGCAAGACTTCATCAACATACAGATATGGAACCACAAAGCACAGATCTGACCTCTTTATTAGGAAATAGCAAGAACCTGATACAATATACAAGCAAATCTGGGATAACATCAGATGGCTCCAAGAATAGAAGATATGAGTTGCTACAAAATGCTCCCGGAACACAAGACAAGCCTCCCAAAGGCTAAATACAATATGAGAGATCCAATACAAAAGCTAGGGTCTGCACAATCCCCCTAGTTGTTGGTATTTCCTACTGAAGAAGATGAAGACCAAGGGTTTGGCCCTCCTGAAGAATACCTCCAAATGATACCAAAATCCACCAAGAGATAGATCAGTTCAATATGAACCCCCTCCTAAAATATGAAGCCCAAATACCACGTCTTTCTCCTCCAACGGTTACAACCCTAAACAGGTTCGTCCCTCTTGAAACCCTAGATAGGACCAACAATTCGGCCTGGATGAATGAGGCCTCCAAACCTCTTGAAAATCTCTAGGATGATAGATCGAGCAATCACAAACCCCTAGGGGAAGTTTCAAGATCATATCTAAGATAGAGCCTCCTAGATCTGAGAATCACTAAATCACCAAAACGTCCTCCTTCCTTCAAAATCCATCCCAACCTGTAGATAGTGATCCAGCCGTAGTAACTCCTCAAGAAATCCTCCAAACTGATGAGAAAGGTCCTGTAAGAAAAACCCAAGTGCTAGAATCTCCCAAGGCTCTGTCAATAATCTGGATCGAACTTCTCCTCAAACAATGGTGCGCCCCTGCTGGAAATCCCTGAATAGTAATGCCCTGTTGCTCTCCTGAATCGATGGAAAAAACCTATGATGAATGTAGAATGGTGTGGGTGGAGTATTTCATCCCCGATACCAAGCTTGGAACAAGTAAGTGGAATATTTCACCACTGAGTTGCTCTCTAGGGTTTGTAAACTCAAAACCCTCAAAACTATGTGCTCAAGAGCTCAATAAGCAAATACCAAAATATCCAAGATGAAATGAGAGGTGCACCCTAGCCTTTCCTTTATACCTCTTTTCTGTTTTCCTGTTGAGTTAGTTTAACCCCTAGGTTCAACTCCTAACTCAACCTCCAGCTTCTAATTCTTCATTGAGTTACTTTTTTCCCTTTTTTCCTTTTTCCTAAGTCAACTTCAAAATATGACATTAGTTTGGTTGACTTTTCCCCATATTGTGTGAGACTATGGTCTAGTGGGGATGCCTAGACCACTAAGTCTTCCCAGACCTCTTCATCAAGAGGTGGGGGACATTACAGTTTCCCCTGCTAGAAATTACTTGTCCTCAAGCGATTCCAAACCTGTCTCCCGCACTACCTATTCATTCTCCCACGTTGCATCCTCAATGGGTAAATCCTTCCATTTGATCATGTACTCTTTGATGCTTCTCTTCCTGAGCTTCTTCTCCCGAACCTCTAGTATCTCCTCCGAAATCAGATTCAGTTGCCCCTCTTCATCTAAAGGTGGCATCAACTCAAGTGGCATGATGTGTTGGCCGATGGCCCTCTTCAGGCAAGACACATGGAAGACATTATGTATCCTGCTACCCAGTGGGAGTTCCAGCTCATAAGCTATGGCCCCTACCTTCCTATTGATCATGTAGGGCCCAAAGAAACGTGGTTGCAACTTCTCTGCTCCGCTTCTTTTTATAAAAGCTTGCCTATATGGTTGGAGTCTTAGGTCAACTAAGTCACCAACCTCAAAAGTACACTCAACCCTGTGTTTATCTGCTTGGACCTTTCGTTGGTTCTACACCCTCTGTAAATGATCCTTCATCTCCCTAAGGATGTCCTAACTCTATTGTACCCAATATTGTACCATCAGGGCCCTATTGTCACCAAAATAAATCTCCACGAAAGAGAGTGGATCATAGTTGTACAATGCCCTGAATGGGGTCATGCCTATGGACATGTGATGGGTGGTGTTGTAGCAGTATTCCCCAAAATGTAGCCATCTGACCCACTCCTTCTGCTTCCCTGCCACATAATTCTTGAGATAGCCTTCCACCCATTTGTTGACTATTTCAGTATGTTCGTCTGTTTGAGAATGATAGCTAGTACTAGGAGTCAAGGCCATACCAACTAGCCTTAATAACTCCTACCAGAATGTACTCATGAATCTTCTATCCCTGTCACTGACAATGGTTTTGGGTAGGCCATGCCATCTGAAGATCTCCCTGAAGAATCATTTGGCCACCTGTGTTGCACTGAAGTCTGTAGAAATGGAGAAGAAGTGTGCAAAATTCGTCAACCTGTCCACCACTACGAAAATGCAGTCTTTCCCCTGTGCCTTTGGCAACCCTGTGATGAAATCCATGGATATGCTTTCCCACTTGTGCTATGGGATGGGTAGGGATTTCAGTAGTCCCGTCGAGCGAGTGTTCTCATCCTTATTCTCTTGGAAAGTAGTACACTCCTTGACATGATTCATCACATCCTCCTTGAGGCCCTTCCATGAGAACCTCTCTCTCACCTGCCTGTATGTCTTTCCAATCCCTTGGTGACCTGCCATTGGTGAGTCATGGCATGCCTGCAACATTTGGCCTTGAAGGCCGACTCAGGAACCAAAAAGATTCAGCCCTTGTAATAGATGAGGCCATCAATGATCCTGAAGTTATCATCTTGTATTTTCCCGTCCATTACCTAACAAGCAAACTGATTCTCTGAATATTCCATCACCAAGTGGTCCTTTCAATCAATAGACACATCTATCATGGCATAAATGGATGGTCTTCTGGATAATGCATCTGCCACCACGTTGTTTTTCCCTTTGACGAATTCAATGTCAAAGTCATAGGCCTGTATTCTTCTTACCCATTTTTGTTGCCTTTCATTTAAGTCCTTCTACTCCAATAGATACTTAAGACTGTTATGATCTGATTTCACCACAAACTATGAACCTACCAGGTATTGTCTGAATTTGGCTAGAGCGTGCATGATGGACAACATCTCTTTGTCATAAATGCTCTAAAGTAACTCAGGTCCCATGAGTTTTTGGCTCTTATAGGCAAGAGGGTGCCTATGTTGCATCAATACAACCCCAATACCTTCTCCTGAGGCATCACTGATCAAAATCTGGACCAAGGGGTCAAATTTTAGCTCAAAAATCAACGTTCTCATAATTGCCTCAAAACAAGCGAGAGCGTAGCCCTCGTCATCGCGAACCCAACGCAATTCGTTTCGTCTCAAACGGACGTCGGGAGCGAGAGATATCGTGATTTGTTTGAATCGTCAAACAAGTAAAAAAAGGACGCTGACTGGGCAGTCCGTACAGTCCGTACGAATGCTGACGTGGAATGACCGTACAGGATGACGTGGCAGAGATGACGTGGCTTGACCGTACATATGTACGATGACATGGAAGTTTTGGATTGGCTGAGATGTGAATGAATCACATTGCGACACGTGGCAGTTATTGGGCAAATGGCGTGGTGCCACGTGGCCCAGTCATGGGCTGCCACGTGGCACCGTTGAATTGGTTATTGATTCAAAATAATACGGACTCCGTGAGATTTGAACCGTAGACCTCCCCCATAGTCCAAAGTCTTGGCAAGTCCTCCCTGCCAACGCACCATATGGTTGTCTTTGTAAAACCTATGGTTTTTATTATATTTAAATTGAATTAATATATGAATTGGGGTGCGTCCGGGCTGGGGCTTAGCCCCAGCCCCCAGTCACACTTGCGCTTCATATGACCTTACCCTACGATGGTGTGCACGCAGGGTTTTTTAAATACATAGCCCGTGGTTTCATACATATGACCATACAAAGCGCGGAGGGGCTTAAGTTTCAAACGGTTGGCAAACGGTTTGGTTTTAAAAGACCGAGGTCATATTGTAACTCCCCACGTGCCCAGGTGCTAGGCGGTTAGGGGCTGGAGGTGCCCTAACCATCCTACAGTTTGCATATTTATTCATTTGCGCGCGTGTGCTGGGTTTAAACACAGATTTGGAGCGTGTTCTTGGTTCAAGCACACAGAGGTGCGTTTTGGCGAACCAGTTTCAGCAAGCTTGAAGGAGGAAAATGGCAGGAGGCCTATCTTCTTCATCTTTTGGCCGATTGAGGTTCCGTAAAAGCCCAGCTAGGGGTTTTTGGACGTCCTGAATCCATTGGCACTGTTATCAAGGCCATTTGAAGACTTCTTTTGCAGGATTTTAGCCATTGAAGTTTCAGCAAGCTCTAGGGAGCTTGAAGCCCTCATTGCTTGAGGACATGTTTTGGTGAGCCTATGTTTGTTTTCTGTGAATGAATAATCATTTTTGGCTAATTGTTATGCTCTGAACACATTGGGACAGGTTTCAGAGGCTTTTGAGGACTTTTACAGGTGTTTTTTCCAAAGAGAAGCTCAGTGAAGCTTATGACCACATGTAGAAGAGGTCATGCCCGGATGAGCCATGATCTGTTTTCAGAGTTCTATTAGTCATTTTTGGGGTTTTAATGTGTTATGATCTCAATGGTACAGTATGTTTTTCCATTGGAGTTGAGCAGCATCTTGTAAAAGAAATTTTGACAAATTAATCCCAGAGAGCCAAGTCCATTGATGGAGACTCAAGGAGATGTAGCCCGAAGGGGGGTGAACTCCTTTATCATGTTGTGATTGTTCTGAGTTTGATGGTTTATTTGCTCCAAGTTATATTTGTTGTGTATTGATTTAAATCACATATTTAACCATTTAAAAGAACATATCCTCACACATAAGCATTTTCAAGAAGATACATGAACTTAACACATAAGTTTATCTTGCATAGTTTAACACATGAAGCAAGGTCCTGTAAAGTTTATTTTTATGAAGTAGAGGGTGCTTGCATAGCATAACAAGTCAGCCTTCTATTTTTAGATCAGGTGGTATTAGAGCATAGTTTGTTTTGCTCATGTGTTTGTCATTGATAGCTTGAGATTTAGCTATTGGTTTTTGTGCAAGTTTAGTGTTGAAGTTTGATATCTTCCAAGGATGGAGGAAGCTTCAAGAATTGATAGTTCTCGTCCATTTTCATTATCTAAATTCTTTGACAAAGAAGAGATTCTAACTATGAGAGATTTGATGAAAGAGATGTGTGAAGACAGAAATGTGAGAATTTCCCTTGAAGAGCAGTTGATGGCCATGAAGAAGGAGAAAGACCAACTTCTTGAAAAGTTGCATGAGATGGAGATTCAACTCCATGAGGCAAAGGAAATCCTTACCAAGTACATGCATGAACATAAGGTATGCAATGTTAGTTTATCTTCTGATTCCTCACAAGATGAATGTTTTGGTGTTTTTGAAAAGCACACAAGACGAATAGGGTCCAAGTTGTTGTTTAAAATGGGCTATGAAGGTAGAGGTTTGGGCAAGCATGCACAAGGCATTGTTGAGCCTATTGTTGTTGAAGAAAGACCCAGGTATTGTGGTCTTGGATATGAATGGAAATATGGAGCAAATTCCAAAGTCGAGGAGACAAGGGAAAAAGTTCCAAGTATAAATTTTGTTTCAAGTTCACCTCCTCAAGAAGGCTTTAAAGGTGAAAGTTCAAGAACTTTTGTTGAAAGTTCGTTCTCTCCAGCATGCAAGGCTTGTGTTCAAGATGAATGCGAATGTGTGAAACGAAAGATTTGTGACAGTGATGAGGACAACAACACTGTTGATGGTCTTCAAAGGAGAGCATGTAACTCTTCAAATTCACCTCCTCAAAGAGGCGATAAAGGTGAATGTTCAAGGTATAATTCTGCTTATCATTCAGTTGTTTTTGATTATGTTAAGCATGATAAATTTATATGTA
>JZKD02S1708007.1:33345-43383 GCA_000966675.3 Picea glauca
GCAACACTTGTGTATGGTGTAGTTGCATTTGTTTATGGTTCAAGTACATGCTAAATGAAATAAACCTCATGATTGAGCCTAGCATAGTGAAAATATAACATGGCATCAGAGCTTAGGACTTGAAATATCCATTACACAAGCCTTCAAGAAAGTTGTACTCTCTTCTGCAAAACCGTACGGCCCTCCTAAGGTTTCCAGAAAAAGGTACGACCCTCTCCTTTTTTGGTTGTTTCAGCACCTTCCACTGAAATGTTGGGGACAATTTTTGCATAGGAGTGTATGGCCTCCTTCAGCGCACCTCCAACAACTTTCAGATTGTAATTCCGAGAATTTTTTATTTTTGTCCCTATGGTTTCTAGGGTTCCGCAATTTTTTGCAGAATTTCGGTTTTAGGGTTTTTGCAGTCCATTGAAGGAGTTTTTCAACTCACCAGTGTTCTTCTGAATTTAAAGGCTTATTGTTGGTAGTCATAAGTCCAATGAAACCTAAAAATTTCTAGCCTAGAATAGCCATTAGGTTCCTAGCCTAGTTGTTAAGGGTTTGTGGAAGAATCTGCAAACAATGAGGAACAAAACCTTGGTGGAAAATAGGATTGATGGATCAAGCAAATTTAGTTCCTGGAAGTCAAGAATATAGATCACCCTGGAAGAGGATGAACTATTGAGTGTGATACAAAAGGATTTACCAGAGACAGATACCGATGAAGAGAAATAAGAATGGAAGGAAGATGACATTAAGGCAAGGAAGATAATCATCTACTCAGTGAGAGATCATCTCCTACCTCGTATTTCCAACCTAAAGACAACTCGTGAGATGTATGAAGCATTGAAGAATAGGTTTGAGAGTAACAAAACCCCTAGAGCTCTTACATTGAAGTGCCAGCTTCAAAATATCAAGATGACAAAAGATGACATCGTTGATACCTTATTCATGAAGAATTCAGAGATCAGAGATCAGTTATGTGCCATTGAAGAAATCATATCAGACAGAGAACTTATCTTGACCACTCTCAATGCTCTCCCAAGACATTGGGAACCATTTCTTCAAAGTATCAATGGTAGAGAAGAACTACCTAATTTTGATCGTCTATGGACATACTGTACCCAGGAAGAAATCAAACTTATAGCTAGAGGAGTGCAAGACTCCCCTCATGATGACAATCATGCTCTTTCCTTTCATACAAAGAAAGGAGGAAGAAATATAAGAAGCCTCAGTCAATCATTCAAAGGCGAGAAGACTTCATGATGTGACAAATCAAAGATCCAGTATTTCAGATGTGACAAGTATGGACACTTTGCGATAAATTGTCCTACCAGGAAGAGAGGAAGACAACATGCCTCCACTATTGACATTGATCCAAACCCACCTTAGAAAGATGAAGACATGAAAGATGAGGCTTTCTTCCTCTGGGATTTCTCAGGAGGACCAAAAGAAATATTGAGCATGATTGTAGACTAAGGTAAGTTTTGTACTAAAGTCCTTATTTGATTTCATCATTACCCTATAGTTGCTTGCATTTTGATAATGAAGGGCATTATCCTTGGTATGGGAGCCCTCATAACTTCGACCATTATCCCTGGTACAAGAGTCCAAATTTTCTTGGTTGGTCATTATCCCATTACAGGAGGCTATTTTGGTTGTTATCCCTACGGGAGGCCATCTTGGTTATTATCCTAGTACATGAGGCCAACATAATACTGTAGAGATAGTAGAGGACCTGAGAAGACATGGGATGTCTCTAGGTTAGCAACACAAGAAAAGGAAGATGTCCATCCTTCTAACTTCAGAGGGAGTCACTTGACTCAAAGAGAGTCAAACTATTTGACGAGAAGGAAGAAACAGTACCTTCTCCCCCTTCAACAGTTCAGAGGGAGAAAACCATTGATCCAGTTGCTACAATTGATGTTCCCAGAGACATTACAATAGGCCATAAAAGGCCTATCTAGGATCGATAGACTCTGCAGGAGGCAGAGGGACATGCAACACCTCGAGGCACATTCCGAGAGAACAAGAGACCACAGAGATTTTTGAGCTATGTTTCATCCATGAGCCACATCATTGATACTGAACCTTTTTGTCATGGAGAAGCAGCAGGACAGCAGGTATGGAAAGATGCCATGATAGAAGAGTATCATTCCATCATGAAGAATAATGTGTGGTATATTGTTCCAAGACCAGAAGGGAAATCTATAGTGACTTCCAAGTGGATCTATAAGATCAAGCATGCAACTAATGGAAGTTTTGAGAAGTACAAAGCGAGATTTGTGGCCAGAGGATTATCACAGGTGGAGGGAATTGATTATGAGGAGACAGTTGCTCATGTAGCCCGATACACTTCTATCCCTACTATCATTTCACTCGCAGCATCTATGGGTTGGAAACTACATCAGATGGATGTAAAGACAGTCTTTCTCAATGGTGATATTGAGGAAGAAGTTTACATCAAGCAACCAGAAGGATTCGTGATACATGAGCAGAAATCTCATGTGTGCAGGTTGAAGAAATCCCGGTATGGACTAAAGCAGGCACCTCGTGCTTGGTACGAGAAGATGGATGGATTACTGATGAGTTTGGGATTTAGCAAGAATGTTGTTGATCCAAACCTATATTATCACATTGTTGGTGATGAGTGCATGATCTTGGTCATGTACGTTGATGACTTATTCCTCACCGGTTAAGAATGACTTATTGTTAAATGCAAGCGAGCATTGACTTTTGAGTTCGAGATGAAGGAACTAGGTATGATGCACTACTTCTTGGGACTAGAAGTATGGCAGAGGACTGATGAGATTTTCCCGAGTCAAGGAAAACATACAGTAGATATATTGAAGAAGTTCGATATGACAAACTGCAAATCCATGCCTACACCGATGGTGATGTATCTGAAGAAAATGAGCGAGACTTCTACTGATTCAGGAAAGATTGATCCACGTATATACCGACATTTGATTGGATCATTGATGTATCTAATTAACACCAGACCTGATATATGTTATGCAATGAATGTACTTAGTCAGTTCATGAGTTAGTCGAGACAGACTTATTGGATAGCAGTGAAGCATGTATTGAGATATCTACGAGGCACAGTTGGATATGGCGTGAGATATGCCTCTAGTGTAGACATGAGATTGCAGGGATATGTTGATGCAGATTGGACAGGGAGCGCAATGGACCGGAAGAGCACATCTAGGTTTTTTTTACCTTGGTATCTGCCATGGTTTCCTGGTTCAACAGGAAACAAACTTGTGTGGCTTTGAGTATCGCAAAAGCAAAGTATATAGCATTGAGTGTGGCAATCCGCGAAGCAGTGTGGATTCACAAGCTCCTTACATATTTATTTGATCATGAGATGGATTCTACCATTACTCATTGCGATAACCAGAGTTGTGTGAAGCTCTCTGAGAACCATGTGTTTCACGATAAATCGAAACACATTGAGATCAAATACAATTATATCAGAGACATGGTGCAGAGGAAAGCAGTACACGTGCAGTACCTTCCTTCACATGAGCAGATTACATATACCTTCACAAAATCGCTTACCAGGACAAAGTTCAAGTACTTCTGTGAGAGACTTGGCCTAGTGAAGAATGCCTCCCTACCTAAGAGGGAGTGTTGATGATTGCAACGTCATGTGACATTCTCCAAGATACATTCTCCTCTGTGACTGAGTTGAGTCGACCTAGGAGAGATCCCAATGTTGGGTATGCCCATGTGATGGGGTGTATCGTTCTCCTCTGGACTGAGTTGAGGTGTGCCCTGTTGGCACTTGACCAAGTTTTGAGGAAACATTGGTCGTGTTTGACCACTTTTGGCACTTCGACGGGCTGGTCAAAGATGGAGTGCCCAGAAGGAGCTAAGATCGCGGGATCTTACTCATTTTTCGGGCTTGTGGACCCAACAAAGGGTTTACTAGGGTTTGTGTAACAGGTTATTGGATGTCAAACCATGGGTTTACCCATGTTTAGGTCCTTTTGTAAATGTATAAATAAGTAGATAAGCGATGTAAGAAGCATGATGGTTGGCTATGTGCACAATATGTTGCAAGTATTAATGTTGGCTTAGTGAAAGAGGTTGTAAGGTGCTTTGTGCAAACAGAATGTGTAAAGTAAGGCTATGTGCTACTAAGGAGTTGGCTCTGTGCCTTGACCTGGTTTTGGGAAGGAGGATCTGGCGCGCTGCGCATAGATCTCATGTCCTATGCGGAGTTTGGCTCTGTGGCTTTGTGCAGAGGAGCGGTTGAATGTAAGAATATTGAAGACTAATAAAGAAGAAAAATAATGTGGTGGACGTAGCCCCACACTGGGGTGAACCACATAAATCCTGTGTCTTGATGTGCTTTGTGCGATGTGGATTATGTTTTTTATTTGCTTTATTTTCTTAAGTGTTGTTGTTATAATGTATGATGAATGCATATAATGTTGTGCTTAGTGCTTAATGGTATTAGAGATAAATGAATGTTAGATTCGAGCTAATGCTATGTGCTAAGTGATTGAAAGTGATTGATCTTTATTGTTACTACGTTGATCTGTAATAAGGGTTTAATCTGCGATGTGAATGAGACTCGTGAACTAATGCATATTGTTGGCTAAGTGATCTGCTAAGTGTTATAATCACATATCTGTGTCCCGGCTTGGTTGTAGACACCTAAGTCCTGCAACCCCCCCTGCCTGTACCTCAGGTGAGACTTCATATTTTTCGCAGGTGTTCCCGAAAGGGTTGGTAGTTAGGGTTTTGTTGGTGCGTTGTTGAAGCGTTGAACCCTGGGTCTGCCCCTATGCCAACAAATGGTTTTGTTGCCGGGACCTGAAACTGTGATTGTTTGGAACTAAAGAAAAGAGAAAGCTCTATGCGTAGATCTGTTGTTGTAGTGCGTAGTATTATGACTGACTTGTGAAGCTCTATGCTAAGAAAGAAACCTGATCTGAAGAAAAGAGGTAAGATTTTAAAGCTTTGTGCTCTAGTAAGGGTAAGATAAGTGGAAATTTTTGCTTCGAAAACATGAATCTAGGTATGTTTGATAGATTTTGTCCTAGTTTGAAAGTCAGGGCATAGTTAGAAAAAAGAGTTGATCTGAATAAATCTGATAGAAATAGAGAAAGATATGTTGTTCCTATGCATAGAAAGAATTTTTGGACTAATAAGTGGATGCAGGAACCTAGAAAGAATTTTTGCAGATTGCAGGTCCAACACTGTGATCGTAGTGCGCAATATAGGAAAGGTTGGGGATCGTTTAAAAGAAAGAGAGGATTGACACTCTGTTATAATTGCAAAAGACTGGGACATCTTGCTAAGGAATACCCTGGCATGGGTCCTATTTTCCTTTGTTGTAAAGCTATTGGTCATGAGGTTAAGGATTGTCCAAGAATGGCTGCTAAAGTTGAAAAGATGAACACGAGACAAGAAAACTCTAAAGAAAGTCAAGAGGCTAAGAGCATGTTGGGAATCATAAAGAGAAAGAATCAGAGACTGTGTTAATACAGTTAAAAGAAGTAATGGATGATCACAAAGACAATAGTTTACCAGAGATCCTGAAAGAAAAACAACGCATAGTTACAAGAATAGAAGACTTTGACATTGCCTGTGTATTGGATGAAGAAACACATGTGAATATTATGCCAAAAAGCACTTGGGAAATTTTGGGGAAGCATGCTATGGTACCTTCATTAGGAAGGATAGGCTTGTTTAAAGGAAATATGATAACCCTATGTGGAAGAGCTACTAATATACCTATGATTGCTCATGGAACATCGACTGAAGAAGAATTTGAAGTCATTAGATTTGTTGAGAACAACGCCCCTTTTCCACTTTTATTAGAAAAGACATGGATTGAGAAGGATCAGATCAGAAGGAAAGCAGAGGAGGAAGCTAGAGAATAGAAAAAGCAAGAACTAATGGATTTCATAACCAGAAAAATAGAGCGACTAATAGAAGAACAAGAGGATAGATCGAAGCAACAAAGGGCCAGGGAATTAGTTGTCGAAGTTGAAAGAATGCAGGAAGGATTAAAGACCCTATCCATGCAAGAAAGAAGTGTAGCCACCCCAGAAATAATAAGAGAAAGGAAATTGACCTCTGAATCTGTAAGAGTGCATCAGCAGTGTGAAGTTCTTTCACCAGGAAAGAATAAGAATACAAATGGGAAGAGGATTCCACAAATTGTTAGAGAATCTCAAATCACAGGAAAGAAGGCCAGGAAGCTCAATAAGAAGAAAGTTAAGCTGCAAGAAGCTACAGAAAATAGAAGGAAGACTTCGCAGGAGGCAGATCTACAGAACTTGAACCTCGTCGGAATATCAGAACCACGCAGAATGGGACTTCTCCACGACGAAGCTATATGATCGTTGGAGGCGCCCTGAGCGTTAGAATGACGCCCTGGAACAGCTAAGAATGCAATTACGAGCGAATGGACCGTTGAGACCGTGCCATAATGGACAGATTCGCATTGATGGACGCATTCCTTCCCATTGGAGGAATTTGTTACGACACTTGCTTATTTAACCCGTCGAACGTTGCATTGGGACCACTTTTTGCCACCCGCAATTATCCAAGCTAATAGAGAATCGATTGTATATCGCGTTGTGATTTTTAGAACTCGCCATCCATTGGATTACCTCGCTTGTCCATTCGCCTACCCGATCTATTTGGTTACAAGTGTGAATGTCGGGCGAACCTAGCGCATTAGAGAAGTTTGTGGAGGAGATTCTCGTGGAGGTCATGGTTGAGAGAGTTATGTTTGTAGGAATACAGGCATTGTCAACTGGGGAACTGCAAGCATCCCCTTCGACTAGACGTCATTCTAGCCGAACCGCGACTGAGAAGCGAAGAAATCATCACAACGATCTGTCTAATGTGAAGCAAATACCGTCAGTCTTGCCAGATTACATACCTCCTTTAGCTAGCGCGGTTAAATGCAATAGCATCCCACATGACTTTGAGTACACGTTGATCACTGTGTACATCCCGAAGGGGATACACGTAGTTTGACCCCAGTTAGGACAGATCCCAGCTCTGAAGAACAACGACATTAACCTTGGCAACAGAAATAACTACGCCATGCTCGCGCCCCATAGGTATTTAACGAAGACGACTGGAAAGAAGTCGCGCATAGTCTCCTAGTCATGGATTAAAGAGCTAGTGCAATCCATGATAATGAATGTAATGAAGATCCCTCACTTCAGTCAACATCAGGAGGGTAACGCTTGCGTTAAAATCCTCTTGTCCTGCTATCACGGAGGATATATGTGGCTAGACAAGTGAGTTACTATGGATCTGGCACTGATCCACTTGATTACAGGGTTGAGCATGTAGGGACCAGACCCTCAGCACTTCTACCCAGGGAAGACTTCAGATCGCTCCCTGGCACAACGCATAAAGGAGGATTATGGCGATGTAGAAAAGGGAAAGCGAGGCTACAAGGTAGCCTCCATCCAAGATGGTGTAGTGCGCCTATATTTTCAGCTTATAGATGGCAAGCTCGTCAGAAAGAATAGTCCCATGCAAGTCACAGGATTCGTAGTGGACCTCGCAGGAAAGTGTGTGGAGGGGATGCAAATGAACTAGGCGAGTTACCTCATCAACGAGCTCGAGAAATACTGTCGTGAAGCGCAGGATCAGGGGTATGAATTCCATTTTAGTTGGTTACTTGTATTAATCGCATTTGTCGCTTGGGAGATGTCGGAAGGAGCAACATTCCCAGAAGTTGAGCCATCAGAACCATTGGTCGCAAGGTTCTCCACCTTGTGGTACACAAATGACATGTCAAAGCAGTGGCATTCGAACGTTGTGTTCCATGCTTACTACCAGCAGCTGAAGTGTGTTATTGAGGAATTTACACGCATGACACCAAACACATTGCACCAATACAGACCACTAGCAAAGTTCTATGCAGATCGACACTTTATCTATATCATTGCGTGCAAGGATGAGAGAAAGGAGTTGTAGTCCTATTATAAGTTGACCGACGAAGATATGGAGATCACCAAAGAATGGCAGGCAAAGTTCCTTGTACTGGTTGACGATGCAGAACTCTCCGACCCCGACATCATTCGAAGCCCCTTAGTCACCTGGGTAAAGCATGACGGACATACTAGCGCGAAGAAAAAGGAGGAAGTTAAGAACATAGAAACTGATGAGGAGGATAGCACATCGAAGGAAAGTAGGCATGACTCACCCGCAGGAGGTGGCAAAGACGAAGTAAATCGAGAAGGAGGGGAAGAAGGAGAAAAGCAAGGAAAAAGAAAAGTTACACCGCCGAAGGATCCCCCTACCGAGGCCGAAACATCGAAGAAGAGGAAGGTTTCTCCGCAGAAACCCTCGGCAAGGAAGAAGACGTGCGCCAGTAAGCCCAAGATGAAGGCCACGCTCACAATGGACTATGTTGATCTAATCATAGCAGTTGTGGAGGATGCTTCAGAAGATATATTGCAGCGACATGGAGCAAAGCAAGAGGCGTTGTATGAAAGAATTGAGAAGGAGCTGAAGGAGATATAGCAAGCCATCCATGGGAGTCGCGCAGTACCTACTACGCCTTCTTCATCGAAGATTGCAGAATTAGGGGATGAGCCTGCCCAATTACGAAGACTAGCAGATGCCACAGAGGCTTGGCTTCAGCAAGTCCAAGAATAAAAGGAATAGGCTACAGAAGTATTGAAGCAAGAAAAGGAGGAGGTCTTAGAGCAATTACGAGTTATGCGGTCTGGCATAACCGCCTACGAAAAGGAGAAAGATGAAATTTCGGCGATGTTTGAGGAGGACAATGCAAAGATACAGAAAGAAAAAGGCCAGTTTCTCATAACCTCATGCTTGAGCCTAGCATAGTGAAATTCAACGGAAACAACATAATAAAGTCTCATAAACAAAACATGGAAGGAGATGTTCTTACCAAGCATAGAGAAGAATACACAAAGGGGTGGAAAAGGAAGTAAGAAGAACCAAAGAAAGAAGAATGTGGACTTCCAATGTATGTTCAAGACAAAGGAAGACAATGGTACATTGATAGTGGATGTTCAAAACACATGACAGGGGATCATAACAAATTTCTCACCCTAAACGAAGAAAAAGGAGGTAGTCTTACCTTTGGGGATAATGCTTCTGCAAGGATAGTTGGAAAAGGTATTGTTAGTCTTGATAATGGAAAGACTAAAACACAAAATGTCTTGTATGTTGAAAGGTTAAAACACAATCTTCTAAGTGTCAGTCAAATGTGTGATCAAGGTTACAACCTCACATTTCAATCAAATGTAGGTTCAAGAAGATTCAAGAAGATTTCAGTCAAATGTAGGTTCAAGAAGATTAGTGGAAAATGCAAATAGAACCCCAAGCAATATATACGTTCTCAATGAAGACAAAGGAGAAAAATATTGTATGGGAGTGATGTCCCTCTCATCTCTTCAATGAAGGGAAGCACAAGCTCAAGGGGAGTAGTCGTTTTCCATTGATGTCAAAGGGGGACAAGTCGCAAACAGAGGAAGAATGGAAAACACAAGGAGAGTTGTAGACATGGGAACTGTTGCAGAATTGACTAAGGGTTGTCATCAATGACAAAGGGGGGAGATTGTTGGAAATATTATTGTCATTGATGTCAAACACAGAGGGATACTACAAATGTCCAAGATAAAGATTGCAAGATGGAGATTATTGTTATGAACATAAATATACATATAAAAAAATTATTAATAACATAATAATTAAATGATAATTAATAAATAATAATTATTAATAATGAAAGGACATGTCTCAAAGAACATGACTATTGGTTAAGGGCACCCCTACATGGGTATATAAGCGAGCCCTCATTCTCATTTGTAATCATCTTACTATTCATTCTCATTTGTAATATGGATTTGATTACTATATTCCAGATATTTTGGATTATTTGTGTGTGACGAACTTTGTTCATCTCATTTGGTATCAGAGCCCCTTCTTGGGCATTGCACTGATTATCGGTTGTTGGCCAACATTTTTTTCAAAGTTTCTCTGAAATCAGGGTCTTTGACCAACTCAAGCCTTTGGCCATATAAAAACTCAAAATTTCGT
>JZKD02S1708007.1:82684-102687 GCA_000966675.3 Picea glauca
CCCCCCCTGCCTCTAAAATTCTTTCTTCCACGTCCACGTCCTCCTCTATTGCTTTCTCCTCTGGAATAATCATGTTATTTATTATTGTCTTTCTAAGCAAGGTAAACAATCTCGCCGGTTGGAACAGACTATCCAGACATAGAGTTGTGTACACGACCGTACACAACCATATCACGAAGGAAGGAGGATGAAGTTAGAACATTCTAGCAAGAAGGGTACTTTTGCGAATACACATTATCTCATATGGAGATCGATTGAAAGGAGCAAAAGGCTCTGAAGATGACCATACATATCCCTCTAGTTTAGTTGATCACTCTTCAGATCACCAGAAAGAGTCAGTAGAGCCAGAAGGGCCTACCCAAAATCGTTACAGTGACCAGGAAGAAGACTAGCATGGTCCCGTGATACTTTGCAGGATGCAAAGGGGGATACAGATATATGGCATTGATGAACCATACAATGAGGAGCAGCAGATGGCTCCACCAGTGGTGAGGCAGGTGGCCCCACCAAGTACCAGCTCAGAAGGAGCTAGAGTTCAAAGGGAGCCAGCCCTCAGGATCTAGTAGAGAGGAGCAACCTCCCCAAGACAGTTCATAAGAGATCAGACTTCAAAAGAGGTCTACATGTAATGTTCCCAAACAGATTTGCTTGGAACATTGAGGTTTTATGGTTTTTCTAGTTGTGGTCTTTTGTCAAACACTTTGTAGATTTTAGTGTTCAAGAGTTTCCCTGGGGTTATGATGGTATTTTTATTGTGTATTTGCAGCAAGTAAATGATGTAGATATATCAATGGCATATAATCAACAAGATGTAATACAAGTAACACAAGATAAAGCCACAAATACCTCAAATCTGATTTTATTTATGCGCCCTCAGGAAATACGCCTGATGGTGCCTGTTCTCAGGAAATACGCCCAACTCCTCAGATAAATAAATATGATCTCTAAACCACTAAAACCAAATGTCAATCTGTAGATCGGGACCTAGGAAACCCCTGTGCCAAATCTCCAAGCTATTGCGAAAACTCTTCCCCACTAAAACACAAGATTTCCTATGGGCAGTGCGCCCTCCTCAACCTGAAATGTGCCCCACTGGTAGAAAGAATGAATGACCTGAAGAATACCCTCCAATACTGATGCAAATAGGCATTAGGGTGATGGAAAATGATCCTAGAATGACATATACTGGAGATCTAGCCAATGGCAAGCAAATCGAACATGTACTCCTCAACAAGTGCGCCCCAACCTGCTGGAAACCGCCACAAGTGCGCCCTGCTTCCTCAACTGCTCCTGTAACTGAATAGTAATTGATGTATTATGGTGAGGGAGGAATCTTTCACCTCCTTGGCCAAGCTTGGATCAGGGAAGGTGGAATCTTTCACCAACGAGTTGATCTCTAGAGTTTGTTCAATCAAAACCCCCAAGTATCATGGGCTCTCTAGCAAGAAGTCAAACATCAAAATGATAATCAACATAATGAGAGAATAGAGGCCCCTATCTCTCTTTTATCCCCCCTGTTCACCTTTTCTCTTCAAATGAATTTTACTTTATTTTTATTAATCCTTAATTAAATCACTTTATTAATTAATTAGCCTTTTTGCCTCTAAAAAGTGATTTATTCTTCCCTATGGCTTCTCCAGCCACTGAAAATCACTTCTCATCATCTAATCATGTAGTGTTCTTCCTCCTGATTCCGATGAGTTATTACAATAATAGGTTTCTCCAAGTATTATGCCCAAAATGACCTTAGTGAAATTAATTAAAATATGACCCATAATAACTCAAAATTACAGAAATCGTCGGAATGCAATAGAACCAAAGCTAAGTTGTGCGGAATGGATCCTGATGATGAAATATGATGAACGATGCAAGTTGGGGCCAATAAAACCCTTCAATAACTTTTGATCTCATTGTCACCCCCATCTGGCTACTCTGGTAGGCATAACACTCTGTAACATAATAATGTCCAAAAATGGGGACATTAGAATTTTCCCTACTAGAATATTGCTTATCCTCGAGCAATAACTGAATCAATCTATATATGATACTAGGATCCCATATCCACCTGTGTGACCTGTAGTAAGCTCTCCTCAAGACATGGCCCCTCCAAGTGCTCACCATACATGATACCCAAATGCTCATGATGAGTAGAATGATCGTGTGCACCCAATCCTCGATCAACTCCCCAAGCAACAACTCTACTCGGATCTCGACCCCATCAAACTCTGGACTACCAAGCACTCCAATCCCTGGATCCCATATCAAGATGTGAATTGCAGTGCCCTGTGAAGTATAGTCCTGTAAGATACCAACACCATGAACCTCCTAAAGACCCCTAAGCAACGGAAAAAGTAGATACAATATCCATCCATCAAGGAGTCTCTCACATAAACCCATCTCCCAACTATCATCTCTAGTTGAATCCAGATCCATTGCTAACCAAGAAGATGATCTACTGATATATCTGATCCTCAACCAAGGAAATCCATCCTGCCACAAAGCATACTCATCTTGACTTGCTCTCAAATTCCCCCAACAATGGAAGGAATCAATCATGCAAGTCTCTGAGGACCTCATGCGCTCTAGAAGACCACCAAATCCTGCATCACATAACTCTGAAGGTGTCATACCAAGTATCTCGGTGCCCACAAAATTGTAAACCTCTAGCCGAAGTATGTTGATAGTCATGTTGTCCTGTCCATAATCACTAAACTCGGCCTCCCTGCCAATCCACACTGCTTCCTACGAAGTCTCTTTCTCCAACAATATCCATATGATGTCAGCCCTACTATATATTTCTAGTGCCCCAGGGTCAAGAGAAACGAAACAACTCTCCCAACTCAGCACTGAAACAAGGGTAGCTACGGAGTCATTCCCTGACTCGTAATGCTGACATACCAAACATGCCCCCATGTATCTCACGACATCATCATCAAGATCCCCCAAGGAGAATCTCTCTTTGTCATGTTGACGAGTCCTGAAATGGCCAAGTAGTCCAACCATAGGTAAATCATGTACGGTCCTCAAGATCCCTGACGCTACCTATTGCGACCATACCTCCTGCCAACTGAGCTCATAGACCTCATCAGAAGCATATGTCCATCTATGCTCCCAGTCCTCATCCTGCTGAGACTCAAAACTTGTATCCATCTCTGGAACATACTATGTCCCACGGCTAAGGATGTTATCCATCACGCCCCAAGCCTCATATGACTATCACGGATGAACCACCCCTATCCTGTTGTATATAGTCCAGTCACTCTCGTCAGATGGTCTCTGCCTACCAACTCTCCATGTCCCCTGCCACTGTATATCTTCCCCCATGTTGTTGTCTATGATGACAGTATCGAGGAAGGCTAACATAAATAACTGCAACTGTATGTAGGACTGGAAAGTATCATAGACTTTGGTCAATCCCAAGGACTTGACCAAAAGTTCATCACTAAACTCCAACCATTAGGTACAACAGTCGATAAATCCACAAATTTTTGGTCAATCACTTTCCCTCCATCATCACTCATATAGTTGTTGCTACTCTGAAGGTGATCTCCCATAATTATGTATTACTGCAAGGGAGAGGAATCTCCATGCTCCACTAAGTATGTCTCCTCCCTGCACTCCAATGCCTTCTCCTAGATCCCATTGTACACCTTTGCATGCCCTTGGATACTCATGCAAGCTCATGAATCCTCCTACACCACCCTGTATCCTGGGTGTACGACTGGGTCAACCTCTCCATGGATGTCAAACACTCCTAGAACCAAACTAAAAGTGTCCTCATAACTGCCCCTGGCTCTGGAATCCCCAAGTGTATGTGTATGACGGTTGACCAACTGACTCAAAACACCTCATGAAGGGTGGCCCCTCTGGCACCTGGACATCCTCCAGTGTCTCTTGGTCATATCTCCCCATACCCATCAGCGATCCTGGATACTCCTCATGCTCCTCCATCAACTGGCGCTCCTCTGCCAAACCACCAACATCCTCTAGCAATGTAGCTAAAGGATATATCTGATTCTTCGTTGAGATAGATGTACAGGATCTCTGACTAGACCCCTCAAGGAGCTCTTCTAATCTAGACCTTGATTCTTGAAGGGTTGTCTATGCGCCTTCCAAGAATCCTCGTGTGCTCACCAACTCATGAGTGGGTCAGTCCACCTCAATCTCATCCTCCCTCAGTGCCCTGTGATACATCTCACCAAACTCCAATAGGTAATCCCTATCCACTAATAACTACTGGTAGTCGGCCCTCATCACAGTCACTCTCTCCCTGAGTGTATGGAAGTCATCAATGGCAAGTCCCCCATCTGAAATATCATGTGTCATTGAGGCCCTGCAACAATATCCTACCACCAATGGGTGTGTATCATCAATGCGTCTAGTAGTTGCCATGATCATGTCCTCACTGATTCTCAACTGTCCTGTCAAGTGTAGTGACTCCTGATCACAATCCTACTGAGGTGCTACCTCATGCCTATCACTTCTAGTGTCAACAATGGAATCCCCAACAACACACTCCTTAAAAGATAAAGCATTAAACTGCCCATTGTCCACTGTGTTATTGAGTCCTCCTGTATGCCACTGCACATCATCACAAACTGCTACCCCCGTCTGAATCGCACTGTATCCTGTATGGGCAGTTGTATCCTCCTGTGCGCTCACTCTGCTAATGTCATATGCACCTAGATCCCATACAGATGTGTCCAGACATGAGATATGGTCATCTAGACCAATCAAGAGTGTATCCTCATCACTATAAACTGGTCCTAGAAGTGAGTATTCCAACAAGTTGTTGGTCTCCACAACCTGATCTAATAATAGACTCCCCAAAAGAGGTGACTCACTCTCGTCATACTGATAGGTATGCATATAGTCAAGTGGCTCCAAGCCATGCCTCTCCTCCTGGGTTTGTAGATCCATATGTCCCTTGTGTTCCAATACTACACAAGGCTCCTCTACCATCTCCGGAATGTCACCGATATCCTGTTGTGTCATGTCTAACATAAATGTCCGAGAAGGTAAGGACTGTGTCACGCTCATCTCCATGGGAGGAACAGTATCCCCTATGCATGACCTCATATCAGGTGCTAACACATTGGATTCCTCACAAGTGTCACTACTATGGTGAAGTGTTGAGTCCTCAACATTGTCTAATCAGATAGCTAAAGCACATGTGCCATCATCCTGTCCATCCAATGCGTAGGTGTCATTGGCCTCATCGGATTGCTTTAAATAGGCATCTATGGTTGCATCCTCATGCACCTTCTCATCATCACTGTCGTAGTGCACCTCAACAATATGCACTTTCCCTTTACCCCTGCATCTGTGACCTGGATCCCAAGGCTCTTTGCAATTGTAGCAAAGTTCCTTGCTCCTAATGGGTGTAGGCACAATCTGTAGTCCTTTCAATCTGCTAGCATGTGGTGATGTATCTACCTCCTTGCCTTCTTTGGCCCTGTTTTCTTTTTCTATGTTGGTCCAATAATGTACTTCTTCCATCCTTTTAACCCAATATAAAACCTCATCTTTGCTCCACCTAGGATTTTTGATGGATACAAATTGTTGGAATGTTACTTGAGCCCTGAATGTCTCACTTAGGGCGTAATATTCCTCATTACAATATATGATCTCTTCTACAAAATCCGCAAAATCCATCTCTCTAGATCATCAATGTTTATCACAGGCTAGCGAAGAAAATTCGCTCTAATACCACTGTAATGTTCCCAAACAGATTTGCTTGGAACATTGAGGTTTTATGGTTTTTCTGGTTGTGGTCTTTTGTCAAACACTTAGTAGATTTTAGTGTTCAAGAGTTGCATTGGGGTTATGATGGTAGTTTTATTGTGTGTTTGCAGCAAGTAAATGATGTAGATATAGCAATGGCATATAATCAACAAGATGTAATACAAGTAACACAAGATAAAGCCACAAATACCTCAGATTCGATTTTATTTATAATAATAGCTAACCTCATACAAAATGGAGTAGATCCGGAATACATATAATAGAATAGAGTGTTTGGTTGATGATGCCCCCAAGATACAATATAGAGATAAAGATATTGACTTCCAAAATCCTCTACAAGATGAATACCAAGTATCATTGAGATCCAACGGTTACCCTCTATTGTAGGTGATGCCCTCCATGGAACAATGCGCACTTCCTGGCTGGAATAGACCAAGGAAAGTACGGCCTCCTCTATGATGGCCTCAAACCTCTGCAAAACTATGTGACGATAGATCTAATGATGGAAAGATGATAGGAGTAACCTGTGGGTTGTAGCTTCATTGGCTAGCCTCCAACAATAGTCTCTATAAGAATATATGCGCCCTCCCTCTCAGGAAATATGCCCAACTCCTCAAATAAATAAATATGATCTCCAAACCACTGAAACCAAATGCCAATCTATAGATTGGGACCTGGGAAACCCCTATGCCAAATCTCCAAGCTATTGGGAAAGGTCTTCCCCACTAGAACACAAGATCCCCTATGGGTAGTGTGCCCTCCTCAACCCGAAATGCGCCCCACTGGTAGAAAGAATGAATGGCTTGAAGAATACCCTCCAATTATGATGCAAATAGGCGCTAGAATGATGGAAAATGATCCTGGAATGAGATCTACTGAAGATCTAGCACTAGCAAGCAAATAAAACCTGTACTCCTCAACAAGTGCACCCCAACCTGCTGGAAACCCCCACAAGTGCACCCTGCTTCCTGAACTGCTCCTGTAATTGAATAGTAACTGATGTAGAATGGTGAGGGAGGAATATTTCACCTCCTTGACCAAGCTTGGATCAGGAAAGGTGGAATCTTTCACCACCGAGCTGATCTCTAGGGTTTGTTCAGCGAAAACCCTCAAAACCCCCAAGTATCATGGGCTCTCTATCAAGAAGCCAAACATAAAAATGATAATCAACATAATGAGACAATAGAGGCCCCTATCTCTCTTTTATCCCCCTTGTTCACCGTTTCTCTCCAAGTGACTTTTACTTTATTTTTATTGTTCCTTAATTAAATGACTTTATTAATTAATTAGCCTTTTTGCCTCTAAAAAGTGATTTATTCGTCCATATGGCTTCTCCGACCACTAAAAGTCACTTCTCATCATCTAATCTTGTAATGTTCTTCCTCTCGATTCCGATGAGCTATTACACTAATAGGTTTCTCCAAGTATTATGCCCAAAATGACCTTAGTGAAATTAATTAAAATATGACCCATAATAACTCAAAATTACAGAAATCGTCAGAATGCAATGGAACCAAAGCCAAGTTGTGTGGAATGGATATTGATGATGAAATATGATGAGCGATCCAAGTTGGGCCCAATAAAACCCCTCAATAACTCTTGATCTCACTGTCACCCCCATCTGGCTACTCTGGTAGGCATAACACTCTATAACATAATAATGTCCAAAAATGGGGACATTACACAACACATGCAAAGGGAGCAGATGACTCCAGAGATTATATAGACTCAGAGGGAGTCAAGCTTCAGTGGGAGCTCGCTTCAAAGTTCGAGATGAAGGATCTAGGTCTAATGCATTACTTATTGGGATTGGAGTGGCAAAGATCAGATGAGATTTTGCTTAGCCAAGGAAAATATAATGTTGAGATCCTGCAGATTTGGGATGATGGACTACAAGTCCAAAAAAAATCATGCTACAACAAATAACTACATATCTTCAAGATCATTACTTATATTAGGATCCTCATTATCAATGTCACCATCTAAGCATTCAAATAAGAAAGAAAAATATTAACATACCTAATAAGTGATTTTACTTGAGTGAAGGGTATATTCACTAAGGTCGTGACCGAAGAGTTCAACAATCAATGTCACCAACATCGAGGTACATAGAAGGCTTGGTGCTCTTGATTAAATGTCAGTTATATACCCTCATACATGATAGAATCCAGTGGAAACGTTGCAATCCTGCCAATCTTAAAATCCTGAAAACTTTTAAGTCTGCTAAATTTTGAATGGGACCTAAAATTCTACTTTCTCCATATCAAGTCCAATGAGGTTGGAACCACTCTCAAATATCCTGAAACAATTAATGGTAATGTTAAAAATAAGTAAAAGGATGAAAATGAAAGATAAAGGAGAATGCCACTTTAACATTACCATTACGGTTTACCCTAGGGCTAGTTAATAGGTCCCCCTTCCATTAAACATTTGTTTTTTTATTAAAAAAAATTGAAATTCGTGGCTTTGGGTGCGTCGTAGGAGTTCTATACGGAACTGTACGATTTTTGTATAGAACCGGCCAAAAGCGGTTCTAGTCCACCGATCTGCCAATTTTCCTCTCAAAACCGGTTCAACCAGCCAGTTTTGTTGGACCGGTCCGGTTTTAAGACATTGATATACCCAAGGATCAACCAACTGATTTCCTGCAGATTTCTTCTCCACCTGGCCTGATTGACATTCTAAGTTTTCGTCCTCACCTATAATATCACCCTTTTGGACACTGGCATCAAAGTCATCATCTCAACAACTATATGATACTGCTGCAAACTTCTTTAAAATCACTAAGGCTGAATTTATCAACCTGGGGTTTTGTTAATGCAATTTTCTGCACTAATAGAAAGACCTGAAAATGACTTAAAATCAGTTGTTAGCACCCTAAATCAGATCTGAAAATAACATGTAAACTGCACAGAAAATAGGTTAATTTGTAGGAATTTATGCCCTTAATGTCACTAGCAGAGTCCTCTTCGTTCAGGCTGGTGCATGCTAACCACAGGGGGGTGTCCCTAGGGTCTTTCCTTGTTGTACGCCACCAGCAAATCTGCAAAATATGACAATAAAACAGCAGCAAAACATGAGATAACAGAAGCAAGAGGCTTATGGTTGTTTTTTGGACAGCCACAGGTTTAAAGATATAATTTTAAATATTTTTGGTCGATTCCTTAGTTCACTAGCTCAGAAATCAGCAAATAAAACATGTAGACAACGATATCAAACAGCAGTAAAATTGCTCAAATGATATGCTAAAAACTTCTGCAAATAAACATTTCACAACCCAATACACCAACAAGAGAGAAGGCCCGGAACAAGCACGTCAAACTTTATTTCTGCAAGTGTTTAGAGGCTGATTGCGCCAAGGAAACAAGTACAAAAATTGGTGTAGTAGTGATCCCTGCTTACAAACAGAAAGGTAGAAGAAGAGATGAAATTTTGATGTGTAGAGTTGTTGAAGTAGAACATCCAACCTTTGTACAATGAAATGCACTTGATTATATAGATAAATGTGTCAAGAGGGGGAGGGAAATGGGAGAGAAGTTAGGGAGAGGGAAATTAGGGAAAGGAAAATTAGGGAGAGATTTGTAGAAGTGGTTGAGGAAATTTAGGCCCCTTGATTTGTGGGATGAATGGAGAGAAAGGAGGAAATGAGAGGGAAATTAGGGAGAGATTTGTGGAAGTGGTTGAGAAAATTTAGGCCCCTTGATTTGTGGGACGAATGGAGCGAAGGGGGGAAATGGAAGATTAGGGAGAGAATATAGGGATTTTGATGGGTGAGAGAATTAAGGATGGAGAGAAAAACAGTAGGTGTCCCTCCTCTCCTCATGACTCATCCATCCACATGGACGCCAAATCATTCAAGCGCTTCACCAAACTGCCATGTCATTTTCTGGAGACTTCCATGTGTTACCCCTACTAAAAATAGACACTGCCAAAAATAGACATGCCCGAAAAAGCAGTTTCCCTAAAATTTCGGAAATACCACAAATGTGTCCAGGACTACCAGGAGACCACTGCCAAAAATAGCAAGTCTAAAAATAGGCACTACTAAAAATAGGTCCTCGGAAGTCAATGTGTATATACTCATCGAATTCGATTTTTTGTAAGGAATCCAGAAATGCAATCAAAATCACCATCTGACCTCCTGATCTCCTCCTGCTAAAAATAGAGAGTACTCGGATGACATCTTGGAAAGGGTTCACTGGCCTCAAAATGTGACCAGAACAAGACTATGCTCGGAAATGTCATGCGAGTCTCCGGACACTGTCTCCTAAAAAATAGGGAACTCCTAAAAAATAGGGAACTGACTAAAAGCAACAAATCTCTCTCTATGAACCATGAAGAACTGAGCTAACTCTGTCACTGAAACAAAAATCACTACTGAACCAATCTCTGCACCTGCACTCGATGGGAAACAACCTCAACCTGATCAAGTGCTATCTTTGAAGAAATGTCTGAATGCCAGTACATGAAGATAATACTGGCCCCTAACCCCAAGGATTTCCAAGTGAGAAAATCCAGGGGTTAACAGGTTTGAATGTAGTTCCTTCAATTTGGCATACCTTTATAACCTTGTTAATCTATATATGCATTTTATCTCCACTGATGCAGGATAATTATTAGATTTGATGGAGAGCAATGTAATAATAACCAGTGTTGCAAATATAGGTGATATATCACCAACATCAAGATATAATTCTCTCAGCTTGGTAATAATATCGCTGGAAAAATCGCAATTTATTCCAGTTTTGAAAATATCGTGATATATTGGTAATATATCGGCAATATATCACCTGAAAATGGAAAATATCAGTTGAGCCAAGAGAATTTTGGATTTTTGGGGGTATTTTTGCTCAGTTTGAAGAGGGAAAGTGGGGGATTGAGAACAAAGGGCTTAATATTACATTTTCCCATAATAGGGCTAGAGGGAGGGGGTTTTTTAATTGTCTAAAAAAAATAAAATAATGAATATTTTTGTATTTTTTAAGTTTGATGAAATTTTTTGATATTTTCCCCGATGTTGCCGATAAGTTGTTTTCTGTACCCTCAGCGATATATTTTCCGACACGATGATTGCAACATTGATAGTAACTACTTCAAAAGACATACACAATTGCCAGTACAAATAATAGTTGAGATAATAATAGCTAAATGAGGTGTGATCCACCACAGGCCATGTAAACATTGCAAAAACAGCAAATATAGAAACAGTATACAGTCCATATTTAACGTCATAACTCCAAGTCTCCAAATAGAATCCATAATTCCTATGAGGTATCAATTTAGATCAATTTTTAATTGACCTCATGTAGCTCCAACATTAGTATAACAATCAGGCTTCAGCTAATTTCTTAAGCCTTCTTATGTAAGTGAAGAACTAAACGTCTTCAAGTTTTTCAATTAGGTTTTTACACTCATTAATAAGGTCAACATCTATCAACATTTTGGCCTTGTTCTTCCTTTCATCGGCATGATCACTAATGTTAAATCTCCTATAGGCTATAACTAATAACTTCTCACTAACNCCCCAACAATGGAAGGAATCAATCATGCAAGTCTCTGAGGACCTCATGCGCTCTAGAAGACCACCAAATCCTGCATCACATAACTCTGAAGGTGTCATACCAAGTATCTCGGTGCCCACAAAATTGTAAACCTCTAGCCGAAGTATGTTGATAGTCATGTTGTCCTGTCCATAATCACTAAACTCGGCCTCCCTGCCAATCCACACTGCTTCCTACGAAGTCTCTTTCTCCAACAATATCCATATGATGTCAGCCCTACTATATATTTCTAGTGCCCCAGGGTCAAGAGAAACGAAACAACTCTCCCAACTCAGCACTGAAACAAGGGTAGCTACGGAGTCATTCCCTGACTCGTAATGCTGACATACCAAACATGCCCCCATGTATCTCACGACATCATCATCAAGATCCCCCAAGGAGAATCTCTCTTTGTCATGTTGACGAGTCCTGAAATGGCCAAGTAGTCCAACCATAGGTAAATCATGTACGGTCCTCAAGATCCCTGACGCTACCTATTGCGACCATACCTCCTGCCAACTGAGCTCATAGACCTCATCAGAAGCATATGTCCATCTATGCTCCCAGTCCTCATCCTGCTGAGACTCAAAACTTGTATCCATCTCTGGAACATACTATGTCCCACGGCTAAGGATGTTATCCATCACGCCCCAAGCCTCATATGACTATCACGGATGAACCACCCCTATCCTGTTGTATATAGTCCAGTCACTCTCGTCAGATGGTCTCTGCCTACCAACTCTCCATGTCCCCTGCCACTGTATATCTTCCCCCATGTTGTTGTCTATGATGACAGTATCGAGGAAGGCTAACATAAATAACTGCAACTGTATGTAGGACTGGAAAGTATCATAGACTTTGGTCAATCCCAAGGACTTGACCAAAAGTTCATCACTAAACTCCAACCATTAGGTACAACAGTCGATAAATCCACAAATTTTTGGTCAATCACTTTCCCTCCATCATCACTCATATAGTTGTTGCTACTCTGAAGGTGATCTCCCATAATTATGTATTACTGCAAGGGAGAGGAATCTCCATGCTCCACTAAGTATGTCTCCTCCCTGCACTCCAATGCCTTCTCCTAGATCCCATTGTACACCTTTGCATGCCCTTGGATACTCATGCAAGCTCATGAATCCTCCTACACCACCCTGTATCCTGGGTGTACGACTGGGTCAACCTCTCCATGGATGTCAAACACTCCTAGAACCAAACTAAAAGTGTCCTCATAACTGCCCCTGGCTCTGGAATCCCCAAGTGTATGTGTATGACGGTTGACCAACTGACTCAAAACACCTCATGAAGGGTGGCCCCTCTGGCACCTGGACATCCTCCAGTGTCTCTTGGTCATATCTCCCCATACCCATCAGCGATCCTGGATACTCCTCATGCTCCTCCATCAACTGGCGCTCCTCTGCCAAACCACCAACATCCTCTAGCAATGTAGCTAAAGGATATATCTGATTCTTCGTTGAGATAGATGTACAGGATCTCTGACTAGACCCCTCAAGGAGCTCTTCTAATCTAGACCTTGATTCTTGAAGGGTTGTCTATGCGCCTTCCAAGAATCCTCGTGTGCTCACCAACTCATGAGTGGGTCAGTCCACCTCAATCTCATCCTCCCTCAGTGCCCTGTGATACATCTCACCAAACTCCAATAGGTAATCCCTATCCACTAATAACTACTGGTAGTCGGCCCTCATCACAGTCACTCTCTCCCTGAGTGTATGGAAGTCATCAATGGCAAGTCCCCCATCTGAAATATCATGTGTCATTGAGGCCCTGCAACAATATCCTACCACCAATGGGTGTGTATCATCAATGCGTCTAGTAGTTGCCATGATCATGTCCTCACTGATTCTCAACTGTCCTGTCAAGTGTAGTGACTCCTGATCACAATCCTACTGAGGTGCTACCTCATGCCTATCACTTCTAGTGTCAACAATGGAATCCCCAACAACACACTCCTTAAAAGATAAAGCATTAAACTGCCCATTGTCCACTGTGTTATTGAGTCCTCCTGTATGCCACTGCACATCATCACAAACTGCTACCCCCGTCTGAATCGCACTGTATCCTGTATGGGCAGTTGTATCCTCCTGTGCGCTCACTCTGCTAATGTCATATGCACCTAGATCCCATACAGATGTGTCCAGACATGAGATATGGTCATCTAGACCAATCAAGAGTGTATCCTCATCACTATAAACTGGTCCTAGAAGTGAGTATTCCAACAAGTTGTTGGTCTCCACAACCTGATCTAATAATAGACTCCCCAAAAGAGGTGACTCACTCTCGTCATACTGATAGGTATGCATATAGTCAAGTGGCTCCAAGCCATGCCTCTCCTCCTGGGTTTGTAGATCCATATGTCCCTTGTGTTCCAATACTACACAAGGCTCCTCTACCATCTCCGGAATGTCACCGATATCCTGTTGTGTCATGTCTAACATAAATGTCCGAGAAGGTAAGGACTGTGTCACGCTCATCTCCATGGGAGGAACAGTATCCCCTATGCATGACCTCATATCAGGTGCTAACACATTGGATTCCTCACAAGTGTCACTACTATGGTGAAGTGTTGAGTCCTCAACATTGTCTAATCAGATAGCTAAAGCACATGTGCCATCATCCTGTCCATCCAATGCGTAGGTGTCATTGGCCTCATCGGATTGCTTTAAATAGGCATCTATGGTTGCATCCTCATGCACCTTCTCATCATCACTGTCGTAGTGCACCTCAACAATATGCACTTTCCCTTTACCCCTGCATCTGTGACCTGGATCCCAAGGCTCTTTGCAATTGTAGCAAAGTTCCTTGCTCCTAATGGGTGTAGGCACAATCTGTAGTCCTTTCAATCTGCTAGCATGTGGTGATGTATCTACCTCCTTGCCTTCTTTGGCCCTGTTTTCTTTTTCTATGTTGGTCCAATAATGTACTTCTTCCATCCTTTTAACCCAATATAAAACCTCATCTTTGCTCCACCTAGGATTTTTGATGGATACAAATTGTTGGAATGTTACTTGAGCCCTGAATGTCTCACTTAGGGCGTAATATTCCTCATTACAATATATGATCTCTTCTACAAAATCCGCAAAATCCATCTCTCTAGATCATCAATGTTTATCACAGGCTAGCGAAGAAAATTCGCTCTAATACCACTGTAATGTTCCCAAACAGATTTGCTTGGAACATTGAGGTTTTATGGTTTTTCTGGTTGTGGTCTTTTGTCAAACACTTAGTAGATTTTAGTGTTCAAGAGTTGCATTGGGGTTATGATGGTAGTTTTATTGTGTGTTTGCAGCAAGTAAATGATGTAGATATAGCAATGGCATATAATCAACAAGATGTAATACAAGTAACACAAGATAAAGCCACAAATACCTCAGATTCGATTTTATTTATAATAATAGCTAACCTCATACAAAATGGAGTAGATCCGGAATACATATAATAGAATAGAGTGTTTGGTTGATGATGCCCCCAAGATACAATATAGAGATAAAGATATTGACTTCCAAAATCCTCTACAAGATGAATACCAAGTATCATTGAGATCCAACGGTTACCCTCTATTGTAGGTGATGCCCTCCATGGAACAATGCGCACTTCCTGGCTGGAATAGACCAAGGAAAGTACGGCCTCCTCTATGATGGCCTCAAACCTCTGCAAAACTATGTGACGATAGATCTAATGATGGAAAGATGATAGGAGTAACCTGTGGGTTGTAGCTTCATTGGCTAGCCTCCAACAATAGTCTCTATAAGAATATATGCGCCCTCCCTCTCAGGAAATATGCCCAACTCCTCAAATAAATAAATATGATCTCCAAACCACTGAAACCAAATGCCAATCTATAGATTGGGACCTGGGAAACCCCTATGCCAAATCTCCAAGCTATTGGGAAAGGTCTTCCCCACTAGAACACAAGATCCCCTATGGGTAGTGTGCCCTCCTCAACCCGAAATGCGCCCCACTGGTAGAAAGAATGAATGGCTTGAAGAATACCCTCCAATTATGATGCAAATAGGCGCTAGAATGATGGAAAATGATCCTGGAATGAGATCTACTGAAGATCTAGCACTAGCAAGCAAATAAAACCTGTACTCCTCAACAAGTGCACCCCAACCTGCTGGAAACCCCCACAAGTGCACCCTGCTTCCTGAACTGCTCCTGTAATTGAATAGTAACTGATGTAGAATGGTGAGGGAGGAATATTTCACCTCCTTGACCAAGCTTGGATCAGGAAAGGTGGAATCTTTCACCACCGAGCTGATCTCTAGGGTTTGTTCAGCGAAAACCCTCAAAACCCCCAAGTATCATGGGCTCTCTATCAAGAAGCCAAACATAAAAATGATAATCAACATAATGAGACAATAGAGGCCCCTATCTCTCTTTTATCCCCCTTGTTCACCGTTTCTCTCCAAGTGACTTTTACTTTATTTTTATTGTTCCTTAATTAAATGACTTTATTAATTAATTAGCCTTTTTGCCTCTAAAAAGTGATTTATTCGTCCATATGGCTTCTCCGACCACTAAAAGTCACTTCTCATCATCTAATCTTGTAATGTTCTTCCTCTCGATTCCGATGAGCTATTACACTAATAGGTTTCTCCAAGTATTATGCCCAAAATGACCTTAGTGAAATTAATTAAAATATGACCCATAATAACTCAAAATTACAGAAATCGTCAGAATGCAATGGAACCAAAGCCAAGTTGTGTGGAATGGATATTGATGATGAAATATGATGAGCGATCCAAGTTGGGCCCAATAAAACCCCTCAATAACTCTTGATCTCACTGTCACCCCCATCTGGCTACTCTGGTAGGCATAACACTCTATAACATAATAATGTCCAAAAATGGGGACATTACACAACACATGCAAAGGGAGCAGATGACTCCAGAGATTATATAGACTCAGAGGGAGTCAAGCTTCAGTGGGAGCTCGCTTCAAAGTTCGAGATGAAGGATCTAGGTCTAATGCATTACTTATTGGGATTGGAGTGGCAAAGATCAGATGAGATTTTGCTTAGCCAAGGAAAATATAATGTTGAGATCCTGCAGATTTGGGATGATGGACTACAAGTCCAAAAAAAATCATGCTACAACAAATAACTACATATCTTCAAGATCATTACTTATATTAGGATCCTCATTATCAATGTCACCATCTAAGCATTCAAATAAGAAAGAAAAATATTAACATACCTAATAAGTGATTTTACTTGAGTGAAGGGTATATTCACTAAGGTCGTGACCGAAGAGTTCAACAATCAATGTCACCAACATCGAGGTACATAGAAGGCTTGGTGCTCTTGATTAAATGTCAGTTATATACCCTCATACATGATAGAATCCAGTGGAAACGTTGCAATCCTGCCAATCTTAAAATCCTGAAAACTTTTAAGTCTGCTAAATTTTGAATGGGACCTAAAATTCTACTTTCTCCATATCAAGTCCAATGAGGTTGGAACCACTCTCAAATATCCTGAAACAATTAATGGTAATGTTAAAAATAAGTAAAAGGATGAAAATGAAAGATAAAGGAGAATGCCACTTTAACATTACCATTACGGTTTACCCTAGGGCTAGTTAATAGGTCCCCCTTCCATTAAACATTTGTTTTTTTATTAAAAAAAATTGAAATTCGTGGCTTTGGGTGCGTCGTAGGAGTTCTATACGGAACTGTACGATTTTTGTATAGAACCGGCCAAAAGCGGTTCTAGTCCACCGATCTGCCAATTTTCCTCTCAAAACCGGTTCAACCAGCCAGTTTTGTTGGACCGGTCCGGTTTTAAGACATTGATATACCCAAGGATCAACCAACTGATTTCCTGCAGATTTCTTCTCCACCTGGCCTGATTGACATTCTAAGTTTTCGTCCTCACCTATAATATCACCCTTTTGGACACTGGCATCAAAGTCATCATCTCAACAACTATATGATACTGCTGCAAACTTCTTTAAAATCACTAAGGCTGAATTTATCAACCTGGGGTTTTGTTAATGCAATTTTCTGCACTAATAGAAAGACCTGAAAATGACTTAAAATCAGTTGTTAGCACCCTAAATCAGATCTGAAAATAACATGTAAACTGCACAGAAAATAGGTTAATTTGTAGGAATTTATGCCCTTAATGTCACTAGCAGAGTCCTCTTCGTTCAGGCTGGTGCATGCTAACCACAGGGGGGTGTCCCTAGGGTCTTTCCTTGTTGTACGCCACCAGCAAATCTGCAAAATATGACAATAAAACAGCAGCAAAACGTGAGATAACAGAAGCAAGAGGTTTATGGATGTTTTTCGGACAGCCACAGGTTTAAAGATATAATTTTAAATATTTTTGGCCGATTCCTTAGTTCACTAGCTCAGAAATCAGCAAATAAAACATGTAGACAGCGATATCAAACAGCAGAAAAATTGCTCAAATGATATGCTAAAAACTTCTGCAAATAAACATTTCACAACCCAATACACCAACAAGAGAGAAGGCCCAGAACAAGCACGTCAAACTTTATGTCTGCAAGTGTTTAGAGGCTGATTGCACCAAGGAAACAAGTACAAAAATTGGTGTAGTAGTGATCCCTGCTTACAAACAGAAAGGTAGAAGAAGAGATGAAATTTTGATGTGTAGAGTTGTTGAAGTAGAACATCCAACCCTTGTACAATGAAATGCACTTGATTATATAGATAAATGTGTCAAGAGGGGGAGGGAAATGGGAGAGAAGTTATGGAGAGGGAAATTAGGGAAAGGAAAATTAGGGAGAGATTTGTAGAAGTGGTTGAGGAAATTTAGGTCCCTTGATTTGTGGGACGAATGGAGAGAAAGGGGGAAATGAGAGGGAAATTAGGGAGAGATTTGTGGAAGTGGTTGAGGAAATTTAGGCCCCTTGATTTGTGGGACGAATGGAGAGAAGGGGGGAAATGGAAGATTAGGGAGAGAATATAGGGATTTTGATGGGTGAGAGAATTAAGGATGGAGAGAAAAACAGTAGGTGTCCCTCCTCTCCTCATGACTCATCCATCCACATGGACGCCAAATCATTCAAGCGCTTCACCAAACTGCCATGTCATTTTCTGGAGACTTCCATGTGTTACCCCTACTAAAAATAGACACTGCCAAAAATAGACATGCCCGAAAAAGCAGTTTCCCTAAAATTTCGGAAATACCACAAATGTGTCCAGGACTACCAGGAGACCACTGCCAAAAATAGCAAGTCTAAAAATAGGCACTACTAAAAATAGGTCCTCGGAAGTCAATGTGTATATACTCATCGAATTCGATTTTTTGTAAGGAATCCAGAAATGCAATCAAAATCACCATCTGACCTCCTGATCTCCTCCTGCTAAAAATAGAGAGTACTCGGATGACATCTTGGAAAGGGTTCACTGGCCTCAAAATGTGACCAGAACAAGACTATGCTCGGAAATGTCATGCGAGTCTCCGGACACTGTCTCCTAAAAAATAGGGAACTCCTAAAAAATAGGGAACTGACTAAAAGCAACAAATCTCTCTCTATGAACCATGAAGAACTGAGCTAACTCTGTCACTGAAACAAAAATCACTACTGAACCAATCTCTGCACCTGCACTCGATGGGAAACAACCTCAACCTGATCAAGTGCTATCTTTGAAGAAATGTCTGAATGCCAGTACATGAAGATAATACTGGCCCCTAACCCCAAGGATTTCCAAGTGAGAAAATCCAGGGGTTAACAGGTTTGAATGTAGTTCCTTCAATTTGGCATACCTTTATAACCTTGTTAATCTATATATGCATTTTATCTCCACTGATGCAGGATAATTATTAGATTTGATGGAGAGCAATGTAATAATAACCAGTGTTGCAAATATAGGTGATATATCACCAACATCAAGATATAATTCTCTCAGCTTGGTAATAATATCGCTGGAAAAATCGCAATTTATTCCAGTTTTGAAAATATCGTGATATATTGGTAATATATCGGCAATATATCACCTGAAAATGGAAAATATCAGTTGAGCCAAGAGAATTTTGGATTTTTGGGGGTATTTTTGCTCAGTTTGAAGAGGGAAAGTGGGGGATTGAGAACAAAGGGCTTAATATTACATTTTCCCATAATAGGGCTAGAGGGAGGGGGTTTTTTAATTGTCTAAAAAAAATAAAATAATGAATATTTTTGTATTTTTTAAGTTTGATGAAATTTTTTGATATTTTCCCCGATGTTGCCGATAAGTTGTTTTCTGTACCCTCAGCGATATATTTTCCGACACGATGATTGCAACATTGATAGTAACTACTTCAAAAGACATACACAATTGCCAGTACAAATAATAGTTGAGATAATAATAGCTAAATGAGGTGTGATCCACCACAGGCCATGTAAACATTGCAAAAACAGCAAATATAGAAACAGTATACAGTCCATATTTAACGTCATAACTCCAAGTCTCCAAATAGAATCCATAATTCCTATGAGGTATCAATTTAGATCAATTTTTAATTGACCTCATGTAGCTCCAACATTAGTATAACAATCAGGCTTCAGCTAATTTCTTAAGCCTTCTTATGTAAGTGAAGAACTAAACGTCTTCAAGTTTTTCAATTAGGTTTTTACACTCATTAATAAGGTCAACATCTATCAACATTTTGGCCTTGTTCTTCCTTTCATCGGCATGATCACTAATGTTAAATCTCCTATAGGCTATAACTAATAACTTCTCACTAAC
>JZKD02S1708018.1:45245-55392 GCA_000966675.3 Picea glauca
TGTTTTTCATTTTGCATGATAGAAGGTATTAGGACCTTGGCCCTCTCTTATTGTTATCAGCATTTTTGTATTGGCATTGTGAGATGAAAAATACTTAACTTCAATCTGCTTGGGTCCTCGTTGGATTGATTGGTTTTCTTGCCTTGTTCTTCGGCGATTGAAATTGTGATACAATTATAAAATATTTCTTCTTACTCTGTTGTTGCATGTCGGTTGGGATAAAAGAGATTTTATGGCTGTGTGTATATATGACTGTGGGCGTTTATAAATTGATGTGGGCCTTTTATATCACTGTGGGTATTTTTATATAAATGGGGGCGTTTTTATTTGACCGTGGTTATTTTATACATTACGGTGGGAATTTTATATCACTATGGGCGTTTATACACTACAGTGGGCGTTTTTATATAAATGGGGGCGTTTTTGTTTGACTGTGGGCATTTTATATATTACGGTGGGCATTTTATATCACTATGGGTGTTTATGTATTACAGTGGGCGTTTTTAATTAATGTGGGCGTTTTTATATGACTGTGGGCGTTTTATATATTACCGTGGCCATTTTATATCACTGTGGGCGTTTATATACTACAGTGGGCATTTTTATATGACTGTGGGCGTTTTTATATGACCGGGTGCATTGTCACGTCGTCCGTTGGCTTCCATGTGTAAGTTGGAGTGATTGTATGCCATTTTATATTTTTGTTTTCCTTCTGGCAATCCGTTCTGGCAATTTTGTTTGAAAATTGTTCCTCTACATTGTTTCTGGCAATCCGCTATGGCATTTTCGTTTGGTAAAATTTGTTCTGAGAATTCGTTCTAGAAATGAGTGTATTGGCATTCCATTTTTGTAAAATTTAGTTCTGAGAATGCGTCCTGGCAATGGGTGTATTGGCATTCCGTTTTTGTAAAATTTAGTTCTGAGAATGCGTCCCTGGCAAACGAAGTTCTCCCCCCTTAAACTTTCATTGATTTCAACTAATGCAGATGGACATCGTTGTGTGGTAAAATGTAGAGTTGTTTTATCGATCATTAAGAATGGATAATTTAATTACGGATGAGGCTAATGTTAATTAAATCCTTAGTTGCATTTATCGATTATTTAAGGCCCATTGAATTATGATATTTCATTTTAATGGTTGAATGTTCTTTGTTAACTTAATGCAGTTCCTTGCCCTTTCATTTAAATCTAGTTAGTTTCTAATTGGGTTAAGAAGAAATTTTGTTTTATTGTAAATTGTTCGTGGGTTTCGGTTAATGAAATGGTGCATGGTTTTTATAATTGATTAGTGGGTAATATGGTTATCATGTATGGAAAGGGGTATTGTGGCTTTACGGTTCTTTGATAACACATAGATGCATTGAAATTGGAATTTCGCAGGGTTAGCGTGATATAAGATGTGTTATATGTTTAAATCTTACTTATGGTTAGTAGGCGTCATCCTTGTAATTAGTTTTAATGGATGTATAATGCAGCCCTTACTCCCTTATTTCTCAAATGGATTTTTGGTATTTAATTCTTAATTTTTCACTTAAGTAAAATGGCTCACTTCCTCAAAATGCATAGCAAGCTACCTAGGAGTTGAACTGATTACATGAATGGAATCGTCGTTAAATGATGCCTGACTTAAATGATATTGACCTTAACAAGTTACTAAACGTATTTAGAAGAGTCATATGACATTTCAATTGAAGTTGTGCCCATGTGGTTCTGACTTTTCTTCATCAGTTTCCTATTGCTCAATTGGCTTTTGTTTTTATTGCGTATTGGGTTTTTCTGTGTTTCCCTTAATTCTGGAGGGCACCCTTATCCGATGGGTTCCTTCTACAGGGTGCTTTTATTTGATTGGCTTAGGGCTGGACTGTTAAATTTAGGGTTAATAAAGTTGTTGTTTATTTCTTTGCTGACGTTTAGGGTCGGGTTAATTTCAGGGTTAGTACTAAAATTGGAATTGTCCAAACTCGCAGTTGTATGATATCAGACTCTTCGATCTGATAAAGTTAGTCGCTCTGTATATAAGTCTGTGTGTGTGATGATTTTATGTGTAAGGAATCCAGTGCCGTATCAAGAGTCTCGGGCCCTTTAAAGGCAGGGTTTCCACTCTTGCGACACACCTCTAAGGTCGTATCAGTAGTCTCGAGCTCTTTAAAGGCGGAGTTCCCACCACTGAGACCTCCTGACAGAGATTACTAGTTTTTGCCTGAGCAGTCGGCCAGGAGCCTATCTGACCTTCTCTCTCTCTGGAGTAGAGAACTAAGATTAAATGCCCTGCTTTCTTGTGCAGAAATAGTAAAATATACTACTATGGATTCTTCCATCTATGTTCGTACTGTACATAACACAGTATGTCGTTTAATGCTTGCAGTTACTTGTTTTGCGCCTTATGTCTATGGTCGTTTAATGCTTGCAGTTACTTGTTGTGTGCCTTATGTCTTCTTGTTGTGATCATCATGGTTGTGTCTTGTTAGTCGTCGGGTGGCGACGTAGAGTCAAGTGTGTCTGTTTCCTTTTTACACGCGCACACACACCTTAAACAAAACAAAAAATTGCACCTGTTATCAGAGTTGTTGTCGTAACGAGGAGGGTGTTACAGTCTCCAGCATAGAGGGGAGAAGGAGATTACTTCAAATATATTCCATATCAATGTTTGCATTAAGAAGAATAAAGTACACTGTCTATTTTTATTTTGGTTCATAGGAAAACCTCATTGTAGAGGTCTTGGTAAGTAAGATTTGTTTAGATATGCACGATCACCCTCATCCATAGCGTTTGGGTGGAGTAAACAATGTTGTAGAGTTAAAAGTTACCAAGTATTGCAAGCTTATAGTTGTTATCACTATGCATTATATATATGAAATAGAAGTCAATGTATATAAGGCACATGTTATATTCATGAAAAGGGACATCCAATACAAACTAATTAAGGATGGTAAATATTTTATCATCAATGCATATAAAGGGAATTCTAATATCTCTCTGGTTATTTCACGCCACACCAAAAAAAATGATCAAACTCAACAATTACATAGATGATAAAGGAATATTTGAAAGTATTTATGAAAGAATAAAAGTTCCAATTGGAAGAACTTTTGCAGGCATATATAGAAGTGTTCCACTATCCAAAATGAATGTTGTCGAAGGGGAAAGTAGAGCATGAGATACAATCACTGTTGCACTCTCATTTTCCAAATATAAGATGTCATGTTAGAGAGTCCATATTAGAGTCAAATTATGTAAAAAAGTGGTTGGAGGAATTGATGGATTGAGAAGTCATAAGAGAAAGTACTTCACCTGGTGGTTTCTCAATAATTTCGGTACCAAAGAAGGATGTGACTTAGATAATTTGTATTAAATAAAAGAATCTAAACAAGATCAGTCTAAAGAATTGGTACCCTTTGCCCTCGATTGGTCATTTGTTAGGCCAAGTGTAGCATGGAAATTACATGTAACTTCACTAAGGCACATATTCAAAACTTGGATATAAACAAGTTCGGATAAAGGAATAAGATACTTGGAAGGCTATCTTCAAGATGAATCAAGGTCTATATGATTGGTTAGTAACCACTTTTTGTTTGACTAACATAATGATTGATTTTTTGTTCTTAATGAATGATGTGTTGTGTCCATCCTATATTCATTTGTCATTGTTTTCTTTGACAACATTTTGATCTTTAATTCTACTTGGCAATAACATATGTTACATTTTAGGTAAGTGTTGTTGACACTAAGGAAATACCAATTACTAGCAAACATAAATAAATGTGAGTTTGTTAAGTATTCCTTGTTGTACTCAACGTATGTGAATGGAGACGTTGAGTTGAAGATTGATCATGCAAATATAGGGGTCATTTTTAAATGGACCACTCTTACTAATGACATAGAAGTTAGGAGTTTTGTGGAAGCTTCCCAATATTAAAGAAACACCATAGCATTAGTTTCCAGTTGTGGCATTGCCACTTCATGCTATAACATCCAATTGTAAGAGTTTCGAATGGGGTATGAATAAAAAAATACACTTTGAATCACTACATCATATGACTAGTTGAACCTCAATCCTAACACTAATTAACTTGCAAAATTATTTTGAAATAGAAATCCATGCTAGTGGGTATGATATGCCAGTAATATTAACAAAAAGGGGGAAAATGGTATGATTTCACTCAAAGATACTCGATGGATCAATACTAAACTACCATATACATCAGGAGGAGTTATATCCCTTGGTTTATACACGAGGAGGAGTTATATCCCTTCGTTCAATACTAAAGGGATGTAAGCATTATCTATTGGGTAAGGAGAATATCATCCATACTAATCACTAATCTCTTCAATACTTGTAGGCCCAAATAAAGCTCCAAAAAGTAAGACACTACAAGTATATGGGAACCACTATTGGGAATAACATAGGTAGTTTGTAGTCTATCTATTTATATTCCCACATGATTCCTTAAAACAAATAGACAAAATCAATGATTTTTCATAATGAGTTTTTTTAAAACATTATGATTTTTTAAAATTGATTATTTTTGTATATTTTATTATCAAGCACTTTTCTATATCTTACTAGTGATTATTTTCCACATTTGTGGATATTTGTAAAATGTCTAAATTTACATAAATTGAATTTAAGTCTATTTTTATATATATTGAGTTTTTTTAAAATCTTTCTAAAGATAATGTAAAAAAATATAAAAGTTTTAACATACAATTTAATGTATGAATTTTTTCATTGGTGAGATTTGACCTGAGATTTTTGTGTATCTTTTTAAAGATAAATATGAAAATGATCATTAATATTTTAAAATATTAAAATCTAAACAAAATGGTATTCATATATACATCTTTAAAAATTAATAATTTTATACATCAAATTAATAAATGCAAACAAATTTTCATTTTAAATAAAATACATTTAAAAACATTCAACAAATCATATTTTTGTATATTTGTATAATAAAAGTAAATAAACTTTCATTTATAATAAAATATAGTTATACATATTAAATTATAACTATATAGATAAAATATATTATTATAGATAACATGAAAACATAAGGAATTATAATTGTTATCAAGTTATATATAATTGTTATCAAGTTATTTATAGTACATTTTAAGTTATATAAAAATTTCACTTATCATATTTTCATATTTGTTTATGAAAGTATTTAAAAAAAAAAATTGTCCAACATCAACTGGTGATTCTAACTTAATAATTAAATTATTTTTTTAGGATCTTCATTTATAGGATCTATATCATCCTTTTCATTTTTAAATGTTATATCTTGTACTTATAAAGATTTTAATTCTTATTTTTCAATAAAATGTCCAATAAAAAAGTGAGACTATTTTGCAAACTTAAAGTATAATTCTCTTTTTACATTGAGTAATATATTCAATACATTTATTCTCTAATAAATCAATTGTGTGTAAACTTTATCCTTTTCTACTAACAAGCATTGTCATTCTTTTTTTAAACAAAATGTCAATATTATACCAACAATTCCTTCTTTAAACAAAATGTCAATGTTATACCAACCATTCAGAATAAATATATAATTTATATAATGAAAACAAAATTATAATTGCATGTTACCATTGTACCTATACCATAAAATAAATTTACATTCGATCATTTTTATTTAAAACAATTCTAAAAGATAATTAATTAAGTTTTTTTTTTTAAGAGATAACAATATCAACATCAATGTTCTTATCAACGTGTTTTATCTTTCAAACCACTGCATTGAAGGAAAAATGTGACTATTGAATAAATAAATTTAATGCTTAAACAAATTGAAATGAATATTCTAAAAAAAATTATTATAAATTTACATTGAAGAAAAAATGTGATTATCGAATAAATTTAATGTTTAAACAAATTGAAATGAATATTCTGACAAAATTTAAACAAGTACAAGTACAAGAAGAGAATTTCTGCATTGTGCACTTGTCTCGATTTGCATGTCTTACCAGAAAAAAAAACATACGACACAAAGTGGACATCTTCGAAAGAGAACTGATTAAAATAATGTGCTTATATGCGTATAAAAAGTTGAGAACAATGAAAAAAAAGGAAGCTGTTTCTTATGTTTCGTATCCTTCTTCTGCCCATTGATTTTGAGTGACAAAATCCAAACATTATAAATTAAGTTGAGAACCATTAAAAATAGAAGCTGTTTGTTATCCTTCTTCTCCCGATTGACTTTGACTGACAAAATCCTAAAATCCTGATGTTTGGCTTAAAGTTATTCATTAAATAACAATTTATTATATCCCAAGGAAACAGTAAAACTAAGTTTATACTAATTGAGTTTATAAACTTTCCTAACTATTTAATAATGTTCAACTTATACTAATTAAGCTTATAAGCTTTCCTAATTTAACTATTTAATAATGTTCAACAATACCATAAGAGCGAGTTCTGTTATGAACTTTTGTAAAACATCAACCATTGCAAGTAGCATATACTAAAATGCATTACTTTTCCCACATACTCTGTTAAACAATCCATATACTAAAATGCATTACTTTTCCCACATACTCTATCAAACAATCCATATTTTAATTTGTACAAGAAGCCTCGTCTAGAGAGAATTCAGGATTATTGACATTCTTTAATTCTCCATCAGGACTATAGCTCAGATCTCATGGTCACACTTCCTTTCCATGCTAGTTCTAAGAGTTCTTAGTGTAATTATGTATATATAAATTTTATTTTTAAGTAATTTTTAGTATGGAAAACAATATTTGAATGTTGTATACATTTGGATATAAATGTTGGATTTAAAATTATTTAGATTTAATGGTATATATCCTAATTTGTACAACATTTATTACTTTGTTGTTAAGTGTATATTAATATAATGTTTACCTTTTAACATTCTAATTAAAACTCATTCTCTGTACTGATATATTGTTTACCCTTTAGGATTTGAATTAGAACTCATTAGAACTCATTTTCTATAGGAATAAAGAAATTTTATCTCCATGTTATATCACCAAAATATCATCTCATTTTCACCAACATTGAATACTCAAATATATTCTACCTATTGCACTTGAGAATAAGTCAACATGACACTACAAAGATTTTAAGGGGTATTCCATTGTATTTTTATGAAGTTATATATAATGCTAGTAATAGATATGGGGTTGGTCATGCCACTAAAAATCTTTGTGGTGGTTATTAAGTTGTTTGTTTAGTTATATATTAATGCTAGTAATAGATATGGGGTTGGCCATGACACTAAAAATCTTTGTGGTGGTTATTAAGTTGTTTGTTTAGTTATATATTAATGCTAGTAATAGATATGGGGTTGGCCACTACACTCAATCTTTGTGGTGGTTATTAAATTGTTTGTTTAGTGCAATGCCAGGGAACATTATGCTCCTTCACGTCCATGAAAACCCAATAGTTCAAACCCCTCCACGAACATTTAAAGTGGCAAGGCTAACTAGACTTAGAGAGATTTAAGTGTTACTAAAACTCAACATGGACAGGGATGAGTCTTTAATTCCATAAGGAGTGTCCTCAATGGAACCAAGAAAATCAAATCGCTAAAGGATGTTTCATGGATTGTGTTGTGGAGATAAGTGTGATGCATGTCCTGAATTTATGATCCATGTTAGTCCAATGGAGTGATGACATCAGTCGAGAGACATTGATGGATGAAACCTAAACTCAATTACATCATGAGCATTAAACACCCACTTATAAAGCATTAATTGCTCTCCATGTCGAGATGTGCATCGTTATATCCAGATACTTTGGATCCAATAATGCTTGTGTATTCAAATGTTTAGTACTTACTCAATTACTTCACTAAATAAATCTCAAATTTAATCACATTACAAAAATTTCAATCAAACATCTCAACTCGATAAATTCAATCAAAAATTATAAGAGACCAAAAAAAATTGAAAGGCAAAAAAGTTGAGTTGGGCATAACTAAAACCATAGTCCATGAAAGTATGTGATGCATGGACATAATAATAGTAAGAATCAATTTAGAGTATAAATCTTTAATAATTAATGATGTTGTTCAAAGGATAACAATAACAAGTTTGTGGATAGGAGAATCTGTTTGTTTTAAAGAAGTGAATTTTAAAAGCAAGAATGTTCAACTTTGATATTTTTTTAGAAGAGTTAGCTACATTTTATTTATTTTAAAAAGGGTGAGAGATAAAAAAAGAAAAAGATAAAAAAGGAAAGAATTGAAAATTATTTTTAAATAGTTTTAGTGGGAATAATGGTTAAGAATATATATTTCCTTTTAAAATAGGCACTGGAAACTCACAAATACTTCTTCACATTTTGTGGATGATAAGAATGCTAAACAATAAGAAACACAAGACATGAACTCGTACCGAAAGAGTATGTGCAAGTCTCACCAATTATACTATCCCATGAGAATAGGCATTTTAATATCTATACTAAGAGTTTTATATTATATAAATTTTATTCCATCAACATTTTTTTATCATATTATAATAATAATAATAATAATAAAATAAATAAATAAAACCTAACTTTGAATCCATAAAAAAAAAACAATCTTTGGTTCACACTAACTACTTCCAATAAAATATTATACTAAATCTTTTATATCACACATAAAAATACCATTATTTTCTTTAATAAACAAAAATAATTATTTATAAGAAAAACTTTAACACTTAATTATCCATTAAAAAATAATAATAATAATAGGTGGAATTTAAAAGAGTATGTTCACTAACATAGTCCAAGTGAATGCTTCGCATTCAATACAAACATGACTGGCTTTTAAATAACACCCTCCCCCATATACTGCCTACTTCCAGAAGAAATGAACGGCATGACATGGTCAATGTCCAACCCGCCTGCCATATCGGACCGTGCGGATTGCGTATCTTTAAAGTTTATCCTCACTTAGGTTGTCACGAGCTCGATTTGACACTTAAATTTTAAATTGTAACGTAAACATAGCGGTTCCTGGGCATCTGTCAATTTACATTTTAAATTGTAACGGAAACACGGTTCCTCGGCATCTGTCAATTTTTTAGCCCGACCGAATTTGTTTCGACTCCGTATACAAATTTATTTTAATATGTCCACAGGTATCCTAACTCTTTTATATATGTTATAAAAACACGTGTTTACACTCTAAATTTGCAAAGCATATAGGTAAAGGTTTATATTTTTAAGTTATTATTAGCATACCTCCAAAGTGGGGAAAGGAAACGCCGAAAAAAATGCAAAGTATTTCACTTACATTCCATTGCTAGTGGATTAAGATGTCACTTACATTCCATTGCTAGTGGATTAAGATGTTATGGAGTATTGCAATTATCTCTTAATATGTATGGGTTAAGAGGTGGCAAACAAGGGGTTATTGTACTTTTTTCAATTGTTTGTAAGTTATGAGGCTATGGGTGGGAGGAACTGTTTTGGTGTTAGCAGTGAGAGGAGCGCAAAGAGGTGTACTTTGAAGAGGGTGATTAGTCCTTCGCAAGCACCTCATTCATTTCCAACAGTGTCTCATGGATCTTGGAGTGCATGTGTCTTTACCATATATAAATCTCAAATCCTAACTCTATCCAATGCAAGCATGGACATTGGAAAGGTTGAACAACAAGAGCTAACATTCACAATAATATCTCATGTCCAATCATTAGTCGGATTGCAAATATCACCTACCTTCCTACTTGAAAAATTTTCAAAAACAAAGGACAATGGTTACGTCGCACTGAAATATTACCCTCCTTATTTGACCATTTTCCAAAAGTGAACAACAATGCTTACATCACACTAATAAAAAAAATAAGAATAAGGTGCAGATGTTTTGTCAATTGGACGCATTTTACCTCATCTCACATCGATAAACTGACTTATATTCTTTCGGCCTAAAAGTATTTGTGTTCGGACGAACCCTATTTTTTAACATAATCCGTAAAAAAAACGGAATCCTAACCTTTCGGCTGAAAAGTAGTTTTTTCAGCTGAAAGGTGGGTGAGTGAATTTTGTCAACCGAAAAAAATAAAGGGACGGTGTAATGATCCCAAGCCAAATTCTTTCTTGGAATCACTAACTACTACTAATTTATACAAGATTCATCAACACATGGAGATCACAATATATTCAAGATGTAGAAGCACAAGCAAA
>JZKD02S1708018.1:84660-127767 GCA_000966675.3 Picea glauca
CAGGGAAACCCGATAAGGTGATAAGCTCTAACGGCATGACAAAATTATTGAAAAAGGGGCATCAAGGCGTTATTGCACAACTATGCTCACTAGATGTTCAAACATCTAAGCCATCGATTCCTCAAGATCTCCAAAGGATCATTGTGATGAAGGATTTGGGTGCAACAAAGAAAATCCTTCATATGAGAATAACAAGAGATAGGAAAAATCACAAATTGACATTGTCTCAGGGTGAGCACATAGAGAAGGTGTTGGAGAGGTTTAGAATGTAGAATGCAAAACCATTTAGTACACCTTTTTCCATCCATTTCAAATTAACCAAGGAAATGTGTCCCAATACACAAGAGGAGATAGAATACATGTCGGGGGTCCGTTATTCATCAACAGTTGGTATCTTGATGTATGTGATGGTTTAATCAAGACCACATATTGCACATGCAGTGGGAGTTGTGAGAAGGTATATAAACAATCTAGGTAAAGAACATCGAGAGACAGTAAAGTGGATTCTCAGGTATTTGAGAGGTACTTCTACTCATAGATCATGTCTTGGATGTTCAAACATTGTTCTACAGGGATATCTTGATTCATATATGCTAGGTGATAAATATGGTAGGAGGACCACCACAGGATATGTTTTTACTGTAGGTGGAATAGAAGTGAGTTCGATTTAAAAACTGCAAAATGTTGTTTCACTTTCAATTAAGAGAAGCAAATTATGTTGTTGCTACAGAGGCTAGTAAAGAAATGATTTGGTTACAGAGGTTTATGGAGGAACTGGGAAAGAAGTAGGAGAATAACAAGTTGTAGTGTGATGGTGAGAGTGTCATTAATATTGAAAAAACTCATCCTTTTATTCAAATACTAAGCATATAAATCTCATGTACCATTTCATACAATCTGTCTTGGAAGATGGAAATTTGAAGTTGGAAAGATACATACTATCCATAATCTTGTATACATGTTAACAAAGGGAGTAACAAGGGAGAAATTGATTTCCTTCTTAGTTTTAGTTCATCTTCAAGCATGAAGGTGAAGATGATAAATTTTCCAAGTCCAAGAAGTATCATATTCCAGCAGACAAAATCGTAATGGAGTTGTTGTGATCAGTCTCCAAGTGGGAGATTGTTGGTTGTGGAGCCTGATTATATTCTTGATTTAGAGCTCTTTGTTTTCATCCCTATTTATACTCCATGAAGAGTATAGACCCCTCCATGTGGGGGGGTTTTAGTGTGGACTTCGCCCCCCTACAGGGTTTGGGGAGATCATCCCCCCGGCTGGGGGGTCCGGGGGCAAGTGGGCCCCCGTAAGAAAAATTTCCTTGTAAATGTGTATTGTAATTTCATAGTGAATCTGGATTATTCATTATAAGGTCATAGATATGATAGTATAAGTTATGTTAGGGTTTTTTCCCTAGAAGGAAACCCTCTTTTATGGGGGAATGGTATTGCGAATGTGGATCATTGTGAATATTGTATTCTGAGAGAGGAGACTGTGAGAGAAATAAGAGGAAGTTACAACGGGCGTGTTATAGGTTGTATCCCTTCATTTTTCTTGATAATAAAAATGAAGGACCTGAAAAATTCTTTCGTGGACGTATCCCATGCTAGGTGAACCATGTATATCTGTGTCTCTATTGTATTATGTATCTTATGTATTTTATTTCCGCATTTTATTTTATTTTATTGTTTCGCGATAATATTTTTATAACACGTTTCTCCCACCGATGAAACCTTCACCACCTCGACATCCTCCTCCAAATCCTTGAGGATATTCATCGACCCTAAATGAAAACTGATCCAGTCTATTTTCAATATCATCCAGAGTGTGACACGACTTGGTGGTGTGAGTAGGTGACCGACATAATTCATAGTAAACTGTGTTTGGGAAAGAAGTGTATTTTTGTAGGAATGGGAAGTGCATCGGGGAATGAATGGGACTTCTGAAAATATTAGAATATTCATTATTCTGATTACCCTAATGGTTTGGGAAGGCACAATATTGGACAAGGCCATGGAATGGTGTTGTAGTTGTAATTTGCGCAACCCCTCTAGAGGGTCCTACTAGTGGAGGCACCATCGGTTGCGGAGGGGATCCTGCACCCCTCAGTCTGGGACATTTTGTTGTTGTATGACCCTAAGTATTACAACCCGTACACCAAACCTATGGGTGACTGGTTCTAGGAATGGTGAGTTCCTGAATTTTTCTAGTTAGGGCATAAATATAGCCTTGCAGTTGCATAAAATTATAGTCCTTGGTTGGTCTTATCACCCACAATATGCTAGGATATCCTACCATCACCTCAATTTTCATAGTTAGTTCTAGGGATTCTCCCAAATTAACTATCCTCTGCTAGGTTAACTTGATTTAGGTTAATGGTAGAAGTCCTTGAATAAATCATTCTTGTTGTTGCTCTTTGTGGATGGGGTTTGTTAATTTTCCTATCTCATATTTAAAACATTGATTATGCTCCCAAGAATATTATCTATTTCTCTATTTAATCTCCTTCAAATCAAAGAGCTCCCTTTGTTCTGGTAGGGATAAAAAAAATTCTTCCATGAACCCTTGTTTGACTTGAGCAAGAGTGAAAGTATATCCTTGAAGATTTCCTAGTTAAATGAATTTCATATACCATTTCAAAGCATGACCTCTCAAAGTGGTTAGAAACACAACTATTTTATTAGCATCCAAAATCCCACGAGACCACCAGATGGCCTCACAAAGGAACCAATGTTGTTCAACACCTTCATCCCCTTCACCCCGAAATTATGTGTATCGGGTGAGGGATCTGGTGTGTTGATGCACCATGGGAGAACTTAGGGACCCTATCAAGATAAATCCTAAAGGTCCTAGTTGAGATAAAACTAAATAAATTTCCACACTACTTCTACTGCTACTACTCGAACTGGTTGGATTAGAATGAGGAGAAATGAAAGAATTTATGGGAGAGTTTATTATATAATTTACCGTATTGGAAGATTGGGCCTAGGGTTTGGGAGATCCAAGGCTTGTTCTTGTGTCTTTGGGATGGGATTCTTCAATCTGGGGGGTTGTATTAGGAGGACAAATTGTATCAGGTCCTATAGGGTACTTCACATATTTGGGTGTTGTAGGAGCTAGTTTTGTTACAACTTATACATAGGTTACAACTGAGTTTTTTTCCTTGGTGGTGACCCCTATCTTAGTTCTTTATTCTGAATTTTATTCTCCTTGTCTAATCCCTCCAACACTTTCACGTTTCTCTCCAATCCTTTCCTTCAACCATTGGCTTTCTAACCTCCCACGTGTCTACAACTTCTTCAACTTCTCTGGATCTCTTTTATGAATCTTCTCCAAGTTGATCTCCTTGTGTGACTAATAATGCCTCTTCATTAACTTTATCATCTATTTTTTCCACCTCTTCTCAATCAAAACAACCCTTTTCTAATAAATCTCGTCTCTAGCACTCTTCTCACAAAGACCCCCAATATCTCAAGAAATTTTGTATCCTTACTCATGGACCCTCTCCTAAATCACCTACCCCTCATGTGTAAGGGTTTTATGCTTCCATTTAAACCAAAGGAATCGGTTCCATTACCTCTTCCACTAGCAAGGTATTCATCCACATTAGTATTTCTCATAGTAATCTTCCTCGAGCTCCCTCATAGAAGACTACTTCTTCCTTTGAGAAATATTGGTGGTTCTCTCATGCATATTTAACTATGTATCCCTCTAGAGTAGTCTAGACCCAAAAATCCATACCTCAATAAATATGGTAATCTAACTTGTGTAGAGTGGCTAGCTTCTCAATAGTCCAATTAATTTTTTTATTGATGAGATATTTAAATTACGACACTTCTTGAAACTGGTCGATCCATTGATAGACCTCTTTAAGGAATCATATCCAGAAAATTTCATACTAGTTGCTTACAAGTTCAAAATAGAAAACAACATCCTTCATAACCCTTAGAATTTTTTGTCATAGTTCAACTTCTTGAAATATAAACTCATCACACCTTCTTTCCCGCCAATTCGTAATATCATATTTAAAAAGGTGATGTTGAATTCTATGAAAACTCGCTTAGAATCCAGGTCCCAACAATGGAACCATTTGTTGGTGTAAAATTGGAGACCAAAGTTCTCGGAGGTTACCAACAAAGGTACGATTGTAGTCTAGTAGCATTGGCATATTCAACATTATGAAAGGGAAGTAGGTCTAACCTGAAGCGTTGTCAAGACTTGTGTGTAATAAAGTGAGTTAGTGAGGATACACCATCAGATATAAATTAACACAAGGTATATTCATACTTAAATGTAAAAGATAAGATCATTAGAATTCTAAACCAGTTTATGCATTCGATAATCCATCTAGCGCAACATAAAGACAAGTGCATACATCACAAAACAACACAATTTTCAAAAAAGAGAGAGATTATGCATTCATCCATAACATAATTTGCTTTTGGATTCCTCAATAATTGTTGGGTGCAGGCCCATTTTGGGGAAAAAGCTATTTTTGGAGAGAAAAGCACGAATTGGGAAAAATACATCTAGAAGGAAAAGCAGCATGCGTGAGGAAAGAATGCAAGGCACGCATGCAAGGAAACCTAACTACATTAGAGTTAGGTTTTTTTAATATATTGTAATGGTCTATAAGACAATAATATGTATAAGTAAGTACCTAGGAGGTCTAGGGTGGGATGGATGGTCAGGGAGAGTTCAAAGGCTCTAACATATAAGAGAGGATTATTTTGTGAAGAGATTGTAAGAGTTGTAACATTTTGTAAGATGTGGAGCTAAACGAGAGTCGAGCAACTCAGTCCCAAGGGTTAGATTGCAGGTTGAGGAGCCTGGTGCGATCTAGTCAGCCTCACAGGGATCAAGAAGCATGTTCATATTGTAAGATCAAAGACTGTAAGTACACGTTGCACGATATATTGTAGAAATATAATAAAAGAGCCCGAGAGCCAAATCTTTGTGGATGTATCCCAGGAGGGGGTGAACTACGGTAGATCATGTGTTATGTGGATTGATAATTGTTTATTCCTTTATTTTCAATGATTAGTTATTATACAAATACATGAATGACTTAGTTAGAACTATTGATTTCCATGTATGAATCATGGAATAGTTAATATGAACGAGGGAAATGACTAATGAATGAAAATCATAGAGTACAATCACAAATCCCTACTCACTCCCAGGATGCAAGCACTTGAAAATTGTAGCCAACCATAGAACTATATCATGTGAGAATGCGCAATGCACCCTGTGTACTACGTTGCCTTCTAGTTTACCAGGAGAGCCAATAGTTTTAGAAGGGTTTTGTTGGAAACTTGTTCAAATCTGAGCTTGGGTCAACTTATGACATTAAAGTAAGATCATAGTAGATAAAGTAGATAAAGTAGATAACCAACAAATGGTTATGTTTCCAGTTGGAACAAAATGGGATTGATTGAATGATATCTGTTGAAGAAACCGTTAAAAGAATATCAAATCTGTTGAGAAAGTGTTAAAACAATGAAAATATAAAAGGGGATGTCCAGACTGTGGAATCCAACGAAGGTAGATATGGAAAGTTGGTTCAAGACTAAGGAGTGGAGTTTGCACAAAAAGACAACATAAACCCTAAAATAACACTGCGCAAATATCTGGACAAGTACGTATTTAGCGACTTGCATGAAGTATTTTTCTATGATTTACCATATGTGCTGCAGGAGGGGATATTGAGGTTGAAAGAAAACCACACAAAAAATTGGATTATACAGCTAGAGTGGAATCGTATGGAGATCACGTATTTACAACAATTTGACAATAAATTTACACGCACAATAGATTTCTGGTTAGAAAATATTGTTGCAGGATTTATCACATAATTTGCAGTAGACACTACGAAGTCTTACAACGCAATAGAGCATGAGTTTCTAAGAGGACTACGAGGAAGGTATATTAGGTCACTGTATACTTCCATAAAGATCTTACTGTAGAACAAGGGTGTTGTAACACCCCAATTTTTGAACCCCCATTTTAAATAATGTATTGTTACAATGTTGAGAGGCCTGAGTTCCCAAACAATTATTAAAGGGACAATATGCCCCAGAAATGTAATGTTTTGATCATTATTAATAATTAAAACATCGTTGGATGCTAGACGGATAAGGAATAGAGTTATAGGGTGGTATGATTCCACAAGAGTGGGAGCTTGAGGGACTAAGTTTTTATTTCCTATTTTTTTATTACTCTTTTTGTCTAAGGGAGGGGATCAATTACATGAGCTTCTTGGGGAAGGCCAGGAGGTTCTTGTTTTCCCACGAGGTTACTTAAACTTTCTTATGGTCGGATGGGGTGGTTCAAATAATGACTTGTTTATTTTTTCCCATTCACTCACTCATTTTTCCCTCACACTCCCACACACACACTCCCACTCACACACTCCCATGCACCCCCTAACCCATTCATCGACCATCCTCACCTCCATCTTGGATTGGAAAACGAAATGGAGCTCCTGAAGAATTTAGCAATGGCATAGTTGGATGTAGTGGTCGTTGGTGTGATCCAGCCGTGACCTGGGGCCTGCATGTCATAAAAGCATTGACATGTGCCCTGTTTTGCTCACAACTGCGAGTCCTGAGAGTCCCAACATTGAGATTCTGGACCAGTTGTGCTGGAGGCCCTAAAAATAAAGGAGAAGGACTGCCTGAGGGAATGCGTGGTAGAGAAGAGTGGAGGTCTGGTCTCTTGGGGAGGTACAGGATGGGTAGAACAGAGTTGGGTACTTGGCTTGTTGTGGGTGTCGAGAAATATGTGAGAGCTTGAGAGATGACTGGTTTGGGAACCCAATTACAGTCTGGAACCGTCCTTCTGGATTCATAGCCCTAGATCAGGGGTAACACTGTTGTTGAGATTTGGAGCAGTGGTGTCTATGGTTGGGTGGAACATCCTTGGTCTATATCCAGTTAGTGTCATATTTCATACAGATAAGTGCTCTCTGTCGTGATATTATTATCTGTGTATGAATGCATTTTTGTTGTGTATATTTTATTATAGTTTAATAAAATCTTTAGATTATGCATGCTTGCTAGATATTGCTATGCATGTCATTAAATCTGTTATCTTATGCATCCTTAATATCTAACGAAGGTATCAACATGAGAAGGAAGTTTGAGGGTGGGCTTGCAGGTAGCGTACCCCCGACCTGTGGGTGGCTAGTTATGTTATAGTTTGGTATCAGAGCTTCTGGTTGAATGGTCTATTGGTTAGAGCCTCGTAGTCAAGATCAAACTATGACCATGAAATTGAAAAGATCAAGAGGAATGGTGTTGCAGAAGCTACGTAGAAGATGAAACGTCATAGATCCTCTGTAAGGGTTTGAAGGATTGTGACCGTCCCTTTTTAATTTAGGAGCGATCTCTAGTATAGGATCAGGAGAGATCTGAGATCGTTGGATCAAAGGACAGATGAACAAGGGTTGTTCAACGAAAAGAAATCAAGGGCTAAGGTCACGACCATTAGATCCCATTGGAGAGAGAGATCAATGACCAACATGCATTGCAGGGAACTGAGTTGCACGAGATATAATTTCCCAAAGTGGTCCCACAATCCAAACCACGGTTTCGTCGAGAGATTACGTGTCAGTATCAGGAGAAATGTTGGGCGAAAAGAGGGTTAATACAAATCATCGATGCATACCCCTGCAAATTTGAAAGGCATGCAGTGATGTGACATATTAGGGCTCGAACATAGAAAATCCCAATAGATGAAGTAGTTGGGGACCATAGATCCATAGGAGGAAACGCGTCAACCAATCGTGTGCTCCAAGTGAAAGCACTCTGGGAAAGAGTGAGCTAGGAAAAGTTGAGAGTTGAAAGTATCGAAGCCCAGAGAGTCACAGACCTGAAGTAAATGTCAACTATCGGATTGTCTGAAGTATATCCTGACCATCGATCGCCAAGAGGTTACATGGAAACAAATTATTAACTCTGGAGGAATTTTTTCGAGAGGTTTTTCAATTGAGTTTTGAGACTCCCGAAGCTCAGAGAGATAGAGAGCCAAAGAAAACCTTGACTGTCCGATAATCCAAGAGGATCTCAGCCATTAATTTGCTAAGAGCCACACGTCACCAGATCCATGGCTCCAGATAAAATCCAGTGGGGCCATATGATTTCAAGGTTTGAGATTTCTGGAGTCCGGCGTCCCGAAGGAATCGTGGTCATCGATCCGTTGGAGACACGCATTGGTAGATCGCGAGCCCCAGATAAAAATGTTTTCAAGCAAAAAGGTTAAAGTTTGAGATCTCTGAAGTCCAGAGCCCCGAAGTAAAACATAATTGTCAGATTGAGGAGGACACGTGGAGAAGATATGTGAACTCTAGGTGAAGACTCGAAGTGAATCTTGGTCATTCGATCTAGGAGGACACATGGCGACAGATTGGCCAGTTCGGAAATTCGGAGTTCGGGAGAATTGGAAGTGTGCTAGTTTGAAAAATCCCAAATCCTCGAAGCTCGAAGAGCTGAAGTGATGGGGCACGATGACATCACCTAGAGGTGATGTGGACCCCGGAACCCCCAAAGTGATGTGGCTTGCCGATGTCACCTAGGATGATGTGGAAACATGGGATCTATGCCACGTGTCAGTAATATTTGAGCTTTTGGAATATTGAAAAGTTTATTAGAACGTGACATGTGTCACCCGCCTGATTGGGCCAAGTCTCTGCTTCCAACATTTCACCATGTGGCGACAGATCGTTCAGTCCGGAAGACTGGGCACTCTAGAAGGGAAAGATGTGACAGGTTATGTTGGGTCTAAAAATATCAAAGGCCTAAAGGCAGGAGTATATATCGATCGTCGATTCTAGAAGACATGTGTCGAAGGATCGTCAACTTCAGGTGAAAGCACTCCAGGAGAAAATGAAGGAGGGAAGTTTGAAACTTCTGAAGCCCGAAGAGACAAAGCGATTCAAAGTCATTGATCTATGGGAGGACACCCCTCAACAGATCATGAACTTGGGGTAAAAGTGTTTTGGGAGGAGGAAAGCAAGGAAAGTTGAGACTTATGAAGCGCAGAGTCCCGAAGTGGATCCCGATCGTTGATCATGAAGGAGGATGAGGACCGTTGATTTGGTCTTGGTTGAAGGTTCCAAAGTCCTAAAGCTCTAGACAAGCACTTTTGCAACTAAGCGTAGGGTCATGGCCTTGGTCATATGTAGATTGAGAGCTGAGGAAAGGAGGGCTAAGGGAAAAATTGGTTGTCCTCGAGACAGAAAAGTGCCAAGGAAGGATTTATCCGCGTTTTATTTTTTTGGTCACCTAGGAGGTGGTTGGAAGGAAGAGCCTACACAGGGTGAAATTCTATGCCAACCCGGGAATAACAGGCCACTATTGTTTTCGGAGAATGGGGATATGATCTCCATGAACAAAAACAAGAAAGATACTTGTAGCATGGTTCGAAAATATTGTTTATCATATGCATAATTCTAACAATATGGCCGCTTGCACATTTTGCATAATTAAGAGGCTTAAGCACGTCAGCTCAGGATGCGTATTGAGGAAAAGGAAGAAGGTGAGGGAGCCTCCAATCATGAAAAGGAGGTTGAAGGCTAGAACACCAGAGTTGGTAATGCAGAGACAGAGTCCAATGGATGAAAGGGAAAATAAGAGCAGTAAACGTTAATAGAATAGGTAAGAAGCTTGAAGATGGAAGTGTAGAGCTACAAAGAAGACAATGAGATACTGATGAGAGAGAAAATTCAGATAAATTCTCGAGTTTTGCAGAGCTTAAATCAGTTGCAGAGGAAAGCGAAGAAGAGATAAAACTCAAAACAAGAGGAAGAAGGCAGGTGTCATGAAAGAAGAGATGCTCGTGGAAGAGATTTTTATTCCAGAAGTGTTACTAGAGCTCATGGAAATCACTCACCTCCTTACTCAGGAAGAAGGTTTATGCATCGGATGATCCCGTAAGCAGTCCAGAGGTGTCTCCTATAAGACACCAGAGAAGGAAAGAAGAGGTAGATTTTTTGCAAGGAGAGATGAGGAAGCTCAATCCACCTTCCTTAAAGGGTGAAAGAGAAATGAAATATGATGTCGAATCATGGTTTCTTAGGCTCCAGAGATATTTTCAGTTGCATAACTATTCATCAAACCTAGAATCCAGGATTTCCACCTACCACTTACACACAAAAAGATGCAATATGGTGGGACCAACTGATGAAAGTGGAGCATGTTAATAAAAGTAGGATCACTTGGAAGGAGTTCAAGAAGTAATTCCATAAGGAGAACCTCTTAGAGCATTTCTATGACAAGAAAATGCAGGAATTCTTTGAACTCAGGTTGGGAAGCATGACTATGGAAGAATATGAGAAGAAGTTCTTGGGATTGTTAAAGTATGTCAAGATCATTGGTGATGAGAAAGTGAAAATACAGATATTTCAAAGTGGATTGCCAGCCTTTTATAAGGAAAAGATCAAGTATGATGAAACCAATAACTTGACTGAAGCTATCAAGAAAGCTAAATACTGGTATGAGCAAGGCCAGGGAAGAGAATCCCTACAGAAATCTTGGAATGACATGAAGAGTGTGAAGTCCGATCAGAGGAGGAAAGGATTCAAACCTCCCTTCAATAGGAATGATCCTAATAGAAATCATCAAGATCAGTATGCTAAGGGGGATTCCACAAAGGAATATTCCTTGGGAAAAAGGGGAACACTACCAATCCAATGTTGGGGATGCAAGGAAGATCACATGTACAAGGATTTTCCACATAGAAAGGAAAGAGTGAATACTGTTCACAACATCCAAGAGGCTACAACAGTCAGAGATATGGGAAGAATCTATGCAGATGTAAATGTTTGACAAGTAGAGTACCAATCCAATATGATCGAGGTGGAAGGTAAGATCATAAATTATCCTATTGCTATTTTGATTGATTCAAGAACAAGTCATTGTTACATTGATCATAAGATAGTGGATAAATTACATTTGGATAAAAGTAAAATTGGAAAAGCAAGTTCGGTTCAGTTATCCACTGGAAAAAAAAGAAGAATCCATGATATGGTCATAGGTTGTTCCATAAGTCTTAATGGCGTGAATACTAGTATTGATCTAAATATCATACCATTAGGGTATTATGATGTTCTGATTGGGATGGATTGGTTGGAAAATCATCATGTTGTCCTATATTGTCATAACAAGAGATTTACATGTCTTTATGGAGATGGAAAACAGAGCACTGTGAAAGGACTTCCAAGATCCATCTCTATAAGGGAGATTCCGGCCTTACAGCTGAAAATATTTTTTTAGAAAAGGATGTCAACTGTATGAAGCTCATGTGGAGGATCCAGTTGATACAAAGGGGCGAAGCCTTGAATATTTCATAGTGCTACAGGAATTTGAAGATGTATTCCAAGAAATACCGGGATTTCCACCAAGGAGGGAGATAGATTTCTCAATTGATTTAGTGCGAGGAGCTTCCCCGCTATCGAAAACACCTTACAAAATGAGCACACCATAGTTAAAATAATTACAAATCCAGTTGGAATAATTGTTGAAGAAACGGTACATACATCCAAGTTTTTCACCTTGGGGAGAACCAGTACTTTTTGTCAAAAATAAGGATGGAACCTTGAGGTTGTAAATTGACTTATGATAGATGAAAAAGTACACTATAAAGAACAAGTATCTACTACCCTGAATTGATGACCTCTTTGATCATCTAAGAGGGGAAAATATATTTTCAAAGATTGACCTGAGGGCAGGATACCATCAGGTAAGAATCAAGGAAGAAGACATTGATAAGACAACCTTTAGGACCAAGTATGGGAATTATGAATTTGTAGTGGTGTCATTTGGACTGACCAATGCACCAATTGTCTTCATGTGCTTAATGAATTGAATATTTAGAAAATATTTGGACAAGTTTGTCATAGTATTACTGGATAACATACTTATCTATTCTAAGTCTGAAGAGGAGCATGAACATCACTTGAGATTGGTATTGCAAGTACTAAGGGAACATCAGTTGTATGCCAAGTTGAGTAAGTGTTATTTTTATCAAAAGCAGATCCATTACTTGGGAAACATTATTTCAGAGCAGGGCATAGCAGTAGATCCAAAGAAGATCGAAGCCATTAGAGGATGGACAACACCCAGAAATGTGTCAGACGTTAGATATTTTATGGGATTAGCTGGCTACTACCAAAGGTTCATAGTAGGTTTCTCTAAGATTTCTCATCCCATCACTTCTTTGTGGAAAGAAGGGAACTAAATTTGAATGGACACTCAAGTGTGAAAATAATTTTAATATGTTAAAGGAATTACTTACTAGTGCGGCTGTGTTAAAGATTGTTGACCCAAATGAAAATTTTGTGGTATGTACAAACGCTTGCAAGGAAGGACTTGGGGGAGTCCTCACGCAAAATGGACATGTCATTGGATATGAGTCCAGAAAGATTAAGGAACATGAGAGGAACTATGCCACGCACGACTTGGAACTTGCTGCCATTGTTTACTCCTTGAGGATGTATAGGCATTATCTCATGGGGAAGAAATTTGAATTAAGGATAGACCACATTGGCTTGAAGTATATTTTTGAACAACCAACCTTGAATGCCAGGAAAACAAGATGGCTGGAATTTTTAAGTGAATATGACTTCGACATCAATCATATCAAGGGAAAGGAGATTAAATTTGGCGATGCACTTAGTAGGAGAGTGTATCTCATGCATGCTACTGCTGTCAGTATGCATTAGTCAGACTTGAAGAACATAATTTTAGATGGTCTTGTTATAGATCAGCATTACCTACAGGTAAAGGAAAACTTACAGAAAGGAAATGTACAACAAAAAATAAAGGAGTATGAGATAAAGGAAGATGGATTACTCATGCACAAGAATAGACTCTATGTTCCTAGTTCCGGAGAACTGTGGAATTTGGTACTGAAGGAAATGCATGATGTTCCTTATGCAGGACATCCCAGTTACCAAAAAACAATTACAGCAGTAAGAATCCAGTTCTTTTGGTCAGGAATAAAGAAGGATGTTGTTGATGACATCGCTCGATGTATGTAATGTCAAAAGGTGAAGGATGAGCATAGGCACCCAACGGGTTTGGTGCATCCATTGCCAATTCCAGTGAAGAAATGGGAAGTGATCACCATGGATTTCATCATAGGATTAACCAGAACGAATAAGCAACATGATTCAATCATGGTGGTGATTGAAAAATTAACAAAGGCTACTCATTTCATGCCTGCGAAGACAACGTATACAATCGCTAATATTGCATAAATTTTCATGAAGGAAATTGCTAGGTTGCATGGAATACCTAGGACAATTGTCTTGGATAGAGATACAAAGTTTACCTCCAATTTCTGGAGGGGATTGTTTAAAGGATTTGGTACAAATCTAAACTTTAGCACAACATATCATCCCCGGACAGATGGGAAAACAGAGAGAGTCAATCGAATAATTGAAGACATGTTGAGAATGTATGTGATGGATAAGCCATCTAGGTGGGAATATTACTTACACTTGGTTCAGTTTGCATATAACAATGGGTATCAAGATTAATTGAGAATGAGCCCATTTGAAGCCTTGTATGTTAGGAAATGCAATACTCCGGTGAGTTGGGACAACCTAGCAGACAGAGTGGTACTTGGGTCGAAGTTGCTCAAGGACATGGAAGACCAGGTGGTTAAGATCAAGCAGAATTTAAAGGCGGCCTGGGATAGACATAAAGTTTATGCAGACAAGAACAGGACAACTAGATAATTTAAAGTAGGGGAGCATGTACTTTGAAAGTGAAGCCCAAGAAAATCTCTTTGAAATTGGGTAGTTGTACAAAGCTGGCAGCCTGATTTAGTGGTCCATTATAAATATTGGACATAATAGGTCCAGTTGCATACATGCTTGCATTGCCTGCTTCCATGAATGTGAATAATGTATTTCATGTATCTTTACTAAATAAATATGTACATGATCCTAACCATGTTATTGATACACATCTGATTCAGGTAGAGACAGAGGGAGACTTTCAGGTTCAACCAGTGTGGGTATTGGACAAAAAAGTCAAAATGCTCCAGAATCAAGTTATAGAACTGGTGAAGGTTCAGTGGATCTACTATGGTCCTGAAGATGCTACTTGGGAGCATGAAGATGCCATGCAGGCAGAGTACCCACAACTTTTTGAATAAATTTGAGATTTCGATCTCTATTTTGTATATGCACTGAGGACAATGCCAAAATAAGGGGGAGGGGCTATAACATCCCAGATTTCAAACCCCCATTTTAAATAATCTATTGTTACAATGCTGAGAGGCCCGAGTGCCCAAACAATTATTAAAGGGCCAGTATGCCCTAGAAATGTAATGTTTTGATTATTATTAATAATAAAAACATCGTTGGTTGCTAGACGGACAAGGACTAGAGTTATAGGGGGCTATGATTCCACAAGAGAGGGAGCTTGAGGGACTAAGTGTTTATTTCCTATTTTTTTATTACCCTTTTTGTCTAAGGGAGGGGATTGGTTACGTGAGCTTCTTGGGGAAGGCTAGGAGGTTCTTGTTTCCCCACAAGGTTACATAAACCCGCCTCTAGTCTGATGGGGGAGTTCGAATGATGACTTGCTCGTTGTTTTCTCGTTCACTTGCTCATTTTCCCCTCACACACTCCCATGCACGCAGTCCCACTCACACACTCCCATGCACCCCCTAACCCATTCATCGACCATCCTCACCTCTGTCTTGGCTTGCCAAAGGAAACAAAGTTGCTGAAGAATTTAGCCATGGGATAGTTGGTTGTAGTGGTCGCTGGTGTGATCCAGCTGTGACCTGGGGCCTACATGTCATAAATGCATTGGCCTATGCCATGTTTTTCTCACAACTGCGAGTCCTAAGAGTCCCGGTATTGATAATCTGGACCAGCTGTGCTGGAGGCCCTAAAAATAAAGGAGAAGGACTTCCTAAGGGACTACTTGGCAGAGAAGGGTGGAGGTCCAGTCTCTTGGGGCGGTACAGGCTAGGTAGAAGAGAGCTGGGAACTTGGATTGTTGTGGGTGTCGAGAAACTTGTGAGATCTTGAGAGATAACTGGTTTGGGAACCTAATTACACTCTAGAACCGTCCTTGTGGATTCATAGCCCTGGATTGGGGGTGGCACTATTGTTGATATTTGGAGCAGCGGTGTCTATGGTTGGGTGGAACATCCTTGGTCTGCAGCCATTCGATGTCATATTTCATAAAGATAAGTGTTGTTTGTCATGATATTATTATCTGTGTATGAATGTATTTCTGCTGTGTATATTTGATTACCATTTAATATAATATTTATATTATGCATGGTGGTTGGATATTGTTGTGCATGTCGTTAAATATGTTATCTTATGCATCCTTATATATAAATAAGGTATCAACATTAGAAGGAAGTCTAAGGGTGGGCTTGCAGGTAGCGTACCCCTGGCCTATGTGTGGCTAGGTATGTTACAGGTGTAATGACTATGGAGTCAGATAACTAAAACTTCCCTCTGTGCATGGGGGAAGGGGGAAATCACTGAAAAGAGATGGATAAATGGATAAAGGAAAGAAGGAGTAGGCCTTGGAACCAATCATGATGGAGGAAAACCATATCAAGAAGATCATGGCAATAGCTTGAAAAATTCACAGTGGAGTACCCTACCAATGTAATATGAACGATAAAAAGAGAGACATAGCAAAGAGAGAGGGCTTGGCAAGTGATGAAGAAGAGGTAGAGGATCTTTGGGTTGTGGAGAAGATTGAAGAAATCATGTGTGAAACATATGAAATAAATATAAGAGGTCCGAGGGAAGGAAAAAAAGGAAGAAGTCATATCTATGCCAGTGTCAGTGTGGAACCCATGAACCCATGTGTGACCAATACACGAGAAAGAAAAACATCGTTTAGAAAACCAAATTTTAGTGGTAGAAGAACGACAGGAAACGGATCCAGACACTGCACAACAACTAGGGGAGACAGTTCATGAAGAATTAGTCAAGGATATACACCATGTGGAGGTTGTAGTCCAACACATTTTGCAATGGCAAGACATGAACCCACCATTAGGTTACCAGAATTCAAGGGAGAAGCATCAGAGGATCCTGAAAAACACTTATTTATATGTGAGAATATTTGGGAAGAAAAAAAGATCAAAGACGGGGATAGAAAACTTGCGCAGTTAGCTATCACGATAAGAGACTATGAACTGGATTGGTACATGATATTAGTTGTAAACAGCCCACCGGGAACAACAAGGAAGATTGAAGATGTCAAGAAACTACTAATAAATGAATTTCGGAAACCGAGCTTAAAGGATCAATAAATGAACGAGATGATTGAAATCAGAAAAAAACCAGGTGAGTCTGTTTGGGAGATCAATCATAGGTTCAAACGGTTGAAGGGTAAATTGAAATATGTCATGCCTAACATGCAACATCGACATCTCTTTGTGAACTCACTATTACCACATCTAAAATACCCTTTTTGGAAGTAGAAGTATCAAACTTAGGCATAGGCTCTACAAGAATCCTTACAACTAGAAGAGGACCAGTATCAGAAGACAGATCCAGCAATAGAGGAGCTGAAGGGGGATCTAAAGAAACTCACATTCCAAATAAACAATAATAAGAGAAAAGAGAAAAGAGAAGTTGTGTGGTGTACCACATGAAGGACAGAAGGACATCACAAGAATGAGTGCCCAACATTTGCGCAGTACATGGAAACAAAGCTACCAAAACCTTTTCCGATAGGAGGACCATGGTGTGAGATCTGTAAAACACATGGACATAATCCATATCATTTTTCAATGATGTAGAAATATCAGACAGTACTTGTAACATCTTGGTTCTAAACCTTATGAACTATAAAGTATTATGTAAATATGACATAGGCTGGTGAGTCGGTAAAGTTAAAAAGGGGTCAGAGTGCCTAGGAAATGTAATACTTCATATACTTTAATAAAATACACCGTTGGTTGCAAGACCGACAAGGAAAAAACATATAGGGGGCTATGATTCCATGAGAGAGGGGGCTTGAGGGGCTAAGTATTATTATTATTATTTTATTTTACCCATAATTGATTTTATGGAGAAAAGGGGTTACATGAGATTCTTGGGAGGGAGGCCATGTGATTTAAAAATCCCTTGGGGGATATTTTGGTTCTTGCTCATCTTTCTTCCTCGGTTCTCTTCTTCTTGTTCCCCAATGTGCTTCTTCTCCCGTGTTCTTCTGCCTCTTCACTCACTACTGCTAGTTCGTGTTCTCTTGGGATGAGCATGGAAATGAATGAGAGGAAGAGGAGAGCCATCGCTAAATGGATCTAATGATTTACTGATCATTCCAGGAGGGAATGGATGCCTGTGTGCATGATATTGAGGGAAATTCAGGTGGAACTGTCCACAACTGATATTCCTTGGATTTTCCAGTAGGGATATTTCTTGACTAGTAGCATTGGAGCCTTGGACGAAAATGGAATAGCCTCAGGGACTGCATGGCAGAGAAAAGTGTTCATTTCTTGGGGTTGTGCAGGATAAGGGGGAAAGAGAGATGAAAATTAGGATTTTCTGTGAGGTTGGGAAACCTGAGAGCTACTTAGCCAATTGTTATGTGTTTAGAGTTGGCCCAGGACCCTTCCTTGTGGATTCATAGCCCTGGCTCAGGGGTGACCTGTTGTTGAGAGTAAATGAACAAAAGTGTCTATGGTTGGGAGGAAGATCCTTGGTCTGCAACTAGTTCGTGAATGTTTACTTGCAAATATAAGTGCTCTTTGTGTTTTCTGTGTAATGTTTATTTCTGTTGTGAATTTAATTATCTCTGAGATATGTGTTTTTAATGTGCCTATTTGTTGTTGTTTTTTTGTGCATGGGACATTGTTTATCTCTTTTATGTTGTGGAATGGATATTTATTAATGCACATGGTTATTTCATGCTTTCTTTCAGATTAAATGTTGTTAGAATTCAAGATTCGTTCAGATAACTGAGTCTTGGGGCTGCAGCGTGCCTCGTCTGCTGGTGGTTGTTTGTGTTGCAACCTATTCGAGCGGTGTAGCCTGACCTGTGGGTGGCTAGGTATGTTACATATTGGTATCATAGGTTCATGTTGAAACATCGAGCCAATATGGGCTGGGTCTATTGGTCAGAGTCTAGTGGTTGAGATCAATTTTTGACCTTGAAGTTGAAAAGATCAGGAAGAATGGTGTTGCGGAATATACGTGGGAGCTAGAACATCAGAGATCCTTTGTAAGGGTTCAAAGGATCGTGACCATCCCTTTCGAATTTAGGAGCGATCGCCACTGTGGGATCAAGAGATATATGGGATCATTGGATTAGAGGGCATGAGAATAAGTGTCATCCGATGAAGGCGAAGAAAAAGTTAAGTCACAACCATCATATCTCATTGGAGAGAAATCGACGGTGGGGAGGCATTCCGGGGATTGAGAAAAAAATTAAAGTTTTTTCAGGTTGTGAGCCTACAATCAATCAGGATCATTGATTGTGCTTGATCAACATATCAACATCATATATCGAACCCATTACGAATGAGCATCTTCACATTGCAGAGATCGGGAATGAAATTAAAGCATGAGAAATTTGAGTTTTTGTAATCACTCCTAGCCATTGATCTTCATTGTCCATTAAAGCACGACTTTCGATCTTGCAAAGTGAGGTAAGCACCTGAAGGTTAAGTAGAGGTCGCATCTCTCGGTCACATGTAGAGAAGACAGAGAGAACTTCATGCAATTCCTGTCCGTCAATCCAAGTAAGGGACTTGTGTCAGCAGATTGACCAGTTTCAGAATTCAGAGTTCGGGAGAATTGGAGTGTGTTGATGTGAAATATACTGAATTCCCAAAGTTCGGAGTTAATCCAGACCGTCCATTAATGGAGATACATGTCGACAGATTGGTCAGTTCGGGAATTCAGAGTTCAGGAGAATTGGAGTGTGCTGATGTGAAATCTCCTGAAGTCTCGAAGTACGTCGACCGTTGGATAGAGTGGTGGGTTTTAGAATTTTTGAGGATTGTTAGATCTGCGCATGGGTGATTGTGGGTTGTAGATATCACAATGGTTCGAGAGTTCGATGTCCAGGAGGAACGAAGTTTGATAAGGAAAAATATTCCGAAGCCCAAAATTCTGAAGCGACGTGGCTCGCTAACGTCACCTGGGATGACATGGACACATGGGATGTGTGCCATGTGTCAGTGATTTTTGAACCTATGGAAGATTGAAATGTCAATTAGAACATGACATGTTTCACCCACTTGATTAGGCCATGTGTTCGCTTCTATTATTTCAACAGGTGGCGATAGATCGTGCAGTTTGGAGACTGGGCACTCCGGAGGAAAAATATGTGACATTTTATGTTGGGTCGAGAGCTCCCAAAGGCTAGAGTACATATCGATTGTTGATCCCATATGACACACGACAATATATCTGAAAGTTTAGAGACTTGGTACTCCGAGGGTTTTCAAGTCTCTACAAGTGAAACGTGTCCAAGATCGAAGTCGCAAAGGCACGCAAACCGTCGATCTAAGATCCCCTCGGGACCTTTCTCTACCATTAGATCAAGCAGTGGAAGGATGGCGTAAGAACTTCAATATATATCACTCTGGGGAGTTGAGTGACTTGATATTTGAAATGTCCCAGAGTCCTGGAGTAGCGAATTCACACGGTCCGTTGATCTAAGACCCTCCGGGAGTTTGTGTGACCGTTGGATCTAGTAGAGGGAGCAAAGGTAAGTACTTCAGAGGATTTCCACTACGGGGAAGTGGAAGAATCAGGAATGGAAATACCCCAGAGTGAAAAATTTTTGAATTGGTTGAGCATTGTCTGTCTCAACGCCTGATTAAGTCGTATCCATTGATCTCATTGAAGCCTAGAGATGAGGGCAGGACCGTCCATTCGGCAGGAGATTAAATATCAACCATCCATTTTTTCAAGTGGAGTTATTAAGGGATTCGACGAAGTGCAACTTTGGGGAAAAAAAAAAGTTGACAGGGGAAAGTTGCCGAAGGCTGAAGTCCAAAGAACTTGGTCCCAACACTGGTCTCATGCTAAGATAAGGAGGGCCTGGAAGTAAACCAACCTTCAGACTTGGTGTTCGCACAAGCTCCTATGTAGAAAAACATAGAGCATGGCGCTAAAGGGTGATTAATCCCATGGTTTCAAGACGTGGTCACATGGAACTTGGTTTGAAGGAAGCGCCTTTGCATTTTTCGATTTTATGTATCATCTCAGGGGGATGAAAGTTGTTTTTCAGGGATCCCTAACTTTCAACTTCGATATCCGATTGGGGAAAGAGTATAGTCATTGGAAAGATTATTCATAGGATTTAGAGGAAAATAACAAGGATCTATTATAATATGAAGATTGATATATTTTTTCTTCATGAATTAAACAGAAAAGGTACCTGAAAATTTAATTGACAATTTTTGTATGATATGTATAGTTCTAACAAGATGGATGCTTGGAGGTTTGTCAGGATTAGAGGTATAACCAAATCAATTCAAGAATAGGATCATATGTTAGGGTCATGGAGGCATGGCATTGATTACATGAGTTGGATGAGGTAATAAAGATCTACATAGAAAGTAATGGAAAGTGGATAAAGAACTCAAGAAGAGAATAATATAAGAATTATTATGTTGATAATCCAGAATGTGAATAAATTGCAGGTACTACAAAATAAATAATCCTCACATGGTACATGAATCTAGAAAGTAAATAATGTCATTAATGGGAATATAAAGGAAAATTAAGGCTCCATAGCCTTAAAGGTAGAGATGTGTAGATAGTTGCAAGCTTGATGTGGAAGAAAACAAAGAGCTTAAGAGGTGGTGTGTGAATAATCTCTATGTGTCAAGAATAGGAGTTCCAGGGAAGGATTTGTTATATATGACTTATCTACTTGTCTAAAAGTACTTAGTGAAATAAATCCACTTCTGATATCAAAGTTCCCAGTGGAAGAAGCATGCCAATGTAGAGAAATTGGAATGCTCTCACTTGAAAAGTGGCACTGAATAAAAATGGATTTCCACTGGGGAATGGTACTAAGTGGGAAAGAATGGCCAAGTGGAATGTGGCTTGAAAAGTGTTCAGACCCAGGGAACCACAGTGCAAATGAGAAGAATGGGAGCACGCAAGGCAACAAGGATCTGAAGGAATTCATGGACAACCAAATACAACATAAATATATAAATAAATAAGTGAATTAAAATAGAAATGCACTAGAGTGCAAGAGGCATACAACGAAGTTAAATTTCATATGCATTAATAAGCATATTGAAAATAAATTCTTGGTGCATATGGAGGTGTAATTTTTCATATGTACATGCTTGGATATGTATATAACATGCTTGTGAACTTAAAATAGTTTATTATTATGAAATAATGTTTGAGTATGACTAATGATGGATTATGAATTTGGGAAAAATGATACAACTAGGTTAAATATGTGGATGTTGTTGTTTATTGTGATTTCCATTGAGGTGAAGACTCGTGAGGGTGGTAGGAATGGTGATCAAAATGATGAAGGAGGAAGTCTGTGAGCTTCTATAAATACCAGTTGGTCAGATAGCAACAAGTAGGTTGATAACAACTAGGCAGGTATGCAGTTAGTTGTTGTTGATGCATACATGTTGAAGGGGATTGAGGTAGGAATTCCCTCAGTTAATTTTCAGTATTTAAATTGATATGTAATGGCCAAAGGCCTTGAGTATGTAAGTGTTGTTGATGCTAGAATGCATTTAGATAAAATGTCAATTGCATATTATGTTATGATTGGTTATGGGATCATAAACGGGTTAATTCAGGAGACATACTCCTTCTATAACAATGAATATCCATAGAGCTAGTCATGTGTGATACCATAATATGGTTGGATATGGAAGGGATATAGTGCTATATGAGTGCTCAATGGTATCTACTATATATCTTATGTTTGGATTCCAACCTATTTTCCAACACTGAAGAGCACTTAATGATTATATTCTTGGTGTTGTGTTTGGGTTGGAAAGGAAGGTATCCAAATAGTTAGGCAAGCAGTAGGAAGTGTGTGGATGATGTGTTGAGTCGTTGGCCAGACCTTCCAACTCATCATGGTGGAATTCATGACATATTTATGTGGTATTATGTAGTCAATGCATGGATGCATTGTGTAGATGTGGCCATGGGTATTGGCACATTGATTGTTGTTTTAATTAGTAATAAATTGTTGCATTATGAAAAGTCTATGTAACTGATAATACATGTGTATGTAATGATGAGTTCATTCCAATTGATAGTTGGATTAATGGAAGTGATTGAATTGTAGTTGTAAACAATTCTAATATCACTTTTTGATTTCGTTTTGAATCATTGCCATGAATATATATATATATATATATCTTGTACATGAGATATTGACAATTTATTTGGCTAAGGAATGTTGAAATTGCAGGAGGAAAGGATCTTGGATAATTAATGACAAATTGTTTTGGCTGAATGAAAATTGAATAAATTATAGGTAGAATGGTCTTGGATATGGAAGGGATGTAAGCCCATAAGGAAGATTGATATCTATAGCTACAGAGCCAACCATTATGAGCAGAAAGCTCATGCTTGGAAAATTTTGTTTTCCTGTATAAAACAGATTTGACATTTATGATTGGAAATGGTTATAATGATATCTCATGATGACTGTATGTGTATAATATAGATGAGATGTTGGAAAACATGGAAAAGGATATTGTTGGGACATGAGAAATCTATGGTAAGCCATGATTTCCCTAATATATGTTGTGTTGTGGTAACACGCACCAGAGAGTCGCCTTGGCTATAAGACTTGATAAAGTCTCTATAAATCTTCTTGTGCAAGAGAGCCTTGGTCAGGAAATATGGATTTCATGAGGGGTTGTATAGCAGAGAAGGGGATGCATGAGCTTGGGCCTGGAAGGTGAGGGACCACAAGAAAGAGGATACTTTGAGAGATATTGATTGGGGTCATGCACACAATGGGTATGTCAAAGAAAAAGAATGACCCAAGTTAACAAGGCATCCATATGGATGCAGATCTGTGAACCTTACAGATAAGTATTGTACTGGATTATGAAAAATTACTCTTAGATTATGAACAAAAATAAAACATTTATGCACAAATTGTTAATTGGCATGCTCGCTGATTTGAAATGTTGTAGGAAAAAAATGAATGTTGAGGATCTAGAAAAGTACCAAACTATGAGGGAAAAGAAGAAGGTGATGCTGGAACAATTGAATGACAAGGGAATAGAATGAAGAAAGTCCAATGGACTTGTTGCATCTAGAGTTCTAGAAGCCACAACTTTGAAACTTCTTGGTCGAGTGCAGTGAATCCCTGGAGAGAAGTGGAACAACCTAAGGGATTGTATGGCAGAGAAAGGGGTTCATTTCTTTAGGTTGTGTAGGGATGAGAGGGAAGGAGATCTTGCTAGTTGGAACTACTACCAGAAATATAAATTATGAATATCATTATACATGTTTTGGGTCGGAATGCCTATGCATACATGTTTAATTTTAGGTCAGAGTGCCTATGTATATAAGATTGGGTTGGATTTCCTATGAGGATTAAGGCCAGAGGGCCTAGATTTGTAATGTTAATAACATTGAAATGGTGTTGTGCACTGAGGACAATGCCAAAATAAGGGGAGGGGTACGCAACATCCCGGTTCTAACCCTTATGAACTATAATGTATTATGTAAATATGTCTTCGATTGGTGAGCCGATAAAGTTGAAAAGGGGCCAGAGTGCATAGGAAATGTAATACTTCATATACTTTAATAAAATACACCGTTGGTTGCAAGACCGACAAGGACAAAAGAGATAGGGGGCTATGATTACACGAGAGAGGGGGCTTGAGGGTATAAGTATTTTTATTATTATTTTATTTTACCCATAATTAATTTTATGTAGAAAAGTGGCTACATGAGATTCTTGGGATGGAGGCCATGTGTCTCTTGTCTTCATGTGATTTAAACATTTCTTGGGGGTTATTTTGGTTCTTATTCATCGTTCTTCCCCGATTTTCTTCTTCTTGTTCCCCAATGTGCTTCTTCTCATGTGTTCTTCTTCCTCTTCACTCACTATTGCTAGTTCGTGTGCTCTTGGTCTGAGCATGGAAACGAATGGAAGGAAGTGGAGAGACATCATTGAATACATGTAATGATTTACTGATCATTCCAGGAGGGAATGGATGCCTGTGTGCATGATCTTGATGGAAGTTTGGATGGAAGTGTCCACAACTAAGATTCCTTGGAGATTCTAGTAGGGAGATTTTCTGACCAGTAGTACTGGAGCCTTGGAAGGAAATGGAACAACCTCAGGGACTACATGGAAGGAAAAGGTGTTCACTTCTTGGGGTTGTGCAGGCTGAGGGGGAAAGAGAGATGGAAATTAGGATTTTTTTTTAGGTTGGGAAACCTGAGAGATACATAGCCAACTAATGTGTGCTTAGAATTGGCCTAGGACCCATCCTTGTAGATTCATAGCCCTCGCTTGAGGGTGACCTGTTGTTGAGAGTAAATGAAAAAAAATGTCTATGGTTGGGAGGAACGTCCTTGGTCTGTATCTAGTTGGTGAACGTTTACTTGCAAAGATAAGTGCTCTCTTTATTTTCTGTGTAATGTTTAGTTCCATTGTGTATTTAATTATCTCTAAGATATGTATTTTTAATGTGTCTGTCTACTGGCTATTTATTTTTCATGGAACATTGTTTATCTCTTTTATGTTGTGGCGTGGATCTTGATGAATGCATGTGGTTCTTTCATTCTTGTTTTTTGATTAAATGTTGTTAGAATTCGAGATCCATTCAAAAAACTGAGTATTGGGACTACAACGTGCCTCGCCTACTGGTGGATGGGTGTGTTGCAGTCAGATTAAGTGGCATAGCTCGGCCTGTGGGTGGTTGGGTATGTTACAATACCCAAGGGTTCATACTGCAAATTTCGCAAGTCAGTGGGTCATGATGACAAAGACTGTAGCACAATGGATCTGATGAGGGAGAGAATGTCATATACCTATATGGTGTAGGAAGAAATGATGATAGGACAAGTTTCACCTCATTTCAACCAAGTACCACCTCCATAAAACACTATGAAACCTCACTATAATAATGCACAACCAGAGTATAAGCCCGCGTAGTATAATCAGATACCCAGTACAATGCACGGCGAGGATATTGAACTAGATACAAATATGGAGGACGAGGCAGAGCAGGATTTGGATGTGGAAGAGGTCCAGTAGTATGCCATAATTTCCAACAACCAGGGAATTATGCAAGGGAATGTCCACTTCCACCTGTGACATGCATGTATTTTCCCGTAGCAGACCATGATACAGAGGATTTTCCAACATTATTGGGAAAAATTCAGGAAAAGAGAAATAAATAAAAAATAGAATGTTCATTGGATTTCTAAAGAAATATCAACATAGTTACACATGGAGGAGCTAAGACAGGATATGACGCAGCATGACAGGATCTAGCACAACACCAATAGGTGAAAAAGAATATTGAACCACAAAAATAATTTGATGCGGGGAAAGAAAATTAAATATTCAAGGAAGCAAGGAAGCAGTTCCTCAAGAAATATGTTGCATCTACATCAACCACGCAAAATAATCAGAACATACCAATCTATGAAATTCCCCTATTTAATGGTTCACACTAACAAAGTACCACCTATAGCACAAGTAAGTACCATAAAGAATTTTATGCAATCCTTTTTTAATCTAATAAATGACTAATCATCTGTTAAAGTTTTGAAACATATGCTAGAAATATGTAATGCAGTGGTAGAAGGGAAATTAGAAAAAAAAACAGTCAATCACCTTCATACAAGAAGGAGGACAAGCAGGGAATTCACACTAAATGCTAACATTGGAGATTTCAATATGGGGGACATCATACTAGATTTAGGCTTTGAGGTAAATGTGTTACCTAAGAAGACATGGCAGTGCATGGGAGAGCCCACACTAGGCTACTCACATGTCCAATTGAAGCTAGCAAACCAACACTGAGTTCTACCAATTGGAAGACTTAAGGGTGTGACAATAGATCTGAATGGAGTGTGCACTAAGGCATACTTTGAAGTGATATAAATAGTGGATGGCACAACACCTTATCCACCACTTCTTGGAATGGATTGGGAATTTGATAACCAAGCCATAATCAACTTGAATACAAGGAAGGTGACATTATAATCAAGATACTACAGATTCATTGTGCCATTAGATCCATCAGAAGGAGAAATGTTTGTGGATCCCACTTGCTTAGATCTAGAGGAAATCAACCAATTATAAAGAACCACTGTGTGCGAAGAATATTATGTCAACCCAACTACAGATGAAATACTCAGATGGAGAAGCATCACATCATGAACTTATGATTTAGATACAAGGTTGGAGAATTGGCAACAGAGATTACATGAAGTCTCCATAAGAAGAGGCACAAAAATAGACCGCGTAGTAAGATGGGTAGGTACAAAGATAAGAGAACCTCCTACTTTTTATGGGGTGAATGACTTAGATGAATTCCTAACAAGATACGAATATGAAGTGTTATAAAATCAAAGGCTCTTAGCCTTAGACATATCACTCAAGGAAACACCTGCAATATGGTGGGGTGTGCACAAAGAGATAGTTAAGGATTGGAGCCAATGTAAGTGATTAGTGCGCATTAGGTTCGACACAGAACATGGAAAAAATGAGATGCAGAGATATGATCAACAAGGGACACCAACAAAAAACTTGGATAAGTGAAGAACATTATGGATAATGACACCACCAGAGGAATGGCCTCATCACTTCATTAACACATTGGAAGGAATTCCAGCAAACTGGTATGTAGACCAGGAACTACGCAAAGGTACTGCATAATGGACAACATTACAACATAATATTATAGTCACTTTCATTTGAACATGAGAACCCCGACATTGATTCAACACTAAAAAATGTCAAAGGGGTGATATTTATTAAGGAACCATAGGTTGAACTTATAATAGAGTATCAACATCAGAACATACAGATAGTTAAGGAACTAATGTCATGCTATGTGTAGGAAGAAGCACCAGATGAATATGACTTGCACAACATTCAGATTACATAAATTGAAGGAGAGAGAGAGGTGGAAGGTCCATCTCTAGAATCATAAGTGTTTGCTTCATTGATCAAGGTGAAGAAGGTCAACATTGGGACAGTTGATAATCCCAAAATGGCCAACATTGGAGACTACTGGGAATTTGAGCAAACAATAGAAAGAATAACAGATTTATTGCGCGAGTACAGTGACCTTTTCCTAACCACCTTTACAGAAATTAAAGGCATAGCATGAGAGATAGGGGAGATGAATATACCTCTCAAACCTGAGGCTAGATCTATCAGACAACAATCATATAGACCGAATCCAATATATAAGAAGAAAGTAAAAGAAGAAATTGACAGAATGTTGGAAGCTAGAATCATAGAACCAGTAGAAGAATCAAAATGGATAATCCCTATAGTAGTTTAGGAGAAGAATCAAGGATGTATAAGGATATCTGTTGATATGAGGAAGTTGAATGATGCTTGCCTACATGACCCTTTTCCTACCCCTTTAACTGATGAAGTTCTAGAGAATGTGGGAGGTCAGGAAGCATATTCGTTCACATATGGATTCTAAGGCTATGACCAAATAAAAATAGCTCAATAAGAAAGGTATATGATTATATTTGCCACCAATTGGGGATCCTATCAATACAAAGTCATGCCTTTTGGACTGAAGAATGCACCAACAATATTTTCAAGAGTAGTCATTGCTGGATTCAAAGAATTCATCCACCCGTTTTTAGAAGTGTACCTAGAATATTGGGCAATATACAGTATATTGAAAGACCATGTAGAGGTGTTAAGGATCATGTTGGAAAGATGCAGGAAATGCCAGATATCCCTGAACATTAAGAAATGCATATTTGGGACATCTTTTGGAATTTTATTGGGTCATATGGTAATCAAACAGGGTCTAATAGTGGATCCTGCAAAGATTGCAGTCATTGTTAACTTGCCACCACCAAAATTAGTGCGTCAGTTGAGAGAAACATTGGGACATATAGGATACTATAGGAAATTCATAAAAGGCTATGCACAACTTATTGCGCCAATGGAGTAACTTCTCAAGAAAGATATCATATTTCAGTGGAATGAGGACAATCAACGAGGTTTGGACACTCTAAAAGAAAAAATGGTCACAACACCTATTCTATTATTCCAAGATTGTGAAAATACATTTCATGTGCATGTAGATGCATCAACCATAACACTTGGGGCTATTCTAGCACAACCAGGATCAGGGGAATTGGACCATCCTATAACATTTGCTACCAGAAAAGTGTCAAAATCTGAGAAAAAATATAATACTACAGAAAGAGAAAGCCTAGCTATGGTCTATGCACTTCATAAGTTCAAACATTATTCACTTGCAAAAAATTTTAAGATGTTCATAGACCATTCTTCCCTCAAGTACCTAGTCAACAGGCCAGTGTTGGGGGGAAGAATATGTATATGGTTATTTCTATTTCAGAAATTTGATTTTGAAGTAATAGTCAAACCAGGGAAGTTGAATGCAGGACCTGGTCATCTGCCAAGGGTCGCCAATGGAGAGGAACCTACAAAATTAGAGGACAACTTCCCCGATGCCTAGTTATTTTCAATCCAAATAGTTGATGAATACTTTGTTGATATTGTTGAATACTTGAGTACAGGGGTTGCGCCACAAGAGTTTATCACTACGCAGAAGAAAATTTTGGTTGTTAGAGTTGCATAGTATCGATTGATTGCAGGACAGTTATACAAAATGCATGCAAACAACATTTTGAGAAGATGTGTATTAGAGCACGAAAGGCCTAGAATTTTAGCAGAATCCCATGAAGGAATAGTTGGAGGACATTATGCAAGAAAATATACTATGAAAAAGGTATTGCATGCAGGATTATGGTGGCCAACAATTCACACAGATGCAAAGGAATATTTCCAAAGATGTGATGTTTGTCAGAGGGTTTGTAAACCTAGTAGAAGGGATGAGATGCCCCTAAGACCACAAGTAACCTTGAAAGTATTCAACAAATGGGAAATAGACTTTGTGGGACCAATTAACCCACCAAAAAAGAGGTCAGGAGAAAGGTATATAATTACTGTGACAAAATACTTAAAAATATGGGAATAAGCAACACCAGTCAATGATTGCAGCGCAGATACAACAACACACTTCTTTTTTGAGCAAGTGATCACTAGGTTTGGATGTCCAAGGATTTTTATGAGTGACCAAGGAACTCACTTCATCAATACCAGTAGTACCATGGGCATATAAAACTACATGTAAAAAGTTGCCAGGACATATACCATTTAGGATGGTGTATGGATAGGAAGCAGTGGTAGCATTGGAATTTATGGTACCTATTATGCACATTGTAGACCATTACTAACATGAAAAAATGGGGAACGGTAGAAGAAAGGTTAAGTTATCTCATGGAAATGGAAGAGGATAGGATCCTGATAGGATTTCACCAGGAAGTACAGAAAGCCAGAGACAAATATTGGCACAACAAACATATCAAGAAGAAAAGTTTCAAGGAAGGAGACTTATTATTGCTATATGAAAACAAATTGTTTCAACATCTGGGTAAATTTAGAATTCATTGGCTAGGGCCATATGATTCCATCATGTCACAGATGGAGGATCTGTGTGACTAAAGGATCTAGCAGGAATTGAACTAAAGGAAATGATCAGTGGGAGTCGACTGAAGTTGTACAAGGACAATTAACCTCACCAAGTATAAACAGGGACAACGCAGTAAGACAAGTATGTATATAATGTATTATAGTAGATACTAAACAAAAAAATGACAAAATAAAAGAAAAAGAGAAAAATAAAGAAAAACAAATACAAAAATACAAACCACAGAAAATACAAAAACACATAAAAAGTTGTGTGGAGGAATTACTACGCCAAGATATCAAAATACAACATACAATAAAAATAAAAGTTGCTACGAATGTACGTAAAAAGTAAAGAATGACCCCAAAAAGTTCTATAAAGAGCGGAAAAGGAACATTTATTAAACACTTAGTGAATTTTGAGCTCAAAGCGATTAGAAGAATCTGTGCCCTAATTTCGAAATCATCACTGTAGAAAGCCAATTTTATGACATTCACGCATCATGGATCCACCAAAGTTGAGGTTGTTAGGCCAATTTATTAGGGTCACCCAACAAGGTCAGAGGCACAAGGAAAGGATATTGCCTGATCCCATCATTAATCTTGAGGACGTGATGACTTCAGAGCTAGAGTTTAGTAGCCTGACGTAGGTGGAGGAAGAGCTCCCCAAAACATAGTGAGGAGAGGTAGGGCAGAGATCTGTAGTCGGGAATGGGGTTTCAAACCATAACCTAGAGGAGATGACAAAACCGACTGACACAGAGGAACCAAGATTGTCCCAGTCATGAGTAGAAGTCCAGGTCGAGGACATAATAGACCGACCAAACTCACCAAGGGATGAGGAGGGCACAAAATTCATCGAGGCGGGCATATCCAGAGTGGGGTAGAAGAGAAATACCCCCGAGAGCCTAGGTATTTCCTTACCTTTCATTCCAGATGTAGTCCCCATTGTTGAGGACAATCTGGGGAAAGTGCCCAAGTTGCGCTTTGTAGACCACGATCTGTGTGATGTAGTGAAATTCCCAAAGCTATCTGAGGAATGGTATTTGATCAACACAAGGGACTTTGGGCCACTAGGAAGTCCAATATTAGATCTCGTGTAGTGGATTATGAGGCTATACAACTCCAACATCATGAATTTGTTGGATATTCCACACTTTGGGCGAGGAAAAAATGTCGGCCTATGTGTCAAACAATTAGTGGCCCGGTTCCATGGGGACATTTTATGGATGGACAAGACCATACATATAGGAGTGACACTCATTTCGAAGATTACAGGATTTCCCATAGTCGGTGCGCAACTAGACGAGATTTTGGAAAACAAGGCGCACGAGAAGGAACTAGCGGAGCAGGAGAACACACTGATTGACATGACGTGGGCCAGTAGAGGCCTCGTCATAAAGTAAATCAATAATGATGCAACGAGGTTTTCCATCAAACTACCCGTGTGCAAGAATCTAAGGAAGTGACTCTAAGAGGAAGCCCCTGCAGGTGTAATCACAGTAGCAGCGCAGTGCAGAAAAGGAATGATGTTTAGTGGGGAACAATATTTGCAGAACCAGTTCTTATTGTACTGTCGCGACAAGAAAGATCATGGAATCGAGTTCCATTACTCCTGGTTGATGATATTGGTCGCTCTCGCAGGATGGCAGGATCCCAGGTACATCGCCTTCATCATAAGGACGGGAAAGTGCTATGTAGCCAGGTACGAGTGACGAGTACTGTTGGGGCTAAATATATGCACTATTAATTCCCACATTTAATTATCAACCGAGGCTCGTAATATTCAAGGTTCATGCACAAGAAACGTAGGATCAGAGCCTAGTCTAGCCTAATCTAAAGCTGACAAAACAATCTTCAAACCCATACTGTAGAAAATTAACACTAAGGATTCATCACTGAGACACGAGAATAACTTAGTGCTATAAAGGCTTAGATCATAGTCTTTCATGCACTCAGGGTGATATTCGTGTGATTAATCGCGAGTAGATTACTTAAGTTTCCTATCCTTCAATGGATTCCAGTAGTGATTAAAAAGATAATCACATGGATAAAAACTAGGTAAAAGGAAATGAGATCTAAACTCAAACTTTGTCCTCAATCAAATGCAATGTATCAATGCCTTGAGTGAGAGGGTGTTGATTTGAGTATTTTCTATTAAGAATCAATTTGCAGAATACAAATTAATTGCAGAATGCAAACACACAATATATGACTTTCAAACTAAACAATAATGCAAGAAGAAAAGAAACTAAACGTAATGCTAATATACAAAGAAAATAAAATAGAGCAACACTTACCACTCTAAGGGGCCCTTCCCAGGAGGTTAGTGCTGCTAAAAAGACTCATATCAAATGGATATGGTGTCCAATGCTTCAGCAACAATCAATTCTTCATTGAGATAAAAAACTTTGTTTTTACATGGCTAGTAACTCAAAGCTTTCTCACAAGAATAAATCTCTCCTTTACAAAACATTCATGAAACTAATGGCTCTTTCTCATAGACATATGAGGCTTATTTATACATTAATAATCATTGAGAAGTGGATGCGACCGAATCCCAATGCTCAGATTTCAAATTTACAATTTTAGATAAAATCCTCAAAAATATGGGTTTCATTGCAATTTGGGCAGATTCGAGTTATGGATCCACCCATATCTTTCCAAACAATTCAAAATACTGAAAATGGTTTCTGGGTTTTGTATCTAAATGGTATTCCTAAAAACCCATTTTTCGTTTTTGAAAGATATGCTCCCATGTGCGCGGAAATGGAGGTGCAAGTTGGCAGTTTGAGTTTTGTTGCTAATTTTGGCAGAATCATTCCCACTGAGTGGGAAGTCCACACGTGTGAGATGGGTGAATTCTATCTCACATGTCCATAGGAGAAAAACATTCTGGACAAAACCCATGTACCCAATTTTCCTCTAGAAGCTTTCCAAAATTTTGAATTATGTCTAGTACCAGATTAGCATAGGCTGGTACCGAAATAGGTGGAGCCTTGGTACCATAATAGACTGAGTACCAGATCATGTTGCTTAATAGTCAAAGTGATTAGGATCATACATAATAAATCATTTAATCAAATTAACTCAATAAAATTAAACAAATCATGCCTTAACCATAAGTTACCTCTCTATGCACATGATCAAGGTCATTAATTGTATTTATGGATGAAACAGTCAATTAGATACACATATCATAGGTAAAATTGACTTTGACATAGATAATATAGGGTAATAAAAGTGTCAATACTGAGACTCAACATTCTCCCATGCTTAAGTCATTGCATGTCCTCGTGCAACAATGATCTTCAAAGTTTCACAATTGATGATACTCCTCACTCGATCAAGCATTCCCTGAAGTTAAGTCTTATCCAATCTGTTTTCGATCAAAGTTAGGATAAAGGGATGGATGTGACTCTAATATGATTATAGGATAGTGGCCAAGAGTTTTCATAACGAATTTGACTAATAGGCCCCCTTGGCTAGATTACCTTTAAAACAAAAGTGATATACGCTTAATTTAGATATCATTTGAAGAGAGGAACACATAAAATAATACATCCCAATATTATTAACTTGTTTCTTATCCAAGTTTGTAGAGATGAAGCTCTTCTTGTTTAGGTAAGGTGAATTACATATAATGAGGGTCCCACTTCTCATGCAAACCTATTTATTTTAAAAATAGAACTCTAAAGTGGATAATTGAAGGTTATTAAGAACATCATCCGAGAGATATAAAGGTCATCTCCTAGCCTTGATTTGATAATGATTTCTTCAAAATGATACCCAAGGGTTTATGTTCAGTTTTAAGTGTGACACTTTATGTTTTTCAACTCCCTTTATCCGACATAGCCCCGCTGCCAGCAGGCCTATTCAGTGCCCCAGCGGGTTTACCTTAGTACCATACAAGCGTGACCTCACTGCCAGCAGGCCTATTCAGTACCCCTGTGGGTTTACTTGTATTTCCTGATACTTCCTTTTTATTATATTACTCAAAATATTTAGAATTATGTATACTGCTCATCGACAGTTTTAGAGTATAAGGAAGGTAGGTGATACGAGAGTGTTTTAGAGTTATTAGGCACATAATTAATTGTTTGCAATTATCCCAAGGGTGACATCATCCACATTCAACTTAAATCTCAGTTATTCAATGTATAATGTAATGTCTCGGATAATGACTAAGAGGTCTGTCTAGTTAATCCTATCAGGGTTTTCATGAAATTTCATTGCGGTTTTGCAAGGGCGGTCCACCACATGAGGTTTTCATCAATACCTTCAAAGAAAAACTTGGATAAAAACTTGTTTGAATCAACTAGCTTAGTATTAGACATAATGGTGTCACCACTTTTCAATAGATATTTCAATTAGCAATCACTTCTTCAAAATGATGAGGTAATAAGACAAGTGCACTCGTTATCATATAGAGCTAAATGTGAAAATATCTTCTTAAAGGATAGAAAGGATGATTCATTTAGGGTTGAGTGTAGAAATGTAGGAGGAAGATGTACATGAGAGTAAAAGCAATTCAACACAAGACTTAAATAATCCTTGATATAAAGAACATGAGGATATTAGCCTATACCTCTAATTACCTAAAGTGAAAACAATGTTAAGCACATGACAAAGATCATATCATTTTGGCTTCAGTACCAGATAAGTAATGGAGTAGGTTTCTGCAATACCAGAACAGATAGTATTGGAACAGAGTGACATGATGGATGATTTTTGCTCATTCATGACGACAACCACTTCACCAAGGAATTCAGTGATAATATACGAGGAAATTTCATGATAGGGAGCATGCAATAATTGAGAGTAACCATATGTTTATTGCATAATTAGTCTAATTTCTTTTAGTAAAACGAAAAATGTTTATTTTATATGTCCTATTACTTGAAGCATTTAAATCGAGCAACAAAAACTTTGAGTATAGGATAAGAGCTACAAACATCTCATTACCAGTACCGGATCACCTGAGTACCGGATGGACGCAGGGTTGTGCTTCAGTACCGGAATAGCGCAGAGTTGTGGTTCAGTACTGAAATATTGCAGACCTCCTCCTTTATTACCAGATGAGCACACAGGCGACCATCAGTACCAGATGAGAACAGTACTGGATGAGCACAGGAATGTTGTCCAATACCGTATGAACGCAGACTTTCTCCTTTGGTACTGGATGAGCACATAAATGACCATTAGTACTGAAATAGCGCAGACCTCCTCCCACAGTACCAGATGAATGTAGAGTTAAATATTGTTTGCGGTACCGGATGAACGCAATTCTGTAGTACCAGAATAGAATGGTACCAGAATTCTATAAATGAATATCAAATCCCATCACTGAACATGTTAACTTGGTCTCGCCAATGGAAGTTGCAAAATAATATGAGGTTTCAACAACCACTCCCCCATGCCTAAGGTTTTTCATGGCTTCATGCAAATAATGTGAGATGCTAAAAAAATGGTTGCTGAGAGAGTTGTGAACACCTGCTAAAAACAAACCAATAGAACTAATTAAAACTAGATTTTTATTCATTCTTAAAAACAAAAACTTTTAGGGAAAATGTCAAAAGTTGAATTATTAGCTATGAATGAAATAGTTTGGACTTAACATTCAGTTTCAATTGCTATTAAAAGATCACTTAATCGATCATCCTTATGAAATACCGGTCTTAAAATAGATAGGTAAATATAAAGCATGAATGCATCATTTTTAACAACTTTAAGGAAAAAGAAGAATTTTGAAGAAATAGGTCATGAAGCACTCCCTTAAGTGTTATCTTCCGTTGACAAGGATGCCTTTTCTTCTTTTGAAACCCTTCCAGTATTATGTGTGCATTCGGAGGATGAAGAAATTCCCTTCTCATAAGATTCCAAACAAAATCATCTTAAGTTTTAAAAAGAAATCTACTATAGGAACAAAAGATCTTAAACTGATTGCTTTATTAGCTTTTGACATTCTCATTTATGAAAAGTATGAAAGATAGGTTGCATTGTACTTATGTGCAACATTTATTTATTTATTTACCTATCCTACTCTAATTGAACAAAAGAAAATGTCCTTCAAGTATAGGAATACTTCCAGTGAAGCCATGTGTGTAACAGGGTTAGAAATATATCCATACTCGGGTTTAAAAGATAAATTTTAATGCATACCGGAGTATGAAGGACCAACTTCTTTGATGATGAGATCAAGCAATAATGAAAAATATAAGAGTGGTGTGACCTAATAACTAATTGAAACCATATTTCAATAGGATCACTATATTCATGTTTCTCTTCTTTGTTTAGGTCACACTGAATGTCCTCCTCTACCATGCTATGCAAATTATCCTCTTCAAGATGATTAGTAATTATAGTACATACATGATCTTCTAAGAAGCATGCTAAGGACTCCTCAATCTCGGGTTCTAACAATTTCTCTCCATTGAATGATTCTTCAGTCTTCTCTACAGGTTGGAAATGGTGATCAAAGGAGGCTTCTAGATCTTCTTGTGGATGTAGCTTATGGAAATCTTGTTTTTCTATCACTTCTGGAGAGGCGGATAGGTTCTTGATTGTTGTCAATATTTGTTCTTTTTGTGAGGCAGAGATTGAGATCCTAGCTGCTACTAGGATGGAAAGAGTTCTTCCAAACTCTTGATCATATTTGAGTCCTTGTTGTTGGTTTATGGGTCCTGTTTCACACATGGATTAGTGTAGAGGGGGGGTTTGTACAGTGCCCAAATTATTATTTTTTAAATCCTAAGAAAATAAAAAAAAGAAAACTAAAAGAAAATGTAAGCAAACCAATTATATACTTGAAGCATCACCGTGCTACTAGGATCCTGTTGTCACCAAGTTATCTGTTCACACAAGTTAGCTTCTCTTCTCATATATATAAAAAAATGGCTAATATTAATAAAACACAAATTCTAACTACTAAAAGGAAGAGGACAACCTAACTTTGGAGTAACCCCACTAAAGTGGATGCCTGGGATCTTACCTCACATATTACTGTCTTCTCTCCGCCCTTAGGTCGTCCTTAAAAGCACACCACACTTGCATGAAAATAAACATGCTTGCATGAAAAGAACCACACTTGCATGAAAGGAACAGTCAAGGCTTTGGAGAAATAAAAGCAACCTACCTATCCTATAATCCCTTTAGCACCTCCCCGACAATGGCGCCAAAATGTTGGGGCTAAATATATGCACTATTAATTCCCACATTTAATTATCAACCAGAGCTCATAAGCTTCGAGGTGTAGGCGCAGGAAACGTAGGATCAGAACCTAGTCTAGCCCAATCTAAAGCCGACAAAACAATCTTCAAACCCACACTGCAAAAAATTAACACTAAGGATTCATCACTGAGACACATGAATAACTTAGTGCTATAAAGGCTTAGATCATAGTCTTTCATGCATTCAGGGTGATGTTCATGTGATTAATCGCGAGTAGCTTACTTGAGTTTCCTATCCTTCAATGGATTCCAGTGGTGATTAAAAAGATAATATAATGGATAAAAACTAGGTAAAAGGAAATGAGATCTAAACTCAAACTTTGTCCTCAATCAAATGCAATGTACCAATGCCATGAGTGAGAGGGTGTTGATTTGAATTTTATCTATTAAGAATCAATTTGCAGAATACAAATTAATTGCATAATGCAAATACACAATATATGGCTTTCAAACTAAACAATAATGCAAGAAGAAAAGAAACTAAACGTAATGCTAATATTTAAAGAAAATAAAATATAGAAATACTTACCACTCTGAGGGGCCCTTCCCAGGAGGTTAGTGCTGCTAAAAAGACTCAGATCAAATGGAGATGGTGTCCAATGCTTCAACAACAATCAATTCTTCATTGAGATCAAAAACTCTATTTTTACATGGCTAGTAACTCAAAGCTTTCTCACAAGAATCAATCTCTCCTTTACAAAACATTTATGAAACTAATGGCGCTTTATCATAGCCATATGAGGATTATTTATACATGAATAATCATTGAGAAGTGGATGGGACCGAATCCCAATGCTCATATTTCAAATTTACAATTTTAAATAAAATCCTCAAAAATCTGGGTTTTATTGCAATTTGGGCATATTTGAGTTATGGAGCCACCCATATATTTCCAACCAACTATAAATGTTGAAAATGGTTTCTGGGTTCTATAACTGGATGATATTCCTAAAACCCATATTTCTGTTTTGAAAGATATTCTCCCATGTGCACGAAAATCGAGGCGCAAGTTGGCAGTTTCAGTTTTGTTGCTAATTTTGGCAGAAACATTCCCCATGAGCTATAAGTCCACACGTGCGAGATGGGTGAATTCTGTCTCACGTGTCTGCATGAAAACATCATTCTGGACAAAACCCATGCACCCGATTTTCCTCTAGAATCTTTCCAAAATTTTGAATTATGTCTACTACTGGATTAACACAGGCTGGTACTAGAATAGGTGGAGCCTTGGTACCATAATAGACTGAGTACCGGATCATGCTGCTTAAGATTCAAAGTGATTAGGATCATACATAATCAATCATTTAATCAAATTAACTCAATAAAATTAAACAAATCATGCCTTAACCATAAGTTACCTATCTATGCACATGATCAAGGTCATTAATTGTATTTATGGATGAAACCGTCAATTAGATACACACATCATAGGTAAAATTGACTCAAACATAGATAATATAGGGTAATAGAAGTGTCAATATTGAGACTCAACAAGTCCCTCTGGAAGGAAAAGGACAACAAAGAACAACAGGAAAACAACACGACATTTTCCATGCTGCTAGAAGAGATTCAATAGCGCACTGCTAACACATGGTGCATCCCAAGGGAGGTTGCGTAGGAAAATGAGGGTATTGCAAAGTTCAAGGAATACTGACACCATACATGGATCTAAGCTGCGAGGGATCCCAGGCGAGCATCACTGAATATGAAATACTGCGTGAACATGGAGGAGGTGGAGTGGGTCATCAAATATTGGCCTGCATAGTGGCAACAACCAATAACACTACCCACCACCAGGACATGTATGACATAGACTGCCAAGACTAAAGACACAACTGAGGCATGCTCGTCAGCATGAACAGGGAGTCCGGCTGGCCATACTCAGAAAACAACAATGGGAATAGTGTCAAGTGGGAGCGTAATCCTAAAAAAACTAAGGAGAATTCCAAAAACAACACGAAGATGAAGCCAACCACATGATGTGATGAAGAATCCAATAGAGGGTCAACAAAAAATAAGCCCAAGCACAACCAGTGGGGCACAACCCTCACAATCAACAAAGGAGATGACACAAGGAACATATGCAGGTGGGAAAAATAAGTATGATAAAGAGGAACCAGTCATCACCCTCACTTGGGATGATGTAGAGCTCGTCGCAAACAAAGTCCAAGACAGGAGCGAGGAAGCAACAAAAATAGTAGAGGCAAAGAGAGAGAAATTCATGGCCAAGTTGATAGAACTCCATGTGCACATACAAAAACTACGAGACAACGCAAAATCTCAGGCCACCACGCAACAACAAAAGGCAGTAGCCAACGCAGAAGCACCATGAAGAGACGGTACAATTTTTCTCCCAGTGCAACGACACATTTACCATCACGAGCGAAATGATCAGGATGTATTGGAAACAGAGCAGACACCACTGCAGGAGGTTGAAGAGATGTATATAATACATGTGTAGATACACATGAAGGCTCTCTACAGACTACAAGTGACTGTTATGAAATAAAGTGCAGTCCAGGGCCTGCACAGATGCCACCAACCTATAAGTGAGCGGAGGAGTCATGAAAATGCTCCAAATAACATGCGACCAACTGACTGCGGAGAAATAAGAGAAGAAATATTGTGCGGACATGCTCGAGCAGAGAGCGACTGTAGCCTATGATATAATCCCAAATAGTGTGCAAATAGAAAAGCCCACTATAATGCAAAATATTGATCACATTTTGCAAACAATCGATCAATAGCAGAAGGAGATCAAAAACCTCAAGGAAAAACTCATTCCTACAAATCCCCTGGAGGTGAAAGAAAAAAGAAGGCAAGAGGCTACAGGACAGATGGATGAAATGGGAAGACAACTCATCATAGTTGTGGACTTTTTTTATAGGGAAGCGCAACTATGGACAACATTGGAGGAAGATGAAGAGGTTCAACACTGGGACCAGGAAGAAGGAAAGATAAGTGAAGCCATCAAGGACCTCAAACAAAGGAAAAAAACAATGAATATCACCAATTGTATCAAGGGAGTACAAGACATGAATCAGTTGCAAGCATAGCTAATAGTTGGGAAGACATAGAAGAAGGAACGACAATCCCAAATGGAACCTCTCCAAGAGCTAGTTGCAAAGATTATTGCGCAGCCGAAGGAGGAAAAGAACAACATGGCACAAACACAGGAAAAATGCGTAGAAATGATCTGGGAGGAGATCAAAGCACAAGTATTAGAAGCACTCACTGAAAAGGCCGCGCAAACCCAAACATGAGGAAGGGAACTTGCAGACAAGTTCCACACTCTAGAAAGGGCTGCTGAGGGAGTATGCAAAGCCTAGGTGGCTCGGGATGAGCCACATGTCAGTGTTGGGGGCCTATTCGGCAGATGCCCATTTTGGGGAAAAGGCTATTTTTGGAGAGAAAATAACGAAGTGGGAGAAAGATAGTTGGAAGGAAAAGAGGAAAGCATGTAAGGAGCGCATGAAAGGAAACCTAAATTCATTAGGGTTAGGGGTTTTGTAAGATATTTTAATGGTCGATAATCCAAGAATATGTATAAGTAAGTACCTAGGAAGTCTAGGGAAGGATGGATGGTCAGGGAGAGTTCGAAGGCTCTAACATGTAAGAGAGAATTGTTTTGTGAAGAGTTTGTAAGAGCTATAACATTTTGTAAGTTGTGGAGCTAAAGGAGAGTCGAGAAACTCGGTCCTGAGGGTTATATCACAGGCTGAGGAGCCTGGTGCAATCTAGTAAACCTCACAGGGATCAAGAAGCCTGTTGAGATTGTAACACCAAAGACTATAAGTGCGTGCGATATGATATATTGCAGAAACATAATAAAAGAGCCTGAGAGACAAATATTTGTGGATGTAACCCAGGAGGAGGTGAACCATGGTAGATCATGTGTTATGTGGATTGATAATTTTTTACTCCTTTATTGTCAATGATTAGCTCTTAGAAAAATGCATGAATGACTTTGTTAGAACTTTGGTTTGCATGTATGAATGATGGAATAGTTAATATGAATGAGGGAAATGACTAATGAATGAAGATCGCAGAGTACAATCACAGATCCCTACTCACTCCCAGGCTGCAAGCACTTGAGTGTTGCATCCACCCATAGAATTATCTTGGGTGAGACTGCGCAGTGCACCGTGTGTATTGCGTTGCCTTCTGGTTTACCAGGGGGGCCGATAGCTTTAGAAGGGCTTTGCTGAAAACTTGTTGAAATCTGAGCCTGGGTCAACTTATGACATTAAATTAAGATCATAGTAGATAAAGTAGATAACCAACAATAATCCATCATATATTATCATATCTCAGACTGGTTTCCATGAATTTTTTCTTTCAAATCGAGACTTATACAAGAGAAACAATGACAAAAGAAGACCATGAATCGAGCAACAACAATCTAACAACTCTCAATAATAACACTAGATCTCATAGTTATCTCATCCTCTTTTCAATCAGGCACACCAATAGTCATAGTATTTAAGAAATTACAATAGCAAGAATCAACCATTATCCCTTTTCCATTACATTTTTCCCAATTTGTATCATTCCCTTGGCTATTTCTTTATTTTGCTTCTATTGTTTCTTGATTTTGTTTTTGATGCTTTCCCTCTTTGTATTTTCCTACACTCAAATATTTTAAACCTTTTCGCTTCTTCCTCCAACTGGCATTTAATCTATATGCACTGTTGGCATGATTTCATTTATTTTTCCGCCACTTAGATTTCTCATTGATATGCTCTATTGTTTCACAAAACTTTAGTATTTCCGTAAAAATGGGTGGTCTTCAAAATTGAGGGGCCAACAAATCCCCAACCCATGACACTAAATATATTTTTTCTAGTGGAAACATATTGGTTAACCAAGGATATGGTGGCCCGGGAAGTGGCTCAATAGCAGGAAGAAAACAGAGCCACCGTGCATGCTGTCTGAATTGTTGAGGCTAAATTCGATATTTTCTATAAAGCTCAATTTGGGATTCATTTCTAGGAAAGGAAAATGGGATACCAAGGTGAATATCATCTTATGCTTACTCTTCTATATATGATTCATGGGTGAATGGATGAATGTGCATAATGGATCCCAAAGGTGTGGTTTTTGGTGTTGGTAGTTATAAATAGTATAATAGATAACTTGTCGATTTTCTCCTTCTTATATTTAATCATTAGATGAAATTATTGCATAAATCCCACCACTATTCTAAATAAGAAAATTAGTTTGTGAGTAAAATAGTTTAAAAATATATAGGGAAATCTTCCCTAAAATACAAAAAAGACACATGAAAACTTCAATTTTTTTAAAAATATTCTTGAAATCTTTATTTAAAAATTTAAGTGTTTTTTACAACCAACATATTCAATTAAAAAACAACTATATAAAAATTACTTAGTTTTATAATCCTTAATTTAACTATGTGTATTAAAAAAGTTTGGCGCTCAAACAAAATCTATTTTTAAATATATCATACCATTTTATAGAATCAAAGAATAAATATATGTAAGAAAGGGTTTTAAAACGTTTAAAATTTCCAAGATGACTTAATGAATATATCATGCATTTTGAAAGACAAAAGCACAAAAATATTATCCTTTACTTAAAATATATGAAAAAATGATGCATCCAAGTTTAGGAATAATCACAAGAGTTAAGAGTTAATTCTTAGTTAATTCTTATTCTTTGAAAGAAAAAAGCACAAAAGTATTATCATTTACTTAAAATATATGAAAAAATAATGCATTCAAGTTTTGGAATAATCACAAGAGCTAATTCTTATTCTTTTTCACTTGGGGCAAATATTGTAAGACAATAAATTTATTGGTCATGCAGCTTCATTATTATTGCAGTGTTGGGCGGAGAGTTTTTCTCAAAGGAATGCTTCCATACTTTTATGAAGTTGCCCACATTTTGTTAATTAAAATTCATATACCAATAACATCAATGGTTAGATTTTCCGTCATGATAGCATACTTTTATGAACATGACCACGTTTTGTTAATTAAAAGTCACATACTGATATATCAATATGATCTATTGTTTTATTATTATTCTATGGTTTGTTAATTGACATTCAGTACTATGAAACTAATACATTCTGATGGATGTGGAAAGTGGTGGATGGTCTATGGGGTAGGTGGTGTAAAGAGTCGACGGTGTAGGGTGAATACATGTCGTGGACATAGTGGAGGGTGGGTGGGAAAAGG
>JZKD02S1708029.1:29764-43357 GCA_000966675.3 Picea glauca
GAGGCTTCTTTATTTCTGCTCAAGTGCTCAAAATTACATCTCAGCAATGCCCAAAGGCTACAAGACTAATCTGGTCTTGTTGTCCCAGATCTCAAGAACCCAATGCAAGAAACGGAACGCAAATCTGATGCTCCAAGCTCCCAGAAACGATCCGACAGCGTTTCCACCTCAAGGGCTTTCCTGCAACAAATTGTCTTTGGCTTGGCTTTCCTTCAGCATAACTCTGCAAAAATGACTATCCCTTTGCCTCAAACAGGCCTGGTTTATATAGGAATGGAGTTGGTTTCTCATCCCCAACTTCCTCCAAGAATCTGGCCTCCAAAAATGCCCAATATCCCCCAAAATTGGAAGAATTTAATTAAAAACAGGCCTAATATTAACAAAATAACCAATTTTGTTATAAAAACCCACTTTTTAATTGAAATATTGGGTCGCAGCCCCCAAATGGCGCGCAGCCCCCTTTATCCGGTCATATGGCCTTTTCATACGGCCACGTGCTAAAGCACGGGCCCCCAATTCACGCGCCATCTCCCGGTCTCGTAGCATGGGTCGTGGAACCGTGGCTTAACGGTGTAACTATCCGCGCGTTTTTGTTGTGACAGACCCGGTCCTATTGCCGAGCCATATGGCCACGGACATAACAATTGTAACTGCCGCGCAATTGTTTGAATCCGTTGGCGCTTGTTTTGTTACACGCCATGTGGCCCACGGCCCAACTGACATAATAATTAACCCGCGCCCGTGGAGTTTAGTTCTGGGTCATATGTATGGTCGTTTGAACGTTGCGTTCGGCGCCGAGGGCTGGGGCTGGGCCCCGGCCCTTTTTTCCGCCATTTCAAACTTCATTCCATTTTAAATTCATTTGCCGTCGATTCCAAAACAAGAACTGCTCGCTGCCCTGTTGGTTAGTCCGCGTTTGCTAAGTTGTTCGAGCCCGGGAGGTCACCGGTTCGAAACCCCGGCCGACAAAACCAAAATTTTTTACATATAAATCCAACGAACCAAATATGGGGTGCCACGTGGCAGCCCAGGATTGAGCCACGTGGCACCCTTACCCACCAATGCGAGCATGCCACGTGTTGGCCTGTGATTGGCCCACGTGTGCCGCCAAATCGGATGTCGTACGCCATATGTCGCTCTGCCATGCTGCCACGTGTCCTGCCGTACTGCCCAGTCACCCGCCGCGTCAGCTGCCACATCACCATGCTGACATCAGCGTGCCACGTGTCACCCTATGAGTGGTGACACATGTCACCTCCGTATTGGTCAAATCGCATGCCAAATGTGCCAAATCCGTGCGACACGTGGCCCGGCCTGGTGACGCCATGTGTCCTTCCGTACGGTCTGCCACATGTCGTATTCTGGTACCGCCACATCACCTGTATGGCCCTGCCACGTCAGCACTGTACGGCCTACCACGTGGCACTGTACGGACATGCCACGTGTCCTGCCCAGTCAGCATCAAATTTGCCTGTTTGACTTTTCGGACAGAACGCGATATCTTCTCCATACGGACTCCGTTTAACATAAAAATTATACCACCGGAATCAGGAAGACGAGACGGACGCAATGGCAGAGGTTTCGTCGCATTCCGAGCAATTTCATTTTTGAGCATTTTTCAAGCCCTATCAGGCTTCTGGATCTGTTTTCAGATCATGCCATGCCTTGAATTTCCTTTCCATGCCACGACTTACCATGCCATTCCTTGAATTTCCATGTCATCCCATTCCTTGTCATGGCATGCCTTTCATTTCATTTCCTTGCCTTGCCATGGCATGCCATGCCATGCCATTGTCATGCATTTCCAAGCCATCATGTCATTTCCATGCCATTTCCATTTCCATTGCATTGCAATTCCTTTCCATGCCATGCCATTTCCATGCCTTTCCAAGCCATGACATACCATGCCTTTCCATTCCTTGCCTTTGCATGAATTTTCATACCATGCCTTGCATTTACTTTCCATGACATGCCTTTCCATGTCATTCCATGGCTTTCCATGCCCTATCATTCCTTCTCATGCCATGTCTTGTATTTCCTTGCACTGCATCACATTGTCTTGCATTGCATTTCCTTTCCTTTCCTTTCCTTGCCATGTCATTCATTTCCTTTGCCTATATTGTCATGCCACACCTTGCATTTCCTTTCCTTTCCATAACATGCATTTCCTTGCCTTGACATTCCATGCATTTCCTTTCCTTTCCATGCCATGTCATACCATGTCATGCCTTGCATTACCTTGTCTCCCCATGCCATGCCATGTCATTCCTTGCCTTTATATGACATGACTTGCCATGCCATTCCTTTACTTTCCATGCCATTCCATGTCTTTCCTTCCATTGCCATGCCTTTCCATGCCATGTCATGCATTTCCATGCCATGCCATTCCTTTTCCATGCCATGCCTTTCATTTTCATGCATTTCCATGTCTTTCCTTGCCATTCCATTCCATGTTATGTCATGTCTTTCCTTGTCTTGCCTTTCCATGTCATGAAATGCCTTTCCATGCATTTACATGCCTTGCCTTTCCATACCATGACTTTCCATGTCATTCCTTACCTGGCCATGCTATGGCATGCCTTACCTTCCATTTTCATGCCTTTCTATTCCATGACATGACCTGCCTTGACATGCCTTTCCATGCCTTGCCTTGTCATGCCCTTCCATGTCATGTCACTCCTTGCCTTGCCATGTCATATCGTGCCTTTCTTTTCCTTTCCTTTCCATTCCATTCCATGCCTTCCCTTTGCATGCCTTGTCTTTCCATGCCATGCCTTGCCTTGGTATGGTATGGTATGTGTGGCATGTTATCCTTGGCATGGTATGGTATGATATGGTATGGTATCCTTTGCATGGTATGGTATGGTATGGTATGGTATTCCTTTCCTTGCCTTGCCTTTCCTTGGTATGGTATGTTATGGTATGGTATTGTATGTGTGGTATGTTATCCTTGACATGGTATGGTATGATATGGTATGGTATCCTTGGCATGGTATGGTATTCCTTGCCTTTCCTTGTCTTGGTATGGTATGGTATGGTATCCTTGGCATGGTATGGTATGCCTTGCCTTGCCATGGTATGGTATGGTATGTATTTCCTTGCCTTGCCATGGTATGGTCTGGTATGGTATGCCTTGACTTGCCTTGCCTTTCCATGGTATGGTATGGTATAGTATGCCTTGCCTTGCCTTGCCTTGACAAGCCATGGTATGGTATGGTATGGCATTCCTTGTCTTGCCTTGCTAAGCCATGGTATGCTATGCTATGCTATGCTATGACTTGACTCGCCTCACCTTTATTTTCCTTCCCTTGCCATGGTATGGTATGGTATGCCTTGCCTTGTCTTTCCTTGACATGGTATGGTATGGTATGGTATGGTGTGGTATGCATTTCCTTTCCATGCCATGGTATGATATGGTATGCCTTGCATTGCCTTTCCATGGTATGGTATGGTATGGTATGGTATGCCTTTCCATGGTATGGTATGGTATGGTATCCTTGGCATGTTGTTCCATGCCTTGAAGGAAAGGTATGCCATGCCTTGAAGGGGAGGAAAGTGAAGGCAAGGAAAGTGAAGGTAAGGTATGCCATTTCATGCCATGCTTTTCCTTTCCTTCACTTTACATGTCTTTCCTTTCCATGTCATGCCATGCATTGTTTTTCATTCACTTGACATGCCATGCATTGCCATTCCATGCCATTCCTTGCCATGTCTTTCCATACCATGCCTTGCCATGCCATGCCATGCCTTCCCTTGCCTTCACTTGCCATACCATGCCTTTCCTTTCCTTCACTTTCCATGCCATGCCATGCCATGCCTTGCCTAAATGAACTAGTTTAATACCTAAATGAACAAGTTTAATATGTAAATAATGCTTGTACTAAATGAACAAGTTTAATATGTAAAAATTACAATCAAAGGATTCATTAAGAATGTAATTCTACAACTTGTTATCCCATATATCTTAGATAAAAATACTTGCATGAGAATTTCAATATCATAACATAAGATATCTTTATTCATATATCTAAGGTATATTCATAGTTGTCAAACATGGATTATCATAATTAATAAGATTTACCTAAACCTAGACCTACATGGATGATCATAATTTATAGGATTTACCTAAACCTAAACCTACATGGATTATCATAATTAATAGGATTTACCTAGAGGAGGTTGATTTTCATAGTTGTCAAAACATGGATTATCATAGTTGTTAAACATGGATTATCATAATTAATAGGATTTACCTAGAGGAGGTTGATTTTCAAGAAAATTGTGTCGGGCGTTTCTGGGTAGTAGTCACATGGGCCTTGGACAAGCAAACTTGTGGGAGCTTACAGAACTTTGTTATGTTGCTCGGTTTGGATTGTATGCCCCTAGACCAAATTGGCCACATGTCCTTGAATGGATTGAAGAGGCGAGTTGCAACTCACAATAAAACTCAAACTGGGACTCATATGGATGAAATGTCGCTTGCACTCAATATGATGCACCAGGTTTCAGCTAGTGGGGGCCCTCTATTGTCATTCAGTCAATCAGAAAACCATTTGTTGGAGTATCTTCGACACTAGGGTTTTATTCAATGAGGCATAGTGTAATTTCTAAAGAGGAGGTCAATTTTCAAGAACATTGTGTCAGGAATTTGTGGGTAGTGTAGTCATGTGGGCCTTGGCCAAACTGACTTGCGAGAGCTTACGAAACTTTGTTATGCTGCTCGGTTTGGATTTTATGCCCCTAGACCAAATTGGCCACATATCCCTTAATGGATTGAGGAGGCGAGTTGTAACTCATGATAAAACTAAAATCGAGACTCGAATGGATGAACCATCAATTTTATTGGATTCAGATCTCTACATTTCATCTAGTGGGGCCCCTCCACTATCATTATTTCAACCAAAAAACCATTTGTTGGAGTATCTTCAGCACTAGGGTTTTGCTCAATGAGGCATAGTGCAATTTCTTAAGAGGAGTTTGATTTTCAAGAAAATTGTGTCAGGCATTTTTGGATAGTGTATTCATGTGGGCCTTGGCTAAACTGACTTGTGGGAGCTTACAAAACTCCATTATGCTGCTCGTTTTGGATTTTATGCCCCTGGACCAAATTGGCCACATGTCCCTGAATGGCTTGACAAGGCAAGTTGAAACTCATGATAAAACTGAAACCAAGACTTGGATGGATGAACGATTAGTTTCATTGGATCCAGAGCACCAAGTTTCAACTAGTAGGTCCCCTCTGCTATCATTTTGTCTACCATAAAACTGTTTGTTGGAGTATCTCAGACACTAGGGTTTTTCTCAATGAGGCATAGTGCAATTTTGGAAGAGGAGGTCGATTTTCAAGAAAATTGTGTCGGGTGTTTGTGGGTAGTGTAGTTTAATGGGCCTTGGCCAAACTGAATTTTGGGAGCTTACAAAACTCCATTATGCTGCTCAGTTTGGATTTTATGCCTTTGGACCAAATTGGCCACATGTCCTTGAATGGCTTGAGGAGGCGAATTGCAACTTGAGATAAATCTCAAATCAAGATTCAGTTGGATGGAGCATCAGTTGCATTGGATCCATAGCACCATTTTTCAGCTAGTGGGTCCCCTTTGCTTTCATTCTGTCGACCAAAAAAACACTTTTTGGATTATCTTCGACACTAGGGTTTTTCTCAATGAGGCATAGTGCAATTTCTGAAGAGGAGGTCGATTTTCAAGAACACTGTTTCAGGCATTTTTGGGTAGTGTAGTCATGTGGTCCTTGGCCAAACCAACTTTTGGGATCTTACAGAACTCTATTATGCTACTTGGTTTGGATTTCATGCCCCCGAACCAAATTGGCCACATGTCCTTTTTTTCCTTCGTACGAAAATTGTCACACCCTTAACACTGAGAAAACTGCGACGACATCGCAAGCCATTGTGGTGAAACCTGCAATGATCTTATATTATCACACCCTTAACACTAAACAATGTGTGACGATCCCTTTTTCTAAGGTTTTTTTACAAAGGAAAAGTATAATTCCATCTCTCTAGGAAAATGCATCTTCATTCTTCTTCAGTTATTCAGGCCATTGATCCTTCTCAAGACCAAGGATAGGTTTACATCATTAATGGTCATAGGGGTGATGAAAAAAATGTGTAACAGAGAACCCCCCAAAGTATGAAGTTAAAATAGAGTGATAGCTGAAATACTTTTTCGAGTGTGTGTAGGGAACACAGAACGCGTCGGTCGGAAACCTAACAACAAACAATGAAATACAATACAATAATATGTCATCGTTGAGGTAGGCATTACCATACTCAGAATACAAATGACTCAAAGAATAAATGCCGACATGCAATGATCCATGTCAAGTAAGACAGGTCATGGCCACCAAACATACACTGTGGATCCATGCCATTATGACTCAAATATGAACATAGCCACCAAAAATACAATGTGGATCTATGTGTTAAAGACTCAAATTTGAACATAGCCACAATACATACACTGTGGATCTATGTATTAAAGACTCAAATTTGAACATAGCCAGGAGACATACACTATGGATCTATGCAACAGTACAATATGAATATACTCCAATGCAACCTGAATTTGTTAGAAAAGATCCAGGGTCTTCATCTCCACCACTCTATAGTACAAATCTAACCATGTGAATACATGTGTTGAAGTCGAACATGGTAGAAACCACTTGATTATCGGTCATTAGTGTATACCGTTAACAAGTGCGAGGGAAATCACCATTAATGTCAATGACTCCCAAGGTACACTAGTACAATCCAATGGGTGCGAATTTTTGAGCTAAAGTTGAACACTCGATGGAATCTCTCGATCAGGGGTGAATAATGAAAATCCACTGTCGAAAGTGAGGAAACTTTCCATTGAGGCATGCAAGTTCCAAGGTACTAATTAGTTTCTAAGTCTAATTCCTAGATAGAAGTTGAAGTCGATAGGAAAAGATTCGTCACAAGAAAGCCTTAATGTATCCTCCATAAATGACACGAAACGGGTAAAATGATTTGAAGTAGATCAAAGTAATAAGTGATTCAGAACTGACTCAAGTATGTCTGATGCAATATAAGGCTTAAGGACTGCAAAAATGACCGACGCAATATAAGGCTTCCTAGGTTGAACTTCTCTTCGAACATATTGATGACACGACAATTGTCTTGCTAACACTGACTCAACAACATGGATCACAGACCAAAATGTAATCTTATAGAGTATGATCAAGAGACAAGAGTATTTTCCAACCTAGACAAAAAGAAAGTGAAAGGGTGTCATGTTCAAAAGTGACTCTTCCATATAATACATGTGTAGATACATTTATTTCCCAATTCCTCCCCCACCATTTCTGACGAGTACCTCTTTATTTTTACACAAGCGTGAGGAGGATAACATAAGCTTGAACTATAATATCATCCTTCAGATGATTCCTTCATAGTATTTTTAACGAACCCTAGGAAGGAATGGTTCGGTCCCATATGGGTCTTTCGATGCTTGTTTAACGAGTCCAAAGAAAGAAAACTCAGGGGTTTTTCATGTTTAGAGAGTCTGAAAAACACTTAAAGATAACTCCATAATGTCATTTTTCGTAAGTTAGTCTGATGAGACTGAAAAAGAGATAAACTACCTCTCAAAAAACATTTTCTTCAAATACTTTAACGAGCGTGAAAAGAACAAGATCCCTCAACCATATTTTCATGTTTAGAGAGTCTGAAAAGAGCTTAAAGAGGACTCCATGGGGTTCATTTTCCGTATAACCTTTACGAGTCTGAAAAATTGATAAAAGTATACTTGGTTACATTCTCATTGATTTATGATCACGAGAAAAAACAAATACTAAGCTCGAGAAACACTGATGACACGAAAATTGTCGTTAGTGAAAAGACTAAGCTTGGGATTGTTTTCATTTTTATGCAAGCTTAAAACAAAACAAAACTATGCTTGGGATAGATTTTATTTTTACACAAGATTAAAACTAAACTAAACTATGCCTTGACCTAGTTTCATTTTTACACAAGCTTGAACCAGAGGAAACTATGCTTGAGGTAGGTGGTTTCATTTTTACACAAGCTTGAACCATAGAAAACTATGCTTGAGGCTTCCCAACGCATGGTTCATGGATTCACATGGTTGGTACTTAGCCCCCAGCTTAAGAATATAGTGGCTCAATGTTGACCCTCGACCAAGTTTTGGAGAACCTTGGTCATGTTTGACCATTTTTGGGACTTCGACAGGTATGTCGAAGACGGAGCGCCCATGCAAAGTGGAGATCGCGGGATCTCTCCCCCTTTTACGATCTTTTTGGGTTTAGGGATTATGTAACGGGTATGGGATGTTGGCCCATGGGTTTACCCATTCTTAGGCCCCATTTTTGAATGTATAAATAAGTAGCTAGGCGATGTAAGAAGGAGTTCAATCAGATCTAAGTTGGCTTTGTGCAAGATATGTAAAGGTTGCTAAGTGCGATTAGTTGTGAAGGCTCCGTGCATATTATGTGTTGAGAACTTGCAGAGTTAATTGAAAGTGATTGTAAGAAGGCTCTGTGTTGTGCCAAACTTGGGGATGGAAGATCTGGCGAAGTGCATGCAGATCTCATGTCCTATGCGGAGTTGGTTTTGTGGCTCTGTGCATGTAATAAGATTGAAATAAGATAATAAAGAAGATGAAGAGTTGGTCGACATAGCCCCACGCTGGGGGTAAACAACGTATATCTTGTCTTGTGATTTCTTTGTGTTATTGATGTGATTTATGCTTAGTGTTGAATCTTTATGTATGTTAGATGCATCAGATGTAGTAGCTTAGTTCTTAATAACATGAATGAATGTTAGATCTATTTGATGTTATGTGCTAAATGGTTAGATACGCTTAGATCTTGTTGAATATTGCATTGTTCTATAATTAGGGTTTTTATCTGGGATGTGAATAAGAGTTAAATATTAATGCACATTATTGGATAAGTGCTTTTCTAAATGTTTTAATCACAGATCTGTGTCCCATCTAGGTTGTAGACACTTGAGTCCTACAACCCCCCCTACCTCTACCTCTGGTGAGACTTATTCTACTTTGCAGGTGTTTCCAAAAGGGTCGGTAGTTAGGGTTTTTTTGGTGCGTTGTTGAATAATTGAACCCCGGGTCTACCCCTATGCCAACACTCAACTTCAACATGATTTCCATAGGCTGTAAGCATTCCCCCCCAATCTTCATCTCATCCAATGACACAAGCGGAAGAAATGAAGCTTCAAATACTATACGTAGGAATTGACTCAAACAGAGAGGGGGAAGTTGTTTCATTTTTTTAACGAGCTTGACGCAGGAGAAGAACTATGCTTGTGACTCTAGGTGTAATCCCTAGACCACTGTTTCATTTTTTAACAATCTTGAAATCATAAAACCATGCTCATAACTTTTGTTTCATTTTTTAATGAGGTTTCTACAGAGACGCAAAACTATCCTCACAACTGGTTTCATTTTTTAACAAGCTTGAAATCAGAAAACCATGCTCAAAGATATTCTTCTTGATCATGGCTTTCAAGAGGACAAATATCTGGAAGGACACCATGTCAAGGGAAAAAACTTGGTCATGGCTTCCAAGATATCTTCACTTGATGGAAGAAACACACTCTGTAAGGGACACATATCGAGGGCCTCAACGGGGGTAAATCGAAATCCAAGGGGTATTGGACTACCATGACATCAATAAAGACTATTTTCCCTCCCAAATTTACATGAAACTGAGGAAGGAATCCCAAAGGTTGACGGGTTCTTCTGTTAAAATCTAACAGATTCTGCGTAACCGACACAAGCTGAGGATAACCCAAATATTATCAATCAATAGAGGACAAAATACTAATAGACGCCCCTTCATCTATCAATGTCTAAGGAATGTCTTGACCACAAACATGTATGGTGATATTGAAAGGAATGTGAGAGGGAAGATGAGGTCCAGTTAGCGCACCCCAATAAAAAAGGATGGCCTCATTACTTGGACGGAGTTCCACGGGAGAAAGAGGAATGCTCTCCAACATGATAGATTCGGTATCAACGAGAAAAAAGTGGGAAGTATCGGATTTACTCTCTATCGGGAGAGTAGGACCGACCGATGACAAGATCAAATCGACCACTTGAGTTTCATTCTCCAAGGGGATACTGGGATCGATGGGTGGAAAGGGATCAACCACCCGAGTTTCACTCTCTAACGAGAGAGTGATATCGGATTGACCACTTTGTCAACTGGTTCAAATAAGGATGTGTCCAGATTGACTACATGATCAATCAAACTAACCTATGAAGGGACTCAATTGATAATTCCATCAACTATAGGGTGATCGAGAGTAAGCTTGTGATAAGAAATTGGAAGTTGAGGCTGGGAAACAATCATGTCTTCCATTAATTTTGATTCTTCGTCCATACGAGGGAAAAGGTGAGTTTGATGACTCCCTTTGCATAACATACATGGGAACTTGACTCTACTTTTATTCTTCCCAACGATATCTTGACTAGTTGACGGGAGGTCATCAACACGTTGTTTAGAGGCTGATGACATGTGCTGGCGAGGGTGTGTAGACCATGATTCTATGACCTTGGATAGACCAGGGCAATCCTTAAGAAGATGCCTACCCTTACAAAGCCTACAAGGGTATTTGGGCTTACGGGTTGTTTGGGTGATCTTGGCATCATCAATACTCCCAGTACGATTATCAATGACTAGTGGTTTTCCAACATGTTTGGCAGTGATTGGAAGTTTGGACCCTTGCTTATTTTTCTTATTCTTATTCTTCCTTTTCTTCTTCTCTTATCCACAATGTTACTAGCTTCAGAGCTTTCACTCTGCGAAGAAGATGAAACAGAAGAAGACCTTGCAAGTGGAGAAGGTGAAGGATATCTTACTGGTCAAGAAGGTGAAGGATCAACATGAGGTTGATGTTCTTGGAGGGAAGTGCTTACAACCGAAGCACCAGCTTAATTCGGGATTACCTGATTTGAAAACAACCATACTTGTAATCCAATTGTGAGAACTAGAAGGTTCAAAGTAGCGATGTAAGGAGGATCAACGTTTCTGTAAGATAGAAACAAAAAAGGATCCATAAGAGCAAGGGTTACTTCATTGGTCATTTCAAGAACCAGTGCCATAAATACAGATCAAACTTAAGGCCTACAAGGGAAAACAAACAACACACACTAAAATTCTAGTAAGCAAGAAAGAAAACAAAGCCTTTTCAAAATGAATGCACTAGTTGGTGATGAAAGCCAACGTCGTGGGAACAATGTAAGAAGGGGTTGATATAGAGCAAGTAGAAAAGTTACGTTGACGACCTTCTTAACGGAATTACACCCGGTTGCAAGATCCGACATAGAATTATGGGTATACCTTCCAAGGAGCCCGAGTGAGTTTGGCCAACGTCGATTCCAGGTATCGTTAAGACTTTCCCCTCCACAATCACCTCGTGTAAAGGCCCTCAATAGATAGGCAACTAAGGTTACCAAATACAACAATGATGCCTGGGGAAATAGTCTACAGTTTGATACATGCACAAGGGTAGGGTAACTAAGCCCGAAATCAACTCAAGAAGATCCCCACAGGATTTTCTTCTCAAGTGATTCCCAATAATATGCGCAATATCTACACTAAGATCAACAAAGCAGGGTGAGTAACTCTATTGTCCCTAATGTGACCTTGTGATTGACCCTTGTGTGAGAACGGATTCCCAGGAAAAAATGTAATAAATGGATTTACCGCTCCCTTGCACAAGATTCTATGTTTGTTTGATATCTTTGGAAAGTTATCCTTTCAACCTATTCCAAATCCCTACACCTTAAGCTAATGTAGGTTTGCTACCAAAAAATATAAAAATGTCTAATCAATTTTTATAAGCGCTTTATTTTAAGGTTGTTGTTTACTCAAGAGGAAAATGGCATGGACTAAATGATGTTTTGATCGAATCTAAACAATGCAAAGAAATGAGAATGAAAATATTTCACTTCGATGAAAGTTGTATTACGAGAAGGAGAAAACGTTTATCATTACCAGATGCACAATGTCCCAAAAATGTTTTTAAACTCATCAATATCAATATCTTCAAGAAATGAGCCAAAGAGACTATACACCAATACACGATTCTTGCCCCCCCCCAAAATGCCAAAAACCATGCAATTTCGCTACTTCAAATGAAAATATGCCCCCAACCTATTGCAAAGCAAGAAATATTTTGTTTTTGTTTCAAAGATAGCTAAAAGCGATAGAAAATATCTATAAAACAAAGAAACCCAAACAAATTTTCTCTTTTAACACGAACTATTCAAAAAAATAAGTGTTCTTTCACTAAATAATTCTAAAGAAAAACAATGCTTTGTAACTGAAAGACACTCAAAGCAAGAGATCAAGTCTTTCAAAAGAAAACAAGCTAAAACAAAGAAAATATGGTTGAAAGAAGATTCAAATACTTTCAAGAAGACTGTAACCAAACCCAACAAATCACCCCAAACACTTATCACAGATCTGGGCAGGGAAAACCATAAAAAACTAAAACTTTTTGCAATCGTCGCAGGCTAGAAGACTAACATAGTGCATCGACCCTAGATCGTCATGGGTAACAAAAGACCACAGTGCAATGACATCGCATTGTATTTCAAGGAATAGTGCGACGATCCTAGATCGTCACACTGTATCTCAAAGAAGGGTGCGACAATCAAAGAAAAAAATGGAAAAAATAAAAATCATGAAGGTTTTCCAGTGAAATTAAACAGTCAGAGGGTCAATCTGGATCTCTCAATGACTTAGAAAAAAAAATCAGGCAATCAAAGAAAGAAATAAATACTACTAGGAAAAAAAATCAATTCCCAATATGGTCGCCAATTTTGTTATTAGAAAAATTGGTAAGTGCGGACACAAATAGATATCCCTAGTTTCACCCCGAAACTAGAACAAAACAAGACAAAATATAAAACTTTCCCTAAGTTTTAATTATCAAGTATACTAACTAACAAGAGATAAATGAAATAACTTTTAAATTTCGTGTATCCTCTCTAGTGTCATTCTCGCTCCATTCCAAGGCTTATGGGATGTTGAACCTATAAAAAAGACACAAACCAACGAAGTGAAAGAAACAACGTATACTCAACAAAACCTATGTATGTGATCAAGGAGTCATACAATAAAATAAGATCAATTTTATGGGAAAGAAATATATCACTGTATTAAAGATATGAAAAGGAGAATATAACCAATGTCTTGATGTTGTAAGGCCCCTTCCAATAGTTCCTTGCTTCCCACACACTTATTTTCCATGGATTCTTAGATGAACAATCTATCTTGACAAAGAAAAAATCAAAGCCAACATACAAGCTCCAAAAACTCCAAGATACAAAACTCAAGAACTTTCCAACTAAGCTCTAGCCAACTTTCCCCATGATAATTCCTCTCCTTTTATAGGATGAAAAGGATAGGTTGAGGAGTTTAGGATTATCCCATGAGATCAGGGACGTGACTCAGATCCAAACTAATCAGAGGCCACCTCACCCTCAAAGCTTCATTATAGAACTTTCGAGAAATTCCTCTTTTTCCTTCATACAAAAATTGTCACACCCTTAACACTAAACA
>JZKD02S1708029.1:50938-65200 GCA_000966675.3 Picea glauca
TGCATTCATACCAAAGATTTATTTGATATTTGTTTTGATTGAAATAGATTCAATTAAGATTTTGTTTGTTCTAAATTAGCATAGAAGTTTTGGTTTGTTGTGATTTAAGTGATTTTCTTTGTTTTTGATTAGTAATAAAATATTTGTTTTAATAATTTGAATATATTTCTGTTAGTTTTAATAGATTTAAAACAAGTCTGTTCTCAAATTAAACCAGCTACAGAATCAGAGGATTTTGTAGCTAGTCTACAGGATTAGATTTTTACCATTTTATCAATAAAATATCTCTCTAACTTATCCATTTCTGACCTGTTTCAGGTGAATTCGAATTGCATGGGATAGGATGGACAGTTTAGAGGATATTTGAAATATTTTAGTTTCATTTTAGTTTCCTAGTTTAGACAACTTTGGGATATCTCCCAGATTTCATGTAAACAGTTTATAACTTCCACAGGGAGGTTTTACCTTGTGGAATACCTTTAAATACTTCTTATTTTTTGTAATAATATCATCCTCATTGGTGGGAGAACAAGGATATGGAATTTTAATACAGACTGAGACAAAATTTGATATTCTGCTACAGCTTTAGCTTTTCATGATATCAATATTTTGTTTTATGTTTATGTGTATCTATTTGCATTTGGTTAATGACTACTTTATCTATCTTAGTCTTTTGAAAATGATATAATTTAATCGATATAATCCATATCTGATTTCTTCCAAGTGTTTAAAAAAAACATAGCAATTGCTTAATTCAGTTTGTGAATGGCAGATTTCTCTTCTTCATAAGTTGAATTATTAAGTATAAGTTTTTGCATAACAGGTTTCCCTTATTGCAGAGATTTATAAATCATTTAATTGTTATGATTTTCTATGTCTTGTTTGTCCTATAAACAACTCAAAGAGCAGTGCAGCCTATCGTTTACGAGAAGCTTCTGGATCATCCGGTGCGAGTTTCCTTCCTCTGAACAGCTTTGAAGTCATCATACACAGGACAAATCTAGAGCGTTTCCAGGTCAGTTTGTTGTTTATTCGTTTAGTGCATTTGTTAGTATTTAGTTAGATATATGTGTAGTTAGTATATTAGATCATTTAATTTCAGTGAGTTCTATTTCTTGTTCATAAAATCATAAAAATAAAAAAATATCTCTAGCTGTCTTAGGGCAGAAAGCAAATGAGTTTTACAGGTTTTATATAAATCTGCCAGTTGTAGATATTGTATATTTGTGAATAAGTTATGGTGCAATAAGTAGTTAGATAGCTAATAAGTAGAGTTAGTATAGTAGTAATTAGTAGATTGTGTATATATAGTTAGTTAGAGTAGTTTAGTTCTATTTTAGTTTTAGTTAGTTTGTTTTATTTAGTTAGTTTAGTTTGTTGTATTTAGTTTTAGTTAGTTTAGTTTGTTTTATTTTGTTTTAGTTAGATTATTTAGTTTAGATTAGTTTTCTCTTTGGTTTTCCTAGGAACTTAGATTGGCTAACGGAGCCGCTAAACCCGTCAGGGTGGTTCATTCCAAACGGCTTGGGTTATTAGACAACCCCGGACCGGTTCCACTCTCTCAGTTGACGGACGGTCAATTTCGCTCGTCAACATGTTGTTGTGTGCAACTTTCTTGTTGTCCTTTCCAAGCCTATAATTACCTCGCCCAATGGAATTTAGTCCAAGATCGGGGGTGACCTATTGCTGAGAGTGATGAGCAGCGTGGTCTAAGGATGGGAGGTTCGTGGAAGGTTTGCACGCAGTTGGTGGATTTACTCCAACTAAAAGATAAGTATAATTTATGTGCTTAAATTATGTATTTTATGCATGTTTGGGTTACTTGAAATGTATCATGTGTTATGTTGCATGTGGACTTACTATTAATCTCAATTTCATCTGTATGGTATCAGTAATTCTGTGTTAAGTGTTTTAATTCGATTAAAATGCATATTGTGTGTGTGTGTGTATGATTTCATCTGGTGGCATTACCCGGCCTGTGGATGTCCAAGTTGTTTGGGTAGAGTTATCTGAGATAGTTTGTAGAATTCAATGTATGTTCTACAGTAGCATTGCTCGACAGTGGTGTTGTTGGTTGGGGACGTTACAATTTGGTATCAAAGCGATGGTTTAAACATTGAGCCTGGATGGGCTAGATAAGTGGTCATTGGACCCAAGGTTTCAAGTGAAAATTGTGTTAAGAGGAACCAATTTTGGACCTCAGAAACATTCATGAGTGCCAATAGGTTTCCTTGGCCATGTTTCGAAGCTCAGGAGGAGTAGCGGTATCATAAAACCACGATAGAAGTGGTATTGGAACACCGAGTAATGTGAACCGTAGGATCTGTTCGGAAGGAAAGGAATACCTTTACGACCATCAGATATGGAGAAAGCATGGAAGGGTTAACCTGGAAGCCCTTCATACTTCATGACATCGATGAATCTTGATGCAAAGATAAGAGAAAGGTCGAAACTCGAAACTCTAAAGTCTCGAAAGATATCTACATCGTAGATCTGATGGGAGAAGCTTGATTGTTAGATCTCAGAGAATTCATGCATGGGTTAGTCACGATAATCATTCGAAACTCGCAAATCGAAATATTTGAAGAGAAGAGAGGTGAAAACCTCCAAAGAAAGGAATCGCGAAGTGGATCTCAACCATTAGTTGTAGGAGAGATAAGGACCATCGATTAACTAGGGAGAGTCCAAAAATTTGGCTATCAGGAGAAGTGGGATGCGCTGATGCACAAAATTATGAAGCCCGAAGTTCCGAAGAGGAAGGGTAGATGTGGTGGGGATGGATGATGTCTCCAAGGGTGACATGGACCTTCCTAGACGTGCCACATGCCAACACCTAGGTTGGTGACATCTGTACTAGGTGGACCCAAAAGGAAAATAAGTCTGGAAGTTTAGAAGTCGGAGATTGGAAGGAAGCAAATGTGAAATCTTTCGAAACCTAAGGTTCTAAAGCTCTGAAGTCCTGAAGCTCCGATGACGGAAGTTGCACAGTGGGTATCAGTTTTTGAATGCTGAGTAGTCATGGATCGTTGATCCTCCCTTCTTTGCAAGTTCATTTTTTTCGTAACTCAAAAAGTTGTTGTGATGTGCTTTGAAGAGTTCTGAAGCCATAAGTTGAAGTCTCGAGTAAGCACCTTTTTACCTAGCGCTTGGTGACAAATCATGATCACGTGGGTTGGGGACTAAGAGAAAGTGGCTAGTGCCTGAAAATTATAGTAGAGTATAGCTCATAAAGAAGAAATATACTGGGATTCTTGATTGAACGAGAATCATAGAGAATCAAAACTGAATTTTTTCTTGAATTAGAGTGGTTTATGAATGCAATGAAATTTGTTAAGGATTTATGGCCTGACAAATTTATGTTGACTGCACATTATGTTTGTAGAGTCAACGAGTATCAGAACCGAACTGAATTTCCACTGAGTGTAGAGAAATGGAGCAGGAACAAAATGCTTCCAGTTCAGAGAATGAAACAAAAGGAATGGTTGTCCAATTGGGAGTCGAAGGATCAAACTCCAATGGGAATGGAGAAGATATAGACAAGGAAGGGTGCATGATGAAAATCATTGAAAGATTGCAGAAAGATGTCCAGATTCACTGAGTAGATAACAAAAATCTCATGAAAGTCAGCGAACAATAAGGAGAATTGAACCTAAAGTTGATACAGAGCCTGGAAAGAATCGAAAATAAGTTGGATAAGAAGTTGGTAAACCTGATGCCTGGAGCAACTCCAGTGTCAAAAAATCCTTGCAAAATGAATACACCAGAGCTAAAAGAACTGCAATTACAGCTTGAAGATCTTCTGAAGAAGGGGTATATACACCCAAGTGTGTCACCTTGTGGAGCCCTAGTCCTGTTCATGAAGAAGAAGGATGGGACATTGAGATTGTGCATCGATTTCAGACAGTTGAACAAAGTGACTGTAAAGAACAAGTATCCTCTACCAAGGATCGATGACCTCTTTGATTAGTTGAAGAATGCCAAGATATTTTCAAAAATAGATCCCAGGTCAGGATATCACAAGGTAAGGATAAGGGATGAACACATTAGCAATACCGCCTTCAAAACAAGGTATGGTCATTATGAATTCACAGTGGTACCATTTGGGTTGCCAAATGCACCTGTTGTTTTTATGTGCATAATGAATGGTGTATTCAGGGAATATCTAGACAAGTTTGTCATAGTATTTTTGAATGACATCCTGGTGTATTCCAAGTTGGAGGAAGAGCATGAACAATATCTGAGGATGATGCTGCAATTGCTAAGAGAGCACCAACTGTATGCCAAGTTGAGAAAGTGCTCATTTTATCAAAAGCATAGCCATTTCTTAGGGCATATCATTTCAAAGGATGGGATAGCCATGGACCCTGAGAAGATAGAAGCCATAAGAGAATGGTTAGCACTGAAGAATGTGTCAGAAGTTAGATCCTTTATGGGTATAGCTGGCTATTATAGAAGGTTCATTGCAAAGTTTTCAAGAATATCTCAACCCATCACTTCCTTGCAAAGAAAGGAGAAGAAATTTCAATGGACAGAGGAATGTGAGAAAAGCTTCCAATGATTGAAGCAATTGTTAATCAGTGCTCCAATAATAAGAATTGTAGATCCGAATGAAGACTTTGTAGTGTGTACAGATGCATGCAAAGAAGGATTGGGGGGAGTCCTCGGTCAGAATGCATTCATAATTTTTTATGAATCCATAAAGTTGAAAGAGAACAAAAGGAACTATGCAACTCATGATTTGGAGTTGGCAACCATAGTAAATGCTCTAAAGAAATGGGAGCATTACCTCATGGGAAGGAGGTTCGAACTGAGGACAGACCATAACGGTCTGAAGTATTTGTTTGATCAGGCAACTTTGAATGCTAGGCAGAGTAGGTGGTTGGAGTTTCTTGTGAGTATGAATTTGATATCAAGCATATCAAAGGAAAGGAAAACAAAGTGGTTGATGCACTTAGCAGGAGAGTGCATAAATTGAATTCTACAACCGTTAGCATGTACCGAACTGATATTAAAGGAGGAATTTTGGAGGTTTCAAATGTAGATTTGCAGTACAAGGATTTGGTAGCAAAGCTACAGCAAGGTGAGATGCCACAGAAAGTGGAAAATTATAAATTGGAAGTCGATAGAACACTTCTATACAAGAACATAATTTATGTACCTAATGTCCAGGACTTGAAACTTATGATTTTGAATGAAATGCAAAAGGTCCCTTATGTAGGGCACCCTAGATATCATAAAATTATGGCAGCAGTCAAGAGCCATTACTTTTGGCCAGGTATGAAGAAATAAATTGCAGAATACATCGCTAGATGTATGGAATGCCAGAAGGTTAAATCTGAGCATAGGCACTGTTATCACACAGTTTGTAGCTGGGAGTAAAGGCTATAAGGTAGAATGACAAACTTTCATAACAGGAACCTATCCCACCCAATGTCACCACGATGAGTAGGTTCTCTCTCTTTAGGGAGGCTAGGCCCAGGGGAGACGTCCCTGGTGACTTGGGGTTTTGAAAGGGCAAAGAATAAAGGACAAGGACAAATACCCCTTTCACAAGTCACCACCCAAAAGATAGTCCTGACTAAACAACCAATAATAAATTAAATCCCCAATTAAGAACACCTACCTGGAACAAAGCAACAACAAACTAATATATGCAAGCTATATTTCAAAGGGTTAGTACTTCATAAGACTATCTGATAAATGTATATGAGCAATATAGAAATAAATGTTGACGAATTCAATGTTTATTAATAGCAATAAAAAGATAGACACTCCACCAATAAATATTGGAACAATGTGGCATTCAAGGTAACCAATCAACACTTTATTCAATTAATGCCTAAACCACCATTCAATTGCTCTTAAAACAAGACGTTGTTGCATCAAAGATGAAATAACCAAAGATGACATCAACAACTTAGGGTTAGTAGGTTAGGGTTAGTGTAATTAGGGTTTCAATTCAAAAAGGTTTGAGAGTGTTTTAGATCCAATTCTACTTAAACGTTGGAGGTCTAAGATCAGTGCCTTGGGGTTAATCGAGTCAATTTAGTAGAGAACGCAAGGGTTGAAGGAAGATGGCTAAGGACTAGAGGAAAGAGTTCTAAAGTGATACTATGGAAGGGCCTCATAATCAAATTCCTAGGGGAGAGAGGATCACTCCGGTGTTGCTAAAGAAAGGCCTCGTGCTCTCTCCTCCTCCTTAGGTTGACTTGGCAAAATGGCTAACATGAAAGATAAATCAAGACAAGAGAGTGCAATGAGGGAGAGTGTTGCTACAACAAGGCTCTGTCATCAAACCTAGAAGAAAAATGACCCAAGGTGTAGATAACCTAGGCCTGGGACGTCTCCTCCTTCTTGACCTCTGGAAATTAAGGCTAGCAAATAAGGGAAGAAAAGGAGAAGAGTGTAGCAAAGGCTAGGCTCTTTTCCTTCTTCAATGGCTGAAAAGTTTCTCTTTTAAGGGACTTGAGACAAGGATCCACTTGTGTGCTTGTCACCTAGGGTTTTGATTCAGCAAACTATAAATACATGTAAGAAAATAAGTCTACAACCATTCAATCAATAAGTTTTGCAGAAAAATACTTACAATTCATCAAGAAATAACCATGCAAACCCTAGTTGTAACACCTTCCTTCAAGAGAAACACCATAAAATGCCAAGAAATGCCTTCCTTCAACAAGTGCGCCTCACTAAACTAGCAAAATACCCAAGTAGGGCACTCAAAATTAGACCTCACTAATGAGTGAGTGATGAATCATGATAAAATGAGGCTAAAACTCCTCAATATATAGTGTATCAATGACTTAATTTATTTTTTAGGTCATAAAAAGGCTGACAAGGCCAGAATATCAAAAGTAATATTGTTTTACATTAAATGTTCATTTTAAAACACTAACTGAGAAAAAGTAAGACGTCAAGCCCCCATGAGGGAGACGTTAGCCCTTTTAGGGCCAGTGCAACATTAAAGAGAAAAATGTTAGCCCTGTTTGGGCCTCTCCATCATGCCACACATGCTAACTGTCCTGTCAAACTGCTACATGCTCAAGGTGACATCATAAGCTCATAGGTGACGTCATGGGCCATCCAAGGCAAACGTTTCACTGGAAGTGGATCAACCCCCCTAGGCCGGGCTCTGTCAAAGTGCCTTTGATGAAACATCCTCTTCTTCTCTGGGGAAAAACCCTGATCAACCACCATCCTATCTCTGCCCCCTGATGGGGTCTCAGAATCCATCTGGTGGGCTCTTCAGCCCTATGGAGATCTGAATTGATCATCTCCAAATGTGTACCAGTCCAAATGGTACCTATCCGTCGGGCATGGTCCTACACATCAAAAACTACGCTCTCCATGGGCTCATTAGTCACAAGGATCATAGTAATGTCAATCAAATTTCATCATTAATATTATTAAACATATGCATAAAAACCCTGATACATCGATCAATAGCTCAAAGACATTACAAAAACCTACAATACAAGACTGGATAAAAAGACAAGACATCCTATTGGGCTAATATCCACAAGAAAAGGGACGTCTCCGGGAAGGTTTCATCCAAGCCATGTAAGTGAGGTGATGTGGCCAGGGGATGTCCAGACATGTGGGTGAAGTGAGAGCCAAGGATGCATAATGTTATCTGTAGGTGCCTTTGTAGAAGATGAGTTGTACTTGTCATGGATGCAATTTTTCCAAGCTTGTTCTTGCCTTTATTCTTTTATTTTATTTTATTTTTCTTCTTCTTTTTCTTTTTATTCAAGGGCTAACCAGAGGACACTGCCTTGGCATGGTGACCAGAGCTGACAATGTTACCCACAAGTACTTTCATAGAGATGAGAAGGTTGGCTCGTGATGAGACCCCCTTTCCCTTGGCCATGCAACCAAAGGAGACTATCCTGGCATGGTAACTAGATGGTGGCAATGACATACTATTAGGTACCCATGAACCTAATAGGATGGCTTGTGATGAGACCCCATATCCTCTTGACTAGGTCTTGTTTTTTATTTTCCGGGTCCCTCTTGTTTCTTACCGAGAGGATTTTTATTTCCTTCTCGAGGATCCCTGGGTGAAGCATCTCAAGGTTTTATTTCTAGACTTTTATCTTTTACCAGTTGCTTTTGCCTTTTGGGCCTTTAGCCCCTTCTTTCCACAAGATAAGGTGCAATCCTACAAACAGGTCAACCCAATGTTCGGAGAAAGGGAATGGGATAAATGAGTGGGAGATAATATGAAACAATGGTGCTATGATGGGAGTGGACGATGGATTTTCAAAAATACCCCCAGTGGAAAACCAAGACCTATGGGCACAAGATTTCTAGGGCACCCTGTCAATATCCCCAAGCATGGTCAAGTGGGCTAATGTAATATCCAAGCAGATGTTAGAGGTAAAAGGAATTAGATGAATATATTTAAAGGTTTCAATGATCAAAAGTGACACATAGCATGATATCTGGACCAATTACCTCATGGAGCAAGAACCTCTTCTGATACAGGACCAAATTGATGGTGATGGATGATGTTGTTTCTGACAAGATAAAGCTTATGGAAGAAGAAAAGGATGGGCCCTCCAGGTCCATGCTCAGGTCAATCCTATTCTCGGTACTCCATGTCTAGGACCTGTGGGCCTTGAGACATGATCTCCTAGTTATCCCTAAAAATCGGGGATAACATGAACCTAGTAGGGTTGCTACAACCTTTACCCATCCCTAAGTGGAAGTGGGAGGTAGTGACAATGGATTTCATCACAGTATTTCCCAGAATAGGCAAGCAACATGATTCAATCATGGTGGTGGTGGACAAGCTTATGAAAGTTGCCCATTTAATTCCATTAAATACTACTCACAAGGAAGATAATGTTGTTGATATCTTTATGAAGGAAATAGCATGATTGCACAGTGTTCCCAAGACAATTGTATCTAACAGAGACTCGAAATTCACCTCAAAATTCTGGAAAGGGTTATTTAGAGGGTTCAAAATGAATTTAAACTTCAGCACTGCATATCATCCTGAATCTGATGGGAAGACAGAGAGGGTGAACCAAGTGATAGAATACATGCTAAGGATGTATGTGATGGAAACACCATCTAAATGGGAAGACTACCTACACTTGGTAGAATTTTCCTACAACAATGAGTGTCAAGCATCACTGAAGATGAGCCCGTTTGAAGCACTTTACGACAGAAAGTGCAACACTCCAGTAAGTTGGGATAAACCAGTTGATAGAGAAGTAGTTGGACTAGAGTTTCTCAAGGAAATGGAAGAACAAATGTTGAGTATTAATTAGAATTTGAAAACTTCCCAAGACATGGAGAAAATTTATGTTGATAAGAACAGAACCCACAGGGAGTTTAAAGTTGGCAATCATGTTTTCTTGAAAGTGAAAGCCAATAGAAGTTCCCTGAAGCTGGGAAACTGTTCCAAGTTGGTAGCCAGATATTGTGGGCCATTTGAAATCCTAGAAAGGATTAAACCAGTTGCATATATGCTTGCATTTCCTGCATCCATGATTGCGCATAATTTGTTTCATGTTTTATTGCTTAAGAAATATATACATGATGCCAATCATGTAATTGATTGGAATGTGATTCAGGTGGAGCAAGAAGGAATCTTGCAAGTGCATCTGGTGCGTATACTGAACTGGAAAAGAAACAAGATCTGGAATCGAGCCATAGGGCTTGTAAAGTCCAATGTACCTGGTACGGTTCTGAGGATGTGACATGGGAGCATGCTATGTGGACAGAGTACTCGCATCTTTTTGAAGATTTTGAAAATCTTGTTGATGTTGTGTAAAGAAGTTGCACTGAGGAAAGTGCAAAAATAAGGGGAGGGGATTGTAATACCCCAAGGATGAGTCCCAATTATAATGCTGAATTGTAATTATGGTTATAGGCCAGTGAGTCGAATGGTTATAAGCTGAGAGAATTATGTGTTTATTAGGTTGGTGAGCCAGATGTTAAGGCCAATGAGCCTGATTTTGTGTATGTAAGTACTTGCATCATTAATAAAATTACACTGTTGCATGTAGACCAACCATGAAGAAGAGTGATGGGGGCCTAAGCTTCCACAAGGTTGGGCAAGGGAGGAGGCTAAGTGTTTGAGCCTAGGGGATAAGCTAGGGGGCTTACCTCTAAAGGAATAATATTTTATTATTAATTCCTTAAGGCTAAGGTTGGCATGTTGAGTGTTGTACTAAGTACCTGGAAAAAGAAATGTATTCTAACTGGAGTTCATGTAGCTCCAAGAAGACAAGTGTTGACCTGGGCTCTTGCAGTTAAAACCCAAGAGTCAAACCATGTTGGGGGTTCACTCCCCATTATTCCATCCTCCACCTAAACTCATTGGCCTCGAACATTGACCTCTGGTTACCTACGTACAGTTGAGAAAACCGCTCATGGGAAGGGGGTTCGCTTGCCATTTACCATCTATCGTCTAACCCATTGGGGCCTCTATGTCTTTCCTTTGAATAACCTCTCACATCTAAGAAGCCAGTCGGGGAGGGAAAAGCCGACTTGTGTGTCCTGTGAACCCAAGTTTATCCACACTATAAATCCAAGTTCGTGCCTTAACCTTTTGGGGTTGTTTCCTTGTGTTCTCCTGAGTCATGTTGTGTCTTAGCATTAAGATGTTTCCATTTTCGGTGTCCATAATTTTTCTTGTTGCTGCTGTCACCCGTATTCTAGCCGAATGTTGTTGCAATATTTATTAGGAGTTGAATTGAAGAAGTAGGTTTTCAGGCCTATGAGAAACTCTCCTTGGAGAGAGAGTATGTTGGGAAGTGAGTTCTCCAAGAAGGGAGTCCCATAGCAGCTACAGTACCTTGAGACTTCTAGTCCAACCTGTTGCTGAAGCCCAAGGTAAAGGAGGGTACTGGTCGATGGACTTGTAGTAGTGAATGGACTTGTAGCAGGTGTGCGGGGAATGAGGGTTTTTGAGCTGTGGGCGTAAGTGGCTCTTAGGATAAAAGATCCTTCGTGTTGTTTTGTGAAACTTCCTTGTTGTCCTTGCCAAGCCTAGAATTCCCTTGCCCGATGGAGTCTAGTCGCAACTTAGAGGTGACCTACTGTTGAGAGTGATGAGAAGCACGGTCTAAGGCTAGGAGGTTCATGGAAGGTCTGCACGTAGTTTGTGGATTTACTCCAGCTAAAAGATAAGTATCATTTTTTTGCTTAATTATGTATTTTATGCATGTTTGGGTTACGTGAAATGTATCTTATGTTTCGTTGCCTATGGACTTACTGTTAATCTCAATTTCATCTGTATGGTAGCAGTAATTCTGTGTTAAGTGTTTTAATTCGATTAAAATGCATGTTATATATGTGTGTGTGTGTGTGTGTGTGTGATTTTGCATGGTGGAATTACTCGGCCTATGGATGGCCAAGTTGTTTGCATAGCGTTATCTGAGCTAGTTTGTAGAAGTCAAGGTATGTTCTGTAGTAGCGTTTTTCAGCAGTGGTGTTGTTGGTCGGAGATGTTACACTCCATCAATATCATATGTTACCTATTTAAATCTTTTCAAGGTAACCTCCTTCCTCCCCAATTCATAGTCATTTCTTACATGGATGCACTTGCTCAGTAATTTCATTCCACCGCACCTAGGGCATGTCCCATCTAAGCATGATTTTTTATAAAATTTAAAACCCTCTGGCCTTGTACACAAGATGCTATGAATAAATTCTCCATATGACGATGATGACAATATAACTGAGAATTCCTGCAAAATGGTGTTATGAAAAACACAATATGTGTGTGTGTGTGTGTGTGTCATAATAATAGCCATATTCAATGTGATATCTACAACAACATGTGTTACGAATTGTGTTTATTTGAACATACCAAGAATTGCATTTATGGAAATATATTTGGCCCAAGTTAAGTGCACTATATACTATCATGAATCTCTCATACAATTATGTCTGTGTAATGTCAAGAAATTTTTTAATATGGGGTTCACAGTCCCTAGATCCCCTTCTCAATTTTAGTACATATTTTTGGTTGGAAGAAGGCCTAGTGTTCTCAAGCTAGAAATCTTGTACTAGTCCCTTAACTACTCCAATTAACTTCATGCTAGAGCAAGGTAGCCTACTAGTGAAAGCCCACAAATCTGTTGGGCCAGTTGTATCGAGGCTATATCATTTGTGAGAATAATTTCTAAGGGTTTTGACATTGCATTTCAAGAGGAGAGAGGTTTGGTGTAGAAAACAATGTTTTCTTGTGATCTTGCTAGCAATTGATTGTGACAAGACAAGTCGAGGTGCATTACGGTTTCTCTTTTCTCGAGGAATTGTTTTCTCGAATCTAACGGTTCCCAATATTTAAAGAGAAAAAATGGCTTCCAAACACCCCACCGCAGATTTTTCTTTGTATTATGTAATAAGGCACAAGTAATAATTCCAATTCCAGGTGGAGAAATTTTTCTTTGTATTACAAAACAAGACATAACTAATAATTTCAATTCCAATTAGATAACTTTTTCTTGGTATTACACAACTAACAATTCCAATTGGACAAATATTTCTTCCAATTCCAAGAAGACGCAAGAAGACAAAAACAACAATTCCAATTGGATAAATTTGTCTTCTAATCCTAAGAAGACACAAGAAGACAAAAACAACAATTCCAATTGGACAATTTTGTCTTCCAATTCCAAGAATAAATAAGAAGATACAAACAACAATTCCAAGTCTAATTAGACAGATTTGTCTTTCAATTTTTCTTACAATGGTTTGGCAATAGCAAAAAATTGTCTATGAATCAAACAACATGACTAAAGTAAGAAAAAAATGTTTTTGCATGATATTTTTGTATGAAGATGTCGTGAATTCTTTTTCGGCCTTGAGATAGATGAGGTAGTGGAGTGTGCTTGGCACCAAAAAATTCCCATATGGAATGCGCGTGTGTTCCTAGAACGCATGCGCACTAGAGCATGTGCGCATTCCTACTGAGCATAAATGAGCAACAACTACATCTCTATAAATTCACAAGAGTGCATGCACGCTCTTAATGCAATGGATACAACATTTATTATAGACCAAACATCTTTATGAATAGATATATGGGTATGGGGACAACTAAGACCTAAGGGGTTAGGATTGAAAGTGTTTTCAAGGATATAGAAATGGTTAGAGCACCAAGATGTGGTTGATGTGGGTGAAATGGTTGTACAAAAGGTATATTCATAGTGCACTCAGGGCTCGAGTGTAGAGGGGTTTAAGGGTTGAGTATAAGTTATGCATGGGCTTAGATGGAGCTAGGGTGGTCTAGGTCATGGCCTACGTCAAGATTTAGGTCAACGTATAAATATATCTCTAGCTCTATGTTGTGGTCTAGGACATGGTCTAAGTATATTTCATGGTCTATGTCATGGTCATCGTATAGGTATAGGTCGTGCTACATGTCTTTCCATGTCTAGACCTTTCTATGTCTAGGTTTAGTTCTAGGTATTGACATGTCTAGGTCGAGGCCATTTCTTTATTTCTAATATAGGGAGGGGGTATGTAGATAGAGGAAGAAAAAGAGTGTGAGAGGGGGACAGGGGAAGAAAAAGAGAGTGATGGACAGGAAGAGAAATATGTTGGATTACTGAGAGGGGGGGTGAATCAGTAATAGCGTAATTATAATCCTTTTTCTTCAAATGTTATATCAATGTAGAATTATTATCCAATAATGAGCAGTAAGAAATAAACAATCACAGACATACATAGTACACCAGTGTTTTACGTGGAAACCCAAATCCAAAGAAAATCACGGAATGATTTTTATTATATGTCTTGAAGAATTACATTCATTGGAAGCACCAAATTCCTTTGTTTTCCATCTGCAACTGGAAGGAGGTTCCAACACCCTAGTTTCTCAGGCTACAACCTGAGGGAAGCTCCAACTCTCCAATTCTTTGGCTACAACCAGAAGGAGGCTACAACCCCCAATGTTCTCCGGCTACAACTGGAAGGTGGCTACAACCACTTGTTCTTGCCCCGTCCTGCCACCCTAAAGTAGAAGTAGAATGCTGGAACCACTGTCACACTATCACTGTGAGATATATTGTTGTAAACCTGTACCAATAAATCTGAACCATGCATCAACCTGTACCATAAACAAGTGCATCAGCCATGCACCAACCTATAATCAACCTGTACCATAAACAAGTGCATCCAAACATGTACCAAGTATGTACCAATCATGTGTAAACTACTCATCAACTATGACTCATCAATATGTACCAACATCATCAACTATACACCTCATGTATGTGTGCCAACTCATCAACTACT
>JZKD02S1708029.1:112616-127763 GCA_000966675.3 Picea glauca
TTACTAATCTAAATTACAACTAATGGCCTAAAGCCGACATAAATAAAATAACATTACTAATCTAATATGCCCCAATTAAGGGGTAATGAGCCAATATTAGGGCTTAACAATTTCATCACAGTATTTCCTAAAACAGGAAAGCAACATGATTCAATTATGGTGGTGGTGGACAAGCTTACAAAAGATGCCCATTTTATTCCATTAAATACTACTCACAAGGTAGCTAATGTTGTCGATATATTTATGAAGTAAATAACATGATTTCACGGTGTTCCCAAGACAATTGTATCTGACAGAGACTTGAAATTCACCTCAAAATTCTGGAAAGGGTTATTTAGAGGATTCAGAATGAATCTGAACTTTAGCACTGCATATCATCCTGAATCTGATGGGTAGACAGAGAGGGTGAACCAAGTGATATAAGACATGCTAAGGATGTATGTGATGGAAACACCATCTAAATGGGAAGACTACCTACACTTGGTAGAATTTGCCTACAACAATGGGTATCAAGCATCACTGAAGATGAGCCCGTTTGAAGCACTTTACGACAAAAAGTGCAACACTCCAGTAAGTGGGGATAAACTAGCTGATAGAGCAGTAGTTGGACTAGAGTTGCTCAAGGAAATGGAAGAACAAATGTTCAGTATTAAGCAGAATTTGAAAACTTCCCAAGACATGGAGAAAAGTTATGCTGATAAGAATAGAACCCACAGGGAGTTTAAACTTGGCAATCATGTTTTCTTGAAAGTGAAAGCCAATAGAAGTTCCCTGAAGCTAGGAAACTATTCCAAGTTGGCAACCAGATATTGTGGGCCATTTAAAATCCTAGAAAGGATTGAACCAGTTGCATATACGCTTGCATTGCCTGCATCCATGACTGTGCATAATGCGTTTCATGTTTTATTGCTTAAGAAATATATACATGATGCTAATCATGTAATTGATTGGAATGTGATTCAGGTGGAGCAAGAAGGCATCTTGCAAGTGCATCTGGTGCATATATTGGACTGGAAAAACAAGAATCTATGGAATCGAGCCATAGGGCTTGTAAAAGTCCAATGGACCTGGTAAGGTCCCGAGGATGCGACATGGGAGCATGAAGATGCTATGCGGACAGAGTACACACATCTTTTTGAAGATTTTGAAAATCTTGTTGATGTTGTGTAAAGAAGTTGTAGTGAGGACAGTGCAAAAATAAGGGGAGGCGATTGTAATACCCCAAGGATGAGCCCCAATTATAATGCTGAATTGTAATTATGGTTATAGGTCGGTGAATCGAATGGTTATAAGCTGAGAGAATGATGTGTTTAGTAGGCTGGTGAACCAGATGCTAAGGCCAATGAGCCTAATTTTGTGTATGTAAGTACTCGCATCATTAATAAAATTACACTGTTGCGTGTAAAACAACCAAGAAGAAGAGAGATGGGGGACTAAGCTTCCACAAGGTTGGGCAAGGGAGGAGGCTAAGTGTTTGAGCCTAAGGGATAAGCTAGGGGGCTTACCTCTAAAGGAATAATATTTTATTATTAATTCCTTAAGGCTAAGGTTGGCATGTTGAGTGTTGTCCTAAGTTCCTGGAAAAAGGAACGTATGCTAAGTGGAGTGCATGTAGCTCCAGGAAGACAAGTGTCGACTTGGGATCTTGCAGTTAAAACCCAAGATTCAAACCATGTTGGGGGTTCACTCCCCATTATTCCATCCTCCTCCTGAATTCATTGGCCTCGGACGTTGACCTCTGGTTACCTATTCACATTTGAGAAAACCACTCACGGGAAGGGGGTTTGCTTGCCATTTACCATCCGTCGTCTAACCCATTGGGGCCTCTTCGTCTACGCTCTGCATAACCTTGCACATCTAAGAAGCCATTCAGGGAGGGAAAATCCGACCTGTGTGTCCTATGAACCCAAGTTTATCCACACTACAAATCCAAGTTCCTGCCTTAACCATTTGGGGTTGCTGACTTGTGTTCTCCTGAGTTGTGTTGTGTCTTAGCATTAGGCTATTTCCATTTTTGGTGTTCATAACTGTTCCTGTTGCTATTGTCACCCGTATGTTAGCTGAATGTTGTTGTAGTATTTATTAGGAGATAAATTGAAGAAGTAGGTTGTTAGGCCTATGAGAAACTCTCCCAGGAGAGAGAGTATGTTGGGAAGTGAGGTCTCTTGGAAGGGAGTCCTGTAGCATCTACAATACTGATGCAGGCGCACCACCCAGGGCACATCCTCTCACATGACCTTTTCTCCTTCCTCTCCCGAAGAACTCAAAGGTTCTCTATTTCCCTATCGGGAAATATTCCACCCACATCAACTCTCCTCCAAAGGCCTCCCTTAACGATCGAGAAATCAACACTACCCTCTTTTATTTGTGATCAAGATTCCTCCTATCGAGGATTTGACATATGAAATGTCTAAACACTTTGTTTTTCCGATCCCCGATCCCCGATACGTTCCTTTGTTTCTTTATCCCTCACTTGGCTAAGCTCTTGGGTCCACGTGACCTCTCCTTATATGACCACAGTCATATCCCTCATCAGAGTTTCAGGCTTTCCGATGTCAAGATGCAATTGTCCCCGGGACTTGTGATTTCCCGAACTCTGACACGCCTTTTTCCACGATATCCCTCCTAGCTGTAGGCCTTGACTCATATGACCATTAACTCGTGACCACGGTCTTACCCCGTCGGGGTTTCGGGGTTTCTAATGCTACAAAACACTTACCCGTGGGTTTCCCGATTTCTCGAACACCGATTCTCCGTTAGGCTGACAACTGTCTTCCACTATGATGCCTTCCTCCTTCCTATCGTAATGAGAGCTGGTCGCACGATTGCACCTTCCTCCTCGTTGGGATTTCGCGTTTCGTGAAACCAAAGTGCATAAAGACTTTGTCACCGGAATACCCGATTTCCCGATGACTCAAACCCCGATGGATGATTCTTTATTGGGAATTCTCTTGATGACGTTGATTGCCTCCAAGCGTCCCTTATAATGAACGGTCCCGATTTCTCCAGGGTTTCGAGACTTACAATGTCTCGACTTCCTTGTATTTAGGAACTCCGATACGCCGATTCCCGACTCTCTCCAGATTTCTGACACGCGTCCCAAATGATGGACGGTTCAGATCAATTCTCGGGATTCGCTACTTTACAAAAACATGAACCTTCACTTACCTGAACTCCGATGACCAAATCTTGATCTGGTGATCACACGACATGTGTCCTACTTAAGATCCTACGGCTATGATCCCTTCGTTGTTTCAAGGTTCTCCTGGTCACGGATCCTTGGCTCCTGAAGCTCCAAAATGCCGATGAACTCTCGATTCCATGCCACCTGTCCCAACAGATGGACGACCCAGATCTTCCCGGGGTTTCAGGGTTTCAAGTGTCGAGAAACACTCGACCACGGGATTTTTGATCCTTCGAATCCCGATGGTAACCCTCGTGCAACTTTTGTCAGATTCGACGGCTGACGAGTGTTTAGTGAGATCTGACGGTCCTCAACCTCTGAAGATTGAACTCCGATCACAACCGTAAGCTCTCTTCTCCTGTGACAGATCCAATGGTTGACGGGACTTTGCTGGTCCTACACCGTCCGATCCTGACCGTCAATTTCTCTCCTATTGAAGATTTCTTCCACGAGTGGACCTAGTATTTCTCTATGAAAATTGTTCCTTCTGCACGCAACTTTGCATCACCTGGTTGACACACTCCACGGAACGAACTTCCAGTGCTTCTCTTCAGCGGACTTGGAAGCCTTATCCTTCCTGAGATTTACACAATGCTGAGTCTCCACGAAGACTCTTGCACACACTCCTTGTGGCTATCCTCGAACACTTCTAAGTGTTGAGTTCTTTCGACTCTGCACACACCGCAACAACAGTCCTTCAATACTTCGCTCAGTTGCACGAATTAGACTCTCCTTAGCCTGCGCACTTCTTTCACGGCTCGTATAATCCAATTTCACTCCTGGGTGAATGAGAACAAGAGTTAACTATCTGAGCCTTCTGTCAACGCACTCCTTGCGGACAACTTCAACTGAACTCCTTCCAGGAATCCTTGCTCAGATAGAGAAACAATTGTAACTCCTTCCACTTCCTCTCATATTTCAATATCAGCACATGAAATCATACTCACAGCATAATAGCAATGCATAACAGGAAGTAAATACTCACGAGCGTAGTGTTCAACACACATACACAAAGAATAACACGATAGCCATGAATCTGAATCAATTTCTTCTATTAATTCCAGATCTGTACATGGGTGTTCTTCTACAGTTCTCTGCTTCTCGCCTATGCTTTGGATTCTTCTAACTCTTCCTGAACTATGTTACAATATACAATGAGGGTGTTTATATCCGTTTTTCCCTCTTTCACCTAAAACTGTCTAATCTAATATTCAATTCTATCTACCTACAATTACTACTATAAATGCCTTTGTCTATCTCAGACGAGAGTGGGGTGCTCAAGGTCTAATTACATTTTACCAAGGCACCTTCATTAAATGATCTCATTTATATTTGGTGCATCAAATTCAAGGGAAAATTCAAAACTTGCGCTGGATGTCTTCCAACTATCCTTCGTCTTCCATGCTGGCTCGCTTGCCTCGGGAGATTCTCCTGCATCATACTCCCTCACTTGAAAATTTTCATGGGATCCTGTCCATGAGCTCCTGCACAGTATGTCCATGCTTCAGAATCTCTGCTTCAGTCTCCCAACTGGCATCTTCAACTGGATGGCCCTTCCACTTGACCAAATATTGAAAATATTATTTCCTTCTGGTTTTCTTACCTACTCGTTTATTCAGTATCTGTCCCATCTGTGGCTTTTCTGCAACTGGCATCTTCTTCTGCCACTAAACCTCGGGTTGTTCATCACTTACAGTCTCTGTTTCCCCAGCACTATATGGGTATAAATCCGCGATGTTGAATATCAGAGATATTCCGATTCCATCCGGTAACTCGATCTCAGAAGCAGTTTCTCCCATCTTCTTCAAGACCTTGCATGGTCCAATTTTCTTCATCTTTAACTTGTTGTATGTTCCTCTCAGGAACCTTTCTTTCCTCAAATGTGCCAGAACTAGATCACCAACTTCAAATTGAAGTTGTCTTCTATTTTGATCACCTCTGCGCTTATATTCTTGGCTAGATTTCAGCAACCGCTCCTTCACCTGACTGTGAAGTTCCTTCATCACTTCAACGAATTCTTCTGCACTAGCGCTGCCAGTAGCAGTCTACTCTGAATCTCTCAATTCAGAAACTCCTCTCGGCTACATGCCATATACAATCTGGAATGGACTCTGCCCTGTGCTCCTGTTAACAGAGTCATTGTAAGAAAACTCTGCCTGTGGCAATATATTGTCCCAACTGCTATGGTGCTCTGTCACCAAGCTTCTCACCAAGTCTCCCAGACTTCTATTCACCACTTCTGTTTTCCCATATGTCTAAGGATGATAAGAAGAACTAAACATCAAGTTAGTCCCCAGCTTCTTCCATAATGTCCTCCAAAAGTTCCCTAAGAACTTTGTATCTCTATTCGAAACAATACTCCTTGGTAAGCCGTGAAGTCGAACGACTTCTTTGAAAAATAGATTTGCGATATGTGTTGCGTCACTGGTTTTCTGGCATGGGATAAAATGTGCCATCTTGGAATATCTATCCACTACCAAAAAGATCGAATCAAATCCTCTTTGTGTCCTTGGCAATCCCAATATGAAATCCATGCTAATTTCATCCCACAGCTTATTTGGTATGGGCAATGGTTGATAAAATCCCGCATTCTGTTTCTTTCCCTTTGCATGCTGACAAAACTTGCATCTGTCTACAAACCTCTTGAATTCTAACTGCATCCCTGGCCAAAAGTATGACTCGCTCAACTTTGCAAATGTCTTGTCATGGCCAAAGTGTCTTGCCAAGCCTCCGCTGTGCTTTTCCTTTAATAGATTCTCCCTCATGGAGAAATTTGGGATACACAACTAATTTCCTTTGAATAATAATCCATCTTGGATCATATAGTCTGTCCAAGGGCTTCTATCTTTGAGAACTGGATTCTCAGCTGCTTCATACGCCTCCTTAAAATCCTGGTCATCCGCGTACATGTCTCTGAGATCATCAAAGCCTAACGTCCTGATTTTGAACTCCTGCAACATCAAACATTTCCTGCTCAAAGCATCAGCAACTTTGTTAGCAGTACCAGAAATATGTTTTATCACAAAAGTGAAATTTTGCATGTATTCAACCCATTTAACATGCCTCTGATTCAACTTTTCTTGTTGAGTCACAAACTGTAATGCATGGTTATCACTATATAAAACAAATTCCTTTGGAATCAAATAGTGCCTCCATTTCTTCAATGCCTGTATGATGGCATAAAAGTCCTTATCATACGTGGAGTATTTCTCCTTTGCCTCATTCATCTTCTCACTGAAATATGCAATTGGTCTGTCCTCCTGACTTAAGACCGCTCCTATGGCAAACCCGCTTGCATCACATTTTACCTGAAATGTCTTTTGAAAATCCGGCAACACCAGAATTGGTTGTTCCGTAATCTTTCGTTTCAATAAATTGAAACTCTTATCAGCCTCTTCAGTCCAGTGAAAATATTTATGTATTTTCTTCACTATATCCATCATTGTTGCACGAATTCCACTGAAATTCCTGATGAATTTCCGGTAGAAACTAGCCAATCCGTGAAAACTCCTCACCTCGAATACATTTCTCGGTGATGGCCAATTCTTGATCACTTCTACCTTATCTGGATCCATCCTCAATTCATTTGCAAAGATAACAAAACCCAGATAAATGAGTTATGTCTTCATAAATGAGGACTTCTTCATATTTATCAATAGCTTCTCCTGTTATAGCTTCTTCATTACAACAGCCAAATGCTTTAGATGCTCCGTCTTTGTCTTGCTGAAAACCAATATGTCATCCAGATACACGATGATAAATTTCCCGATGAACTCCTTTAGGACTTCATTCATCAACCTCATAAAGGTACTTGATGCATTCGTCAATCCAAATGGCATAACAAGCCATTCATACAAACCTTCATTTGTCTTGAACGTTGTTTTCCATTCATCACCTTCCCTCATGTGAATCTGATGATATCCACTCTTCAAATCAATCTTTGAAAAAAAAAATTCTCCACTTAAGCAATCCATCAGATCATCCATCCTCGGCAATGGAAATCTATACCTGATGGTTATCTTGTTAATGGCTCTTGAATCAGTGCACATCCTCCAGCCTCCATCTTTCTTCGGACTGAGTACCGTCGGAACAACACACGGACTCAAGCTTTCCCTGACCAAACCTTTCTCCAACAACTCCTAGACTTGTATTTTGACCTCTTCATTCTCCTGTGGCGTCAATCTGTACGCGGCTTTGTTTTGCAAACTAGATCCTGGTATGAGATCAATATGATGACTCACACTTCTCATCGGTGGCAATGAACGAGGTAGTTCGTCCACTACAATATCAGCGAACTCTTCCAACAGTTCATGAACTTCTTCTGGAAAATCATCCACCCTTGTACTAGTCAGAACAATTCTCGGTTTTCTGACCACAAAGAATTGTGGATCCTCCTTCTTCTTAACTTCAGTAAGAATTTCCTTCCCACTCATGAGAATTACTGCGTTGCTTACTTCCAGTTTCACCTCCTTATCCTCAATTGGGTGCAACATATGAGTTCTCCCATCCTTCTCCAGGGTATATGTGTTCATCCTCCCATCATGAATCAAATTTCTATCATACTGCCATGGTCTACCCAGAAATAGGTGACAAACATCCATAGGAATGACATCACATAAAATCTTATCATTATATCCTCTTATTTTAATGTCAACTAAGCATTGTTTAGTGAAATTTACCTAATGTACCTTCTATAGCCATGAAACTTTGTATGGGCTCGGGTGATCATTTGTCTCCAGCTCCAGCTTTTCTACCATCTCGGTTGAAACGAGATTATTTGTGCTCCCACTGTCCACAATAACCTTGCACACCCTATCCTTGGTCTTGCAAGCAGTCCTAAAAAGATTGTTCCTCTGCGTTGAGTTATCCATCTCCTTTCCTGGCGTCAAAAGGAATTTCCGCATCACCAGGGATCTTTCGCCTTCAACGTATGTTGCCTCAACATCTCGCCTCTATGCCTCAGTGATGTGAGTTTCTCCAGTTTCTTTCTTTTTCTCTGGACACTCGAACGACCTATGCCCATTATTTCCACATGTGAAGCATGTGATTACTCCACCTCTTCCTCTTCCTCTACCTCTGGTACGAGGAAACCTATCATTATCAACATATCCTCCTCTCTGCTCAGTACATTGTTCTCTTTTCTCAGTATATCACCCTCACTGTGAACTTCCACCTCTTTTGGTTCTAGTCTGAGGGTTCTTCCAGTCGTCCTTGGGCTTCTGGGTTCTTTCCTGGGCAACTGCTTTGCCTCTGGGCTAACTTCTGCCTCGACCTCTTTGACTCTTCTTTTGGCTCAACTTCTCCTCAGCTTTCAGAGCCATTTGGTAAGAATCCTCCACCGTTCGGATGGTTGCCATACTTATTTCATCCTGAATCTTGTATCTCAGGCCATTCATATACCTGACCACTTTTTCTTCATTGCTTTCGTGATGACCTGCCCTGATATTCAGTCTACAAAATTCCTCAGTATACTCCTTTACTGTCATCAGCTTCTGCCTCAGGTTCTACATCCTCCTGAACAAAGAAATTTGATAATCCCTGGGAATAAATTTTGCCTTCATCTTGGCAATCATCCTGTCCCAGCTCTTAATTTTTTGCTTGCCTTGGCAACGCCTGTCAGCTTGTAGTTCATCCCACCACAAGGTTGCATGTCCTTTTAATCTAGTGACGGCATGCCTGACCTTCTTATCCTCTTCGATATCTTCATAGTCGAAGTAAGTATCTAGAGCTCTAATCCAATCTAGAAGCTCTTCTACATCCAAATTTCCCTCATAAACTAGAACATCCATTTTCACCTTTGTACTCATTCTTGCAACAAATTTAAGTAAGCGTTCACTCACTGCATCTTCCGCTAGGATTTGTTCTTCTCTATGTCCAGCATCATCTTCATCCTCGGATTCACTAATATCTCCTACATCAGCTTTGCGCCTTTCTCTTATTTCCATGTCCTCCATTCTGGCACGAAGATTTCGCATTTCTCTCTCCACGTCTGGATTCTGCAATTGCCTACCTCTTTCTCTGGACGTTTCCCTTTCCTCCTATGGATTAGGTGATTGTCTACGCCTTCTTCTTGGCGGCATGGTGAATTCTCTTTTTTTTTCTCTTCTACAGAAAGCAAAGAATCTCTTCTAAGCTCTGATACCACTTGACACAGGTGCACCACCCAGGGCACGTCCGCTCACAGGACCTTTTCTCCTTCCTCGCCCAAAGAACTCAAAGGTTCTCTATTTCCCTATCGGGAAATATTCCACCCACAACAACTCTACTCCAAAGGCCTCCCTTAATGATCGGGAAATCAACACTACCCTCTTTTTTTTGTGATCGGGATTCCTCCTATCGGGGATTTTACATATGAAATGTCTAAACACTTTGTTTTTCCGAACCCCGATCCCCAATATGTTCCTTTTTTGCTTTAGCCCTCACCTGTCTAAGCTCCTGGGTCCATGTGACCTCTCCTTATATGACCACGGTCATATCCCTCATCGGAGTTTCGGGCTTTCCGATGTCAAGATGCAATCGTCCCAGGGACTTGCGATTTCCCAAACTCCGACACACCTTTTTCCACGATAGCCCTCCTGGATGTAGGCCTTGACTCATACGACCATTAACTCGTGACCACAGTCTTACCCCATCGGGGTTTCGGGGTTTCTAATGCTACAAAACACTTACCCGTGGGTTTCCCGATTTCTCGAACACCGATTCTCTGTCAGGTTGACAACTGTCTTCCACTACGACGCCTTCCTCCTTCCTATCGTACTGACAGCTAGTCGCACGATTTTACCTTCCTCCTCGTCGGGATTTTTTGGTTCATGAAACCAAAGTGCATAAACAATTTGTCATCGGAATCCCCGATTTCCCGATGACTCAAACCCCGATGGATGATTCTTTATCGGGAATTCTCCCGATGACGTTGATTGCCTCCACGCGTCCCTTCTAACGAACGGTCCCGATTTCTCTGGGGTTTAGGGACTTACAATGTCTTGACTTCCTTGTCTTCAGGAAGTCCGTTACGCCGATTCCCGACTCTCTCCAGATTTCTGACATGCGTCCCAAATGATGGACGGTTCAGATCAACTCTCGGGGTTCGCTACTTTACAAAAGCAGGAACCTTCACTTACCTGAACTCCGATGACCAAATCCCGATCTGGTGATCACACGACACGTGTCCTCCTTGAGATCCTACGGCTATGATCCCTCCGTCGTTTTGGGGTTCTCCTGGTCACGGATCCTTGTCTCCTGAAGCTCCAAAATGCCGATGAACTCTCGATTCCCTGCCACCTGTCCCAACAAATGGACGACCCAGATCTTCCTGGGGTTTCAGGGTTTCAAGTGTCTAGAAACACTCAACCATGGGATTTTCGATCCTTCAAATCCCGATGGTAACCCTCATGCAACTTCTGTCAGATCCAACGACTGACAAGTGTTTAGCGAGATCTGACGGTCCTCAACCTCTGAAGATTGAACTCTGAACACAGTTGTAAGCTCCTTGCTCCTGTGACAGATCCAACGATTGACGGGACTTTGCTGGTCCTACACCGTCCGATCCTGACCATCAATTTCTCTCCTCTTGAATATTTCTTCCACGAGCAGACCCAGTATTTCTCTATGAAAACTGGTCCTTCTGCACGCAACTTTGCAGCGCCTGGTTTACACACTCCATGGAATGAACTTCCCATGCTTCTCTTCAGCGAACTTGGAAGCCTTATCCTTCCTGAGATTTACACAACATCGAGTCTCCACGAAGAATCTTGCACGCACTCCTTGTGGCTATCCTCGAACACTTCTAAGTGTTGAGTTCTTTCGACTCTGTGCACACCGCAGCAACAGTCCTTCAATACTTCGCTCAGTTTCACGACTGAGACTCTCCTTAGTCTACACACTTCTTGCACGGCTTGTATAATCCAATTTCACTCCTGGGTGAATGAGAACAAGAGTTAACTATCTGAGCCTTCTGTCAACGCACTCCTTGTGGACGAATTCAACTGCACTCCTTGCAGGAATCCTTTCTCAGATAGAGAAACAATTGTAACTCCTTCCACTTCCTCTCAGATTTCAATCTCAGCACATGACATCATTCTCACAGCATAATAGCAATGCATAACAGGAAGTAAATACTCATGAGTGTAGTGTTCAACACACATAGACAGAGAATAACACGACAACCATGAATCTGAATCAATTTCTTCTATTAATTCCAGATCTGTACATGGGTGTTCTTCTACAGTTCTCTGCTTCTCGCCTATGCTCTAGATTCTTCTAACTCTTCCTGAACTATGTTACAATATACAATGAGGGTGTCTATATCTGTTTTTCCCTCTTTCTCATAAAACTGTCTAATCTAATATTCAATTCTACCTACCTACATTTACTACTATAAATGCCTCTGTCTATCTCAGATGAGAGCGGGGCACTCAAGGTCTAATTACATTTTACCAAGGCGCCTTCATTAAATGATCTCATTTATATTTAGCGCATCAACTTCAAGAGAAAATTCAAAACTTGCGCTGGACGTCTTCTAGCTATCCTTTGTCTTTCGCGCTGGCTCGCTTGCCTAGGGAGATACTCCTGCATCAAATACTCTAAGACTTCTGGTCTAGGCTATTGTTGAAGCCCAAGGTAAAGGAGGGTACTGGCCGATAGACTTGTAGTAGTGAAGGTGTACTCTCTTAGGGTGGAGAAGGCATGTGGGGAATGAGGGTCTGTGAGCTATGGGCGTAAGTGTCTAATGGGATAAAAGATCCTTCCTATTGTTTTGTGCAACTTCCTTGTTTTCCTTGCCAAGCCTAGAATTCCTTTTCCCAATGGAGTTTAGTCCCAGCTCGAAGGTGACCTACTGTTGAGAGTGATGAGAAGTACGGTCTAAGGCTGGGAGGTTCATGGAAGGTCTGCACGTAGTTTGTGGATTTACTCCAGCTAAAAGATAAGTATCATTTTTTTGCTAATTATGTATTTTATGCATGTTTGGGTTACTTGAAATGTATCTTGTGTTCTGTTTCCTATGGACTTACTGTTAATCTCAATTGTATCTGTATGGTAGCAATAATTATGTGTTAAGTGTTTTAATTCGATTAAAATGCATGTTNAAGTTGTTTGCATAGCGTTATCTGAGCTAGTTTGTAGAAGTCAATGTATGTTCTACAGTAACGTTGTCTGATAGTGGTGTTGTTGTCCGGGGATGTTACACTCCATCAATATCATATGTGACCTATTTAAAAAATTTCAAGGTAACCTCCTTCCTCCCCAATTCATACTCATTTATTACATGGATGCACTTGCTCAGTAATTTCATTCCACCGCACCTGGGGCATGTCCCATCTAAGCATGATTTTTGACAAAATGTAAAACCCTCTGGCCTTGTACACAAGATGCTATTAATAAAGTCTCTATATGACGATGACAACAATATAACTGAGAATTCCTGCAAAATGGTGTTATGAAAAAGACAATATATGTGTGTGTGTGTGTCATAATAATATCCATACTCAATGTGATATCTACAACAATATGTGTTACAAACTATGTTTATTTGAACATACCAAGTCTTGCATTTATGGAAAGATATTTGGCCCAAGTTAAGTGCACTATATACTATCTTGAATCTCTCATACAATTATTTCTGTGTAATGTCAAGAATTTTTTTAATGTGGGGTTCACAGTCCCTAGATCCCCTTCTCAATTTTAGTACATATTTTTGGTTGGAAGAAGGCCTAGTGTTCTCAAGCCAGAAATATTGTACTAGTCCCTTAATTACTCCAATTAACTTCATGCCAGAGCAAGGTAGCCTACTAGTGAAAGCCCACAAATCTGTTGGGACAGTTGTATCGAGGCTATCTCGTCTGTGAGAATACTTTCTAAGGGTTTTGACATTGCATTTCAAGAGGAGAGAGGTTTGGTGTAGAAAACAATGTTTTCTTGTGATCTTGCTAACAATTGATTGTGACAAGACAAGTCGGGTTGCATTGCGGTCTTTAGAAAGAGATTTCTTACCAATTCTTTGAAAAGCATCTACAATGTTTCTAACAATATGATGACTTGTTTCTACACTTTTGACTATTTTAATGCCTAAAATTCTCCTAACAAGAGTCAAACTTCTAGATTTGAACAAGGCTAAAAATAATTGACATTTAACAACATTAGATTTTGGTTCAAAATATTCTTTAATGATTTTATAAGAGTGATAACAAATAGTACAGTTAGGTAACTTACCTTCAAGTGATGCTAGACCACTTTCATTGACCTGAATGTGTTTAGGAGTTCTTCGCTGCACAATGTTCAATATAGGTAGGGATGATGAACCCCTACTCTGACACTCTTGACCTCCCTGTTGTGGAGTTAACAATGTTGCAGTTCTTTCCCCTTCAATAACTGGTAGATCAAATTTGGGAGGAGAGTGGACATGGGATTGACTAGTTTCTGGAACATTTAACTGTCCAACAAGAGATTGCACCACATAAACGTATTCACCATAATGGTGTACGCTAGTTGCTTCTCTAATTTCATCCATTGTATAATCATCTCCAAGCAAATCCTCCATCATATGGTCATCCGCAACAAGTTGTATTGATGAGATATTGTATGGATTTCTCTTTAATGATCTCTTGCGCTTTGCTTCTGGTGATGGAGGAGAAACAACAATAACATCTATTCCTCTAGAAAATGGATTTCCCTCTTTTGAAATCTTACACTTTGACATATGTAACTTTTCATTTTCTCTTTCTTCTTCTACCTTTTCGATCGATTTCTCTTTTCTCGAGGAATTGTTTTCTCGAATATGACGGTTCCAAATATTTAAAGAGAAAAATTGGCTTCCAAACACCCCACCACAAAGTTTTCTTTGTATTATGTAATAAGGCACAAGTAACAATTCCAATTCCAAGTAGAGAAATTTTTCTTTGTATTACAAAACAAGACATAACTAATAATTCCAATTCCAATTAGATATTTTTTTCTTGGTATTACACAACTAACAATTCCAATTGGACAAATATTTCTTCCAATTCCAAGAAGACGCAAGAAGACAAAAACAACAATTCCAATTGGATAAATTTGTCTTCCAATCCTAAGAAGACACAATAAGACAAAAACAACAATTCCAATTGGACAATTTTGTCTTCCAATTCCAAGTCCAATTGGACAATTTTGTCTTCCAATTTTTCCTACAATGTTCTGGCAATAGAAAAAAATTGTCTATGAATCAAACAACAATACTAAAGTAAGAAAACCATGTTTTTGCATGATATTTTTGTGTGAATATGTCGCAAATTATTTTTCGGCCTTGAGATAGATGAGGTAGTGGAGTGTGCTTGGCACCAAAAAATGCCCAGTTGGAATGCGCATGTGTTCCTAGAACGCATGTGCACTAGAGCGTGTGTGCATTCCTACTGAGCATAAACGAGCAACAACTACATCTCTATCAATTCACAAGAGTGCATGCACGCTCTTAATGCAATGGATACAACATTTATTATAGACCAAACATCTTTATGAATAAATATATGTATGGGTATGGGGACAACTAATACCTAAGGGGTTAGGATTGAAAGTGTTTTCAAGGATATAGAAATGGTATGGTTGTACAAAAGATATATTCATAGTGCACTTAGGACTTGAGTGTAGAGGGGTTTAAGGGTTGAGTATAAGTTATGCATGGGCTTAGATGGAGCTAGGGTGGTGTAGGTTATGGACTACGTCAAGATACAGGTCAATGTCTAAATATATCTCTATCTCTATGTTGTGGTCTAGGCCATGGTCTAGGTATATGTCATGGTCTATGTCATGGTCATCGTATAGGTATAGGTCATGCTACATGTCTTTCCATGTCTAGACCTTGCTATGTATAGGTTTAGGTATAGGTATTGACATGTCTAGGTCGAGGCCATTTCTTTCCTTCTGATATAGGGAGTGGGTATGTATATAGACGAAGAAAAAAAGTGTGAGAGGGGGACAGGGGAAGAAAAAGAGAG
>JZKD02S1708040.1:68540-82925 GCA_000966675.3 Picea glauca
TTAGGGCTTGGCCATTTACTGGGAGGGCATCAGGTTCCCCCCTCAGATTCTGCAATCGATAAGTGCCTACCCCAATCTTCTCAGCCACCTAGAAAGGTCCAAGCCACAGATTCTGAAACTTAGAATGTTTCCCTTTGGGTTTGTTTTCTCTGTCCCATTTTAGAACTAAGTCTCCTACTTCAAAAATCTTCTCTTTAGCCTTGTGTTTGTCGAAACATCCTTTAACTACCTACTAGTGGGCTATGAATTTTGACTTATCCTTTTCCCTTTCTTCCTCTAACATGAGCAGAGTGTCAATTCTTCGTTGCATGACCGATGAAGGTTGTTCTCCAGAATCTTGGGCTAGTTGAAGAGATGGGAGGTAAAGTCCATTTGGAAAAATAAATTCCTATCCATATACCAAGAAATATGGGGAACTCCATATATCTTATTTGGGTGTGACCCTATCGGCCCATAAAGCGTTATGGAGTATATTATGTCAATTTCTCTGGTTATCTGCAACCGTCTTCTTTAGTATTCTCACTAGGTTCTTATTAGTCGATTATGTCAACCCATTTCCTTATGGATAATAATTTGCAGAGTACCTAATTATGATTCCTTTGTCCAAAGAAAACTCTATCAATTGGGTGGACGAAAAGTAAGTTGCATTATCAAAAACCAGGATGAAAGGGACACCAAACCTTGTAATTAGTTTTTTCTTTATGAATTGGATCACCACTTTATCGTTTACATGAGTCAGAGGGATAGGCTCTGCACATTTTTTTGAAGTAGTCAGTGGCAGCCAGAATGTACTTGTGTGGTTTTGAAGGGCTTGGTGTAATTTATCCTATGATATCTAACCCCCATTGCTTGAAATGCCTAGAGATAGTCATGGGTTGGAGTGAGATTGCTGCTCTCTTTTCTCTCACGACACTCATTTGAAAAACTTTACAGTTTCTAGAATATCTATGAGCGTCTTTGAACAAAGTGGGCCAATAATAACCAACCCTCAATATCTTATGAGCAGTAGTGTCTCCTGCGAAATGTCCACCTGTAGGGCCATCATGGAGCTCCTTCAAAACTTTGTTTGCATCTTAACATTCGAGACATATTAATAGTACCCCATCATAATTAATTTGGAAGAGTACCGAATTTAAGAGGCGATATTGTGCAGATATTAACTTGAGAGTTCTCCTTTCCCTAGGGTTGAGATTTTTTGGATAGGTCCCATGGTGTAGGAGATAAGTTAGCTTCTCATACCAAGACTCTCATCCTAGGGAGATGTATGAAACTTCACCACACCATAGTGCCATTTCATTCTCCCATCTAGAATCTTCATTTACTTGGTCCTGGGCTTCAACTGCAAGTTTGCATAACCCTTTCCCTTTAACTAGTTTGGCAGGTTTTATATCTAGATAAAATTCTTGAACTAATACCATCCAGTTCCCTCTTCTTTCCCCCATTTCCTGTTGAGTGAACAAGGATTGGACCGCAAGGTGAGGCACAACCACTTTGGTGTGGTTCTTGAGGATGTAATACCTAAAGTGTTTTACTACCTTGTATACTGCATAAGCCTATTTATATACAACACGATAATTTAGTTTGGCTCCTTGGAGGTTTATACTCATGAACGAAACTAGGGCCTCATTCTTTTTGTCATCCTTCTGAGTTAATACTACAACTAACGATTGGTCGGAGGCGAAAGTATAGAGGAAGAAATCTTTATTGAAATCTGGAAATCCTAACATGGGGGATTGAGATATAGAAATTTTGATGTTGTTGAAAGCATCCTTTCATTCCTCGTCCCACTTAAACTCGGCGTCTTTGTGAATCATATTTTGTAAGGGTTTGATAGTTTCCATGAAATTGGGAGTGAATTTCCTCACGAAATTGATTTGTCCGAAAAAGGACTGCATAGCCTTCTTGTTGTGAGGCAAGGGGAGTTTGACTATGGATTTAATCCTTTCTGGGTCTATGCGAATGTCTACTTGAGATATGATGTGACCTAACATCTTACCCTCCTCGACACCAAAAACAGTTTTCTTAGGGTTTAAGGATATACTGTATTTCCTACACCTTTCAAAAATTTGATTTAAGTGTTGGATGTGCTCTTCTTTGTTATTTGAATAAATAGTTATGTCATCTAGATACACTACCACACACGTGTTAATTAGTCCCCAAAATGATACGTCCATGGCCCTCTGGAAGGTCACCCCTGTGTTAATTAACCCAAAAGGCATGTGTTTATAAGCGAATGTTCCCCACTTGGTTCGGAAGGTAGTCTTCAAACGATCTTCCTCTGAAACAAGAACTTGGTTGTAACCCGAGAAACCATCTAGTAGAGAGAAAATCTTCGAACCAGACACGGTCTGCAGGAGTTGCTCCATTGGTGGGACTAGGTAATTGTCCTTTTCTGAAGCTCTGTTGAGGTTCCTAAAATCTATGCATAAACGGATTTCTCCAGAGTTTTCCCTCACCGGAACCAGATTTGCTATTCCACATGGAATGCCTAACCTAGAAGATGATTTTGGCATATAGAAGTTTCTTCAATTCCTGATACATGAGAGGTTCCAGAGATGGGTGATACTTTCAGAGCTTCTGTTGGAAGGATTTTACTTTGGGTTTTAACGGGATAGTGTGTTGAATGATGCGTGTATCATAGGTTTTCAAATATCGATAAGACCAAGCAAAGACATCTTGATATTGTTTGAACAGTTTGAGATCATCCTTCCTCTCCTCCTTAGATATAGTCTTACCGAGATTTACATTCTTTGGGTTTTCCGGGGTTTCAAGATTTATAGTCTCATGCAGGGGACAGGAGCTACCCATATTTGCATTTTTAGGCCCCTTAAATCGCTCTTTCAGATCAAACTGATTTTCCAAATTGACTATCCCTTTTGGGATTGTGTGAGACTTTGTTTTGTCAATAGGTTGGCCTACCCGAGGATTGGTTCCTACTGATTTCTCTTGGAATACTTCATCGTCAATATCCAAATATTTGAAATTGTCTTGGTTAGTTAAGAAGTTTACGATCTATTCATCTCCTTCGAAGACTTTCCAATTAGAAATGTTGTTAGGAACCGATTGTTTGTAGAGTAGTTCCATAGTGAATCAGGAGGCTTCATAATCCTCTAGAGGTGATAGCCTTGAAGCAGTTGTGGCTAGGGAATCAACAAGAATATTCTTTTCTCTCGGAATCACAGTGACATTGAAAGCTTCAAAATTCTCTATTAACCTATGCACTTCCTGTTGATAACTCTTTAGGTGTGGGGAATTGCAATGTATAGTATTCCTTACTTGTCTAATGATAATTTCAGAATCCCTAAAAACCTTCAATTCTTTGACATTTAAGTCGATGGATTTCTTTAACCCTTGCACTAATGCTTCATACCTGGCGATGTTGTTGGTGCACTCAAATTCTAGCCTACATGATAGGATATAACGTTTATCTTTAGGATCAATGAGTATGCACCCTCCCCCTGAACCTTCTTGTGATTTGGATCCATCAAAATATAAGGTCCAACATTGTGGGCAAGGTATGTAGGCTTCCCGTTCCCCATTAATTTCCTTTTCTCATATTGCTACCTCTAAGTTTTCTGACACAGGTTCTTGGAAAAAGAGGGTTTCCTCTGTCGATATCGACAATTTCTCTTGAAACACCATTTCAAAGTTCTGGGTGAGAGGGATGTCGGATAAGAGAGGGGAAAATTACCTGAAGTAGGAGTCACAAGAATAATTGCCTAACATAGGGAAATATGTTGATGATGGTTCATTCAAGGTTTCCAGGTCAGTGACGGTATGTTTCAGATACCTTTCCCTATCGATTTTGATCATATTTTTGTGCCCCTTTAGTGGAAGCCAAAGGTGAGCCCAATCTATACTAAAGTATTCGTTCAATTTTTTAAACCAGTCTTGGCTCAATAGCAGTCCATAAGCTTTCGGGATATCTACCATAATGATGTCAATCACCTACACAAACTTAGGATGCATCGCTATTCCAATCATTACATATTTAAGTTCTCCCATGAATTTGACTTGATTTTTGTCTAGTTGTATTACATGTTTTTCACTTTTGAGAGGGACAACATTTATCTTTCTACAGATAGACAAAGGCATAACATTGGAATATGCTCCTGAATATACCAAACAATTGTGGAGGTTTCTATTAAACACTTCAAACGTTAGAAGGAAGGGTGGGACAAAAGGTTTTCCCTTCTTCTCTTTTGAGCAGGTGTTTACCGTTGGTTTAATCACTAGATCTGTGGGATATAGGTTTCTTTCCTGACCAATTTTAGTAGTAGGGTTTCCTACTGAGTTTAAATCTTGTAGCAGAAAGTCCTTCTGCTGAGGAATCCTGCAAATGTCCATAAATGATATATTAGCCTTCAACTTCTTCAAATCTTCAACTACGTTGTAATCTAGTTTGGGCGATTCTCGAGTATGGATGCTTATAGGGTTTTTACTGGGAGAAAAAGGTTCTTTTGGGCGATTGGGGGTTGTCTTACTCATCGAAGTTTGGGTGGCAGCAATATCTTTTGAGACAGGTGGACCTTTACTTCGTGTTTGCACAACCGAGACTTTTGCAGGTGGTTCTTGAGACTCAAATAGGTCATCGAAAGGCATGATTAGGTTGGGATCTCATATCAACATGGCCATATCTTCCAGTGGATCAATCTCTTCCTAATTGAAAACATTCATAACTGAATTGGTTGGTTGTTTGGTCAGAGATACTTCGTCTAGAAACCAATTGGCCATCAAGCTCATGGCGTGCACCCGTTGGGGGCAGTCCCTCTTGGAGTGATTTTCCTGGTGATAAGTATAGAAAGAATCAAATGCCACATTTCCCATATCTATATTTAAGTTAGTTGGGGGAGGTTCAATTGCTTTGAACGAAGAATTTCTTTTAAAGAAAGGCTTATAGGGCCTTTGGCCTTGGTTTCTTTCCCCTATGTTTCTCTTCATGTCTATGATCTCATTTGATAATTTTTTGACCATGTGTTGTAGGTTTTCTATGTATCCATTACCCTTGTCGGGAGCCTGTTCTGGTTGTTTCCCTGGTGGTTTAGTCAAAAGGAGTCCTCTTCTAGGAGGAGGTTGAACTTCTTTCTTAACTAAAGGAACCTGACCTTCTTTACACCCTTTCATCTAGAATTCTAACGTTTTGGCTTCTTCAAAATTCTCAGCTAAAGTTTGTTTGGAAACCCTTTTCACAAACATGGAAATAGAGGTTTGGAGCGCATTAGCATATACTTCGATTTGTAGCTCCTGAGTAGGTTTAGCTTCAGGATGGAATTTTTTCAAGATAGTTTTGAATATTTGATTGAAATCTTTAATTCTTTCTTTCAAACTCATGGTGGTGGTGAATAATTCAGCCATCAAGGCTCCCGTAGTGGTTTTCTCAGAAAATTTGTCTAGAAAATCCTTCTAAAACTTCATCTAGCTAGTTATAGATCCTACAGGTAGATTAAAATACCATGTGGAAGATGAATTTTCAAACGTGTAGGGAAATAGTCTGCATACTACATCTTCATGTTGGACATTCATAAGCTTGATCGCAAGTATGAATTTCTTGATATGGTCTTATGGAAATCCCAAAGTCTCGAGGTCAAATTTAGGAAGTAGCTTCTCCGGGTGTTGGGGAAGATTATGTACTCATCCTGGAATGGACAAAGCATCTCTGGCCAACCAAGGTTGGTTGTTCTGAGTTGTGTTTCCCCTTTCTTCATCATGGTTTTTTTTGTCTTCCATATCCTTGGACTATGAGTTAAACTCCTCTTCTTCCGAAAAATCATCTAGCTCGGAGACGTCACCAGCTGGCATTCCAAGGATAAGATTCAGAGGGTGTTCGATTTTGGTGATCGAAAAATCTATTAGGTCTTCTACCATGTCTACGAAAACCTCCTCGGTATTATTGGCCACCAGTCTACTTATTTGTTTTTTGTGAGGAATTATCGGAGTTGAGGGTAACACACTGATCTATCGAGCGTAAGCTCTCATGATTCTTCTGAATTGATTCAATTTCTCATGAGGAAGAGCCTAAGGTATGTCAGGGAACAATTGTTCTTCCTCGGGCTGGGGTGAGTTACTCATTTCAGGAGTACTCAGCGTGTGTGGGTTGTATTGGGAATGACTAGCCAGGCATGTGGGTTGTTATGAATCTACCGGTTGTCTGAAATATTATATAAAATATGTATCTAGCCATTCATTCTATGGTCATCCTTCTAGTGCCAATTCTGTTGATGGGTCCTAAATCCCTTAGTTCAATAGTAGGAACCAAAACTGCCACTGAGGCCCAATTAGACTCGGCAATGTTTAATTGTGGAATGGTTCTCCAGATCTTGTCATCCGACCAATTTATCGATGGGCTTTATGTTTTCTTGTGAAGGCTCTTCCTTCGGTTTGGACTATCTCTTTTTGTATTTTCTCTTGGATGGTACCGATATGAGATGTAAGCCAATATAAACCAACTTGGTAACAAAACAGGATTAAGTTATAACTACTGGGGAAGAGGCTGAGCTCAGGATAACCTACTGCTCAAACATGCAGACGATAGTTTTATACCACAGGCCTAGTACTAATACATTAACCATGTGAGCATCCAATTACTGTCTGAGAAAATAATATTCAGAAAGAAAACACATATGCCACAAGATAATGGTAAGAAAAATAATTCATCTTCCATAATCATTCATTACACAATAACACAACGATTCATCTTCATCATTAAAGTAAAGAATAACAAAATATTGCACGAGATAACTTGAAAATAGATTAAATAGATCTTACTCATTACAACATCATTCATGAAATGAGATAGGAAATAGTTCTTCTCCACATCCAAACACACATGTAGTTGATGAAAATAACTTGTCTCTGGTCCAGAAGGACTTCTCAATTCAAAGAAGCTTCAAAATAATTCTTAACAACCAGAAATAAAGAGTTCTTGCAACAACCATCGACCCTTAACTAATTGGTCGATGTCTTTATTTATAATCTAAAATTCAACTGAAAATAACAACTAAGTGCAGTTTAAAAAAAGAAAAAAAAAATTCCACGTGGCGTCATCTTCTAACACTTTCTTTAACAGTCAACTTAAGATATCACTTGAAAGGGTGACTTTTCTCATACTCTGACCAACTGATAAACAACTCATTGCAGGTTTGGGCCCATGGAAACCTATTATGTTCCATTGGAGCCACGTGAATTCCTCTAATGTCTATCGCATGCGTCCAGTACTTCACCAAACTGGTGTTTAACTGTTGTAGCACAGTTCGAGTTCCAATTGGATGTTCCATAGCACCTTCCTTAGCAGAAAATTGTGGGTTAATTTTCTTTCAGGGTAGAGACGTATTTCAATGTCTTTAAGCTACAAAAATATATTGTTACACGCATAAACCCGCGGTCGGGGATTCATACACGTAGGAAATACAAGTGATACTTAAGCACACATATGTTTCCCACCCGTGTAACCTCTGTTGGTACCCCTTCGAGTGGTAGTGCATCCGACAACACCTGTATACGGATCGACCTAGATTTCATGAAGCCCTTCATAGATACATCAATCGGTCACTTGACTGTTATAGTTCCACTGAGAAAAACACTCGGGAAGATACTCTCTAGTACCTAGGTAGTCGGGTAGTATGGATAAGGGAAAAATATAGCATCCTTAGTTGGTGCCCTGAGATATTGGGCCAAGTACTACTATTGGACCTCGCAGGTATATCAGAGAGATATAGCACAGGGCAAACCCTTGTTTGTAGAACCCTTGAATACCTAACCTTTGGGGACAGAAACAAAAAAACAGGAAACAAGATCTATTGCCGCACAACTATGTATTGTGAATTCGATTTGCCAAATTACTACAAAGTTATTCTTGATTAGTCATTTGGGCATTTCATCACTGTGGTATTCTTCAGATCAGAGTATAACTCCGCAGGTGTAAAAAAAAAAAAGTCTGGATCCTGTTGGCACCATTATTTGAGACATATTCCATTTGATTTCTCTCTTTGCCCTTATTGCATTCATACCTATCATTTTTCAGTAATATTTTTTACCTCACCTACCCCTTTTTGGTTCCCTCATCATCATGGCCCATACTCGTAGCCAAGACTTGGAAGCTCGCTTCAATACCTTGCACTCTAATTTCATAGAGACCCAACAAGAAGTGAGACAGCTCAGTGCCAATATTGCCACCATCAATAAAAACATGCATTCATCCATCCTTGCCTCAATCGAGGAACTTAAACAAGACCTCAAACAAGACATTACTACCCAACTTGAATCTGTCACTATGATGATCTACACCAAGCTGCATATCCCTGCAGAGCCTCCTTTATCTGACCCACCTTTGCATACTGAAGGTGAAACTTCCTCTCATTCCCATAATTTTTAGCCCCATCACTTTCAACATGACCTATGCCTTCTGCATGTGGATGTGACCAAATTTAATGGCTCGGATCCCAATGGCTGGGTAACTCAAATGGAAAATTATTTCTCTTTTTATGACATTACAGATGAGTTGACCAAACTCCAGTATGGTGTTCTCCATCTAGATCAAGAATGTTGGCAATGGTGGCAATGGAGAAAAACTACCCGCCAAGGGTATGTTGCTTGGACACACTTTGTGGCAGAGCTTTATGAATGCTTTGACACTGACACCAACCATTTAGGTTGTTTGAAAAAGTTGAAACAATTTGAGATAATGGAAGACTTTATAGCTTCTTTTGAGTGACTGGCTTTCCGTACGGAGGGCATGTCTGATGCTTTTTTCCGAGAATGTTTTATCAGTGGCCTCAAGGATGATATTCATGCCCATGTCCTCATGGCTTGGCCTCAGAGTTAGGTGGAGGCTACTAAAAGAGCTAAGGAAGCACAACAGGTTTTCTCTTCTCAAAACCGAAAACCCTCCTTTATTCCTCACACTAAACCAGTAAATCCCACTCCTCCTTCTACTCCACTAAAGATACAAAAATTGACCAGGGCCGAAATGGATGAATGCAAACTCAAAGGCCTTGGTTATAATTGTGATGACAAATATTTTTCAGGACACAAGTGTAAGGAACAAAATATTTTTATGGCCATCTTGGAGGATGTTTCAGAAGAGGATGTTGAGGCTTCCCTTGTGTCCATGTCATCTGAACCCACTGACATAACTCCTCCCTTAGACCCTCCCAAAGTAGAACCGATCATTTCCCTAAATGCTCTCACTGGCTTCTCTACTCCCCAAACCCTCAAGATAATTGGTTACATCAAGCATAGGAAGGTCATCATTCTTGTTGATACTGGTAGCACCCATAATTTTATTCATCACCACATTGCCTAAGAAACTAATTTCTATATCTGTGCAGTCAATAATTTCCAAATCATGATTGCCAATGGCGGGTCCATGAAATGTGGAGGGCATTGTGAAAATGTGTGTCTCCAAATTGGTGACTACAACCTGAAATATCATATGTTTTCTATTGACATGGGTGGTTGTGACATTGTGTTGGGTGCAGAATGGCTAAGAACTTTGGGTCCCATTCTAATGGATTTTAAGGAATTAAACATGCAATTTGACTAGGAGGGCCAACAATATAAGTTCCAAGGCATCATTTTCGGTTCCCCAGAGATCATTAGTTCCCATCACACGGAAAAGCTGCTCAAAAAAGGTCATTCTGGCATTATTTCCCAACTCCATGCCATATAAGAAAATGAGACACCCTCTGTGCCGCAGGACCTCCAATCCATCCTCTCTAAACATCAAGTGGTTTTTTCCACTTCCCGGGGACTCCTTCCTTCCCATGGTGTTCATGTTCATTCCATTCCCCTTGTCCCAGGAAGACTTCCTTCCAATATCCGTCCCTATCGTCACCCATTTTCCCAAAAAAATGAAATTGAGAAAATGGTTCAAGAACTACTCAACGCAGGTGTTATCTTCCCTAGTACGAGCCCCTACTCTTCTCCTGTGGTCATGGTCCTTCAGAAAGAATGTTTTTGGCGCATGTGTCTTTACTTCTACGCCCTCAACAAACTCACCATTAAAGAAAAATTTCCCATTCCTGTCATTGATGACCTCTTGGATGAATTGAGTGGCGCCCAATTCTTTACTAAACTTGATCTTCGTTCTGGCTACCACTAGATCTCTATAAAAGAGGCAGACATTCCTAAGAATACCTTTATAACTCATGAGGGCCACTATGAGTTTTTTTTCATGCCCTTTGGCTTGTGTAATGCTCCCTCCACTTTCCAAAGCCTCATGAATCATGTCTTTCCTCCTTTTCTCTGTCATTTTGTCTTAGTTTTCTTTGATGATACCCTCATCTATAGAAAAACCTGGATGGACCATCTTACTCATGTGGATCGATTTATCCATCTACTCTCACGGCACCAAATTTTCCTGAAACAATCTAAATGTGCTTTTGACACCTCGGAATTCAAGTATTTGGTTCATCTTGTTGGCAAGGTCGACGTCAGGGTGGATCCTAAAAATATTGAAGCCATGCAATACTGGCCACACCCAAAGACTCTCAAAATATTGCATGGATTTATGGGATTAACAGGTTATTATTGCAAGTTTCTTAAGAATTATGTAAATATTGTGGCACCTCTCACTGCACTCCTTAAAAATAGTTCTTTCACTTGGACTCCAACAATTTCTTAGGATTTTCAAACCTTGAAGATGGCCATGTGCACCACTCTAGTCCTAGCCCTTCCTAATTTCACAAAGACCTTTATCCTGGAATGTGATGCTTCAGGGAAAGGAATTGGCGCTATCCTTATGCAAGAGGGTCGGCCTTTTGCATTTACCAACAAACAATTGTCTGAGTGAAATTTGGGCAAGTCAATCTATGAAAAGGAAATGTTGGCTATTCTACATGCCATTGATCTTTGGCACCCTTATCTATTGGGGAAACGATTCCAAATTAAGAAAGATCATCAAAGCCTCAAGTATTTTCTAGAAAAATGCATTTCCTCCCCAGAGAAACAAAAATGGGTGACTAAGCTCTTTGGACATGATTATGAGATCATTTACAAGAAAGGTAAAGAAAATGTGGTTGAGGATGCACTTTCCCGAAAAGATGAAGATGAAGGGTCCCTTTTTTCTCTCTCCTTCATTGTACCAGATTAGCTCCAAGCTGTTCACCAGGAATGGCTGCATGATCCCAAAAGTTTGCATCTGATACAACAATTGTAGTCCAATTCTCCAGTTTCCCCAGGGTACTCTTGGCTCCATGATGAGCTTCGATACAAAGGCTATTTGTATTTAAGTAAATAGTCAAAACTTAAATCCACAGTACTTTCTAAGCTTCATGCTACACCCATAGTTGGGCACTTCAGGTTTACCAAAACCTATGATAGGGTCAAACGTTCTTTTTTCTAGGATGGTATGAAATAGGACGTTCGTAATTTTGTGGCTGAATGTGATGTGTGTCAATGCAACAAGGGTGAAACATTCAAATCTCCTGGCACACTACAACTGCTTCCGATTCCACCTACTATTTGGTAGGATATCTCTATGGATTTTATTGTAGGCTTACCTAAATCGGGCAATAAATCAATCATCATGGTGGTAGTTGATCGTCTTTCCAAGTATGCTCATTTTTGTTCTCTTCAACACCCATTTACAACATCCACTGTGGCTCAAATTTTCATGGATCAGGTCTTCAAGCTTCATCGCATGCCACATTCTATTGTTTCTAATCATGACCCAACTTTCACCAGCAATTTTTGGAAAGAACTGCTCAAGCTACAAGGAACCCAATTACATCTCAGCACAACTTATCATCCCTAGACTGATGGTCAAATTGAAGTTGTCAACAAGTGTTTAGAAACATATTTGAGTTGTTTTACATTGGAAAGGAAAAATCAGTGGGCTCAATGGTTACCACTAGTTGAATGGTGGTACAACACTTCGTACCATATAGCTACCTACATGACTCCTTTTGAAGCGATATATGGAAAAAATCCACCTTCATTTCTCTCATATTTTCCAGGTGTCTCAAAGGTACAGGCGGTTGACCAAATGCTTACAGTTCAAGAGGCTATTCTTTGTACCCTCAAAGAGAATTTGGTCATGGCCCATAATCGCATGAAGCAACAAGAAGATCAAGGTTGCTCTGAACATCAATTTGCAGAAGGGGATCAAGTGTTTCTTTGACTGCAACCTTACAAGCAAAATTCCCTCAAGGCTGACCATTGTCATAAACTGGCGCCCAAATTTTATGGTCCTTATACCGTTCTCAAGTGTGTGGTACAGGTGGCATATCAGTTAACTTTGCCTAGTCATTCTAAGCTCCATCTTGTTTTTCATGTTTCCTGCTTAAAGAAGTTGATTGGAACTAAGTGCCAAACTCAAACCAACCTTCCTGAGTTGGACAAAGAAGGATCCATTTGGTTACATCCACAAGAATTTTTGGACCAGCGTGAGCATCATCTGCGCCAACGAACCATCAAGGAATTTTTAGTCTAGTGGAAATATACAACTCCAACAGATGCCACTTGGGAACCAGCTACCATTCTACAACAATTTCCACATCTCAAGCCTTGAGGACAAGGTTGTTTTTAAGGGGGAGGACATGTTAGGTACCTAACCCCTCACGTAGGTAGAATAATATATTTCGATTTAATAAAGGTCAATATTAATAAGGCCTATCAATAAGGAAGAATAAGTCCAATGTAAGAAGACCTAATAGAAGATTCTACTTCTAGAAGGATCTTCCTCTAGATGGTTCTTTTGATAGACATATTTAGTATAAATAGGAGTCGAGCGTATGAGAACTTTTGTCTTGGATATTATTTTAATAGAGATCTGCTCTGCTGGAGGTTGCCCCCTCGAGGAGGCAAGTGAACATTTCTCTCAGTAATCAAAGTGCTCTTTCTAGTGTTATTCTGGTATCATTTTGGTATTATTGTGCTGTTGTTCTGGTTATATTGTTGTTCATCTGCCATTTCTAGCTATTTATTTATTTTCTGTATACTTTTTTATATCTGGAATATTACATGATCACATGTACAACAAGCACAACTAGGATTGGAAACTCAAAAAACTTCTTTTACATTTTCTAATTTTCTTGTCTATTTTAGATGATCCTAGAAGCATATATTATCCTTCACTTAGGGTCTTTAGAATATCCCTACAAAGTAGTTTTGCATGACAATTTATGGTAGGGACTAATAGAATAATGGAAAATTGATTATTAATAATCCTTGCATCCTGAAGGGTAGGGACTAATAAGGACCTTGAGCTTTTATTTATATTTTTTCTTAAAAACAAGTACTAGAGATTAAGATAAACAATGCCTTCATTGTTTCATACAATAATCAATCTAGGACATAAGCTCTTAAGTTACTTGGTTGTTGTATCCTTGATTGCTACACACTAGATTATAGTGGAAATAAAATATACTCAAACATGATGCATAACATCTAAGATGTATAGTTATGTTATGTAGTTAAGAGTTATATTATGTAAATTTTGTTGCTTGCTTCTATTATACTCATGAATTATCCCCCACAGGGACACAATCCATTCATGAAATGATGGAAACAATTTTTGTTTTTCACAATCTCTTCTCATAATATTGGAAATTAACTTGGTTGCATTGTGGCTATCACTGCACACACAAAATATTTTAGTGATCCCTTATAGCAATGCCTTGTGTTGATAAGACCAAATGAAATATATAACCTTTTTCCATGACTGTTGAGAATGTGTCCCTTATTGTTGTTACTGACACAATGTTTGTATTGGGTGCATACCATAAACCTCTTGTATCTATCCAGAAAAGGCCCTCAACGTCACATAAATGTTCGGTGGTAGAAGGTGTGATCTATCTCCAACAATTTATCTGAATTAAACTACAACCTAAATTTTTTAACCCTATTCTTTTATCACTAATATCACCTTCACTACATCATCCCATCTCTCAACTGCAACATACATATATTTGAAAGTGAAATATAATAGAAAACATTTTAACGTTGTAATTTAAAATTATGTTCAACTACATATTCAACCAACATAATCTTGTAGTGAAATTATACATATATCGAGCCTAATTCTATTAATTTTGTGATACTTGTGACAAGACTACAACATCCTTGTTAAAAGCATAGGATTCTTCAAATATTTCTTTAAGAATATTGAAATCTCTTTTGTATATCCATCAAATACATGTTTTAGTCTATAGTGATTTAGGAGAAATCCATATGTTCTTGCTTGTATTTTCATACATATTTATTTGTATATAATTTGTCAATATTCAATAATAAATCATGTATTTGAATTAAAATGAGCCAATGGAATCATAACTAATAATATCGAGAAAATTGGAACTATAAACCTTTTAACCATGTACATGTTTCCTCAACCAAAGGACCAAATTGTGGTCTTTAACAAGGTTCCTAAGCCATTAATATTTTCAT
>JZKD02S1708051.1:22834-59044 GCA_000966675.3 Picea glauca
CTTTCACAGAGATGATAAGGCTGGCTCGTGATGAGACCCCCCATCCTCTTGGCTAGGTCTTGTTTTGTTATTTTTCTTCGGGTCCCTCTTGTTTCTTATTGAGAGGCTTTTTATTTCCTTCTCCGAGATCCATGGGCGAGGCATCTCTAGGTTTTATTTTTTATGGATTTTATCTCTTACCAGCTGCTTTTACCCCCTGGGCCTTTAGCCCCTTCTTCCCACAGGATAAGGTGTAACCCCCACAAATAGGTCATCCTAATGTCCAGACTAGGGGAATGGGATAGATGAGTGGGAAATAAGATGTAAAAATGATAATATGATGGGAGCGGACGATGGCTCTTCAAAATCCCCCTTGGTGGCTAACCAAAACCTATGGGTACAAGCTTGCTAGGGTACCCTGTCAATCCCCCCAACCATGGTCAAGTGGGTTAGTGTAAGATCCAAGCAATCGTCAGAAATGAAAGGAATCTGATGCATATATCTGAAAGTTATAATGATCAAACATAACACATACCATGATACCTGGACCAATTACCTCATGGAGCAAGAGTCTTCTCTGATACAAGTCCAAGCCGAAGGTGATGGATGTTGCTGCTACTGACAGGACAAGTTTGATGAGGAAGAAGAAACATGGGCCCTCCAGGGCCATGCTCAGGTCAATCCCGCTCTCGGTACTCCATGTTTAGGACCTGTGGGCCTCGAGACATGATCTCCTAGTTATCGCTAGAAATCAGAGATAACATGCATCTTGCAAGAACATCTTGCACAACACACATTGCAATCACCCTAACTTGACTTTACTAACTCAATTTACCTTAGTCTCCTAGGCTCTAAAAATCAACTAGTCTAAATAAGTCACCTTTTACTGACCCAACTTTTCCATCTAAAACGAGAATTTAAGGAAACAACGTGAGGTGCTAGATCGAGGACGATCTCACAACGCTTGGCGTCCTTCCCGAGAGTACTTCTATTCTTGGGTTGACCCGAGGAGCTAGGGTGGGGCCTTGTTTGCCTCACTTATTGAGCACCCAACAACTTTTTGGTACAAGCGGGGGGAGTTCTTGGGTTATCACTTAGTTTAGGATTCATACTCTCACTTAATAACTTAATCAATCCTAATTAATCCACTAAAACCTTGGGCAACTTTGATTGATCTATCTTTTGTGGTTATTTGCTTAGTATTCTTGCAAGCACTTCACATTTCGTTTTACTTTACATGCAAGTTTATTTCAACACTTTATGGATGTTAACTAAGTAGTTGCACACTTTCCCTTGGAGGCTTCTTTTGATCATTTTAATTTTTAGTTTTAAGTTGTGTTTTGGTTTATTGGCTCAACCCCCTTGAAGTTGCGCATCCTTTGGAGACAACTTCATTGTTTGGGTTTGTACATGTGGATTCCATTGAAACAATCCCTTAGAGTTGCGCATCTTGTGGAGACACTCTATGTTTGAGTTTGTTGGCTTGATGTGTTGTGGTAATCTTTTCCTTTGATCAATCTTTCCTTTCCTTGCACATACAAGTTATTTCAAGTTAGTGCTTGTTTCCCTTCTTGTCCATAACCGTATAATTGTATCTTTGATGTATCTTTAGATATTCTTAACTTTGTAGATAATTGTTTATCTCATTTAGTTGTATCTAGTTCTAATTATAAATCTTGTAAAGTCATTATTTTGTAATCTAGTTGTAATTTTTTGTAGATTCTAAACTCCTTTAACTTTAGTTGACCCCTTGCCCAACTTTAGGCACTAGTCTTAGTTGTCTTAGGAAAATGGATTGTTTTTGAATTGAATTATTGCACTTTGCATTATTTGCCTCTCATATAGGTTAGATTCCCCCAAACGATTAACTAACTAAAATCAACTCCTAGAATTTAACTCTTAATTTCACATAGTAACTAGGGTCTACCCCCCTTGTCTTACCTAGGAGTAAGCCTGGACGGAAGAGGTTCAAGTCGAGGTGACAGTGGGCTTTGAACCTAGGCATTGTGCCTCCAAGGACACACTAAGTGAGTTGGACTTGGCTCATGTTTGCAAGTGTGTAAAAGGACAACAACATCTTTGACATCGTTGCTGGGGATAAGTCTTTTATTCTTGGTCTAAACGACTTACTAATTTATTTTTTGAGAACTACGTAATAAACTTTAGTCCCTAATTTTTTTTAACTTGGATTGGTTGTTTTTGTTTACTTTCTTTTCAAGTGGTGACTCCATTGAACAAATCTGTCAAGTATACTACTCGAAGCACTTCACAAGGAGTGATTTATTCTTTTCCTGAACCTGAAAAGGTTTATAGGAGGAGATTAAATCGCCTTGCTCCTAGAAGGCTACTTGAAAGTCTTGGAGAAGAAGCACCCACTGATATCCAATACTTGTTTCAAACTAATAATAATCAATCAACTGTTAATACTCCTACTAATAATCCTAACACAACCATGAGTATGTTTTTGAGGCCTTTGAATTTTGCAGCCATCCAAGGGGATCCCCACACAATTCCTGACAAAGCTATTGAGAAGTTGCCTTGTTTTTCAGGAGATAATGTTGTTAGTTCACATTCTCACGTTGTGAATTTTGAATGTTGTGTTAATAAGTGGTGTTATGGGCATGATGAGGAGGATGTGAAGATGAGATTGTTTGTGTTCTCCCTAGAAGGGGATGCTGCTGAGTGGTTTTTAGAATTTGACCCCAAAAAATTCAACACCCTAGCCGAAATAGTGACAACTTTCAAGGAGAGGTGGGGTGATCAGAAAGAAAACAAATTCCTTCTAGCTTCCCTTAGTTCAAGTCATAAAAAAGAAAACGAGACAATGGAATAATTCAACAAGAAATTTAATGACTTGGTAAAAAGTCTCCCTAATACAATAATGCCTTCAGAAACTGCAATTTTGATTTATTATATGGAATCTTTTGAGGGGGAGATGAGATATGCACTAAGGGATAAGGATCCTCAAACTCTTAAGAATGCACAAGATATGGCTGTGAAGATTGATAAAAATATGCAGGATGCTAGGAAGTCTAACATTCCTGGTTTTTCTAGAGGAGGTTCCTCTCAACCTTATGAGGAAAAGAAATAAAAGGTTGAAAGTCAAGGGTCTTCTAATGATGGTATTAAGGAATTCACTTAATTGATTAAACAAATGGAGATTAATCATGCTAATCAGTTGAGTGCCATGCAAAATAGGTTGATAGCCATGGAAATGGGTCAAGCTAGTAGACCCCAACATAGGCCAAATGACAAATGGCCTACGAAACCTCCTCCCCAAGATCAAAGACCACCAAATCCATTTGAATCCACTAACTTGGTTGACCACCAAGCTATTCCTTATTGTAGACCTTGTGGACAATTTCATGAAGAATCAACTTTCCAAGTCTTCCTTCACCTTTGTGATGAGATGAGACCTTATAGAGCAGAAAATGAACAAGTTAATATGTTTGGTCATGAGTATAATGTTGGCATGTATGATTGGATGGACTTGATGGAACATAGTGAGGGGATAAACAACATGAATAATGTTGTGGTGGAAAAGGAAACATAAAAGTTTGGTCCAAATCCTACTCCACAATAAGTATCTGAAACGACTAGATATAGAGGCGTTACCTACCAAAGGAATGAAAATAGAAGTCAAGATAGAAATCAAGCAAACATTCCCAAGGTAGCCCCAACCCCTCCTAAGTCAAACGTGTGTGTAAGCTCAGATTTAAATATTAACTTAGGAGGATAGATAAGTAGTGCACAGATGTTGGTGCCGGTGTTGGAAATAATGAAGATTCCTTCTCAAAGGGAGAAGCTACTCAGAGCCATAGAAAATCCTTCTCAGAATAATGTTGACATTCCACCAGCAATAGCTTATCAGGATGCACCTGTTATTTTGCAGAATATGGATAAGGGAAATGAAAAGAATAGACCTTTTTACCTATCCTTGCTCATGAATGATTTTATTCTTCACAATTGTATGCTTGATTCAGGAGCTAGTTCAAATGTTATGACTAAGAAAGTAATGGAACAATTAAACTTAAGAATATCTAGACCTTATCATAACATTTGTGCTATGGATAGCAAGACAATTCAGGTGCATGGTTTGATTAAAGGATTACAAGTACACTTGGATGCATTCCCATAAATTATAATTGAAATGGATATTGTTGTGATTGATGTGCCTGATGCTTGGGGTATGTTTCTTTTTAGGAAGACAACTGCAGATTTAGGTGGTAATTTGCAAATGGATTTGACTTATGCCACCATTCCAACTCCAAATGGTTCCATGTTTAGATTAAACAGGGAGTTGGAAAGGAAGTACCATGTTGAGGATCCTAGGAATCTAAAGAATGATATTGTATATCGGGAACTAGAGATGGGATGTTATGAGATAGAGTCAACTTCTCTAACATCTACCAAGATGGAACTTAATACTGAACCCCCAAGCATTTGTAGTGTTTGGAACACCATGGATTCTTTTGATGGACTTTTTCTTGAGGAAGTTTTGGATAAGATAGAAAATGGTTTGACTCCTTCAGAATTAAAGTCAGAGATGGATTTGTCAGTTGAAAATGTGTTATCAATGCAACATTCATCAGATGAATCAATTAGATGTCAGAATAAGTCATATGGAATTCTTGGGCCACATCCTCCTTATTTTTCAGAAATAGAAAAAATCAGAGACAAAATGTGTGATGAAAATATGATGAAAAGTAGTAGGGATGATAAGGTTAATATTGATAAAGTAAAGTATATCATCCCTATGAAGAGGTATGCCAAGCCTTTTAAGGAAAAACTAAGTTCAAAAACTTTTCACTTGGCACCTATGAAAAATCATCAGAATTTTTTTAAGGAGGGTTGTCCCAAGTGGCCTAAGGTTAGAAACTAGGATTCACATGGAAAAGGAAGAAATCAGGATAAAGTGTATCGATCTTCTAGAAACTCTTTTCAACCAGTGAAACGACATAAAGTCAGACATGCTAGTGAGAGGACTCCCCCTTGAAGTGTTTCTTCATAGGGAAACTTGGTGTCCAAAGGGACACCCTTTGTAATGTATCTCTAATCCTTCTCCTTTTATTTTAGTTTTGTATTATTTCATTCATTATGTGATTATGTACTTAGATATTTCATTGTATCATAGTTTCATTTTGTAGATGTTGTACAATAGTTATTTCATTATGTAATTGTTGTTTATAACATTTTATTTTTTATATATATGTATATTTATATTGGGTGTTGGTGAGCACTTTGTTTTGTAGATGTTGGATTCTTGTATGCTCTCCTTCCCAAGTGAAGATCAAACACACGTCCCCATGTGGAGCTAGATGTTGACCACCTATTCAACTAGGGGGTCAACTCCATGTACTGTGAAGTTATGCACCATCAGGTCCTACCAAGTCAGAGACTTACTGGTTCTACAAGGTAGTTTTGGCCTTCACCACTTCTTTTTGTAATGGAATTTTCGCTCCCCCGCATGGGATAATAATGTAATGAGTTTGCATGGATCATATTTAGGTCGGTTGCCTTAGGAATTCATCATTAGAGGAGTCTCTTTCACTGAGTGTTTTTTTCCTCAGGTTACTAATTTGGCCTAACCAACCTCATTAATTTCCCTTGAGTTTTTCACTCCCACAAATAATTCCTCCAAAGTGGTGAAAGGAATTCTAATTGTCTATCTCTCTCATAGCTAGTGTCTAGGAATGTTGTAAATTACCATATAAGACATCTCCTAAATTTTTTCGGAATTCCGTCGAGTCTAGATAGTTTTTTTTTAATTTATTAAAATTGCCTAAGTTGGGTAATTTTAATTAAATTTTGATGAAAAATGTAAAAAGCTAGGTCCTTTGGATTTTGATAGGGGTATTTGTGCTCAAAAGAAATGGAATGAGACCCCCTACACCCTTTGACCAAGTTTCAGCTCAATTGGACAAGTTTTGCTAGGTGTTTGTCCATGATGAGTCTTAGTCAATCCAAAACAACAATTTAATTTCTAGTCTTGACATAGTGAAAATGTCAATTTTTGTAATTTTGAGTTAATTGGTTGAAGAGAAGGTGGGAGATGATGCCTAAAATTTATACTAGCCTATCCTAACCCTTTTCTCACCCTCATAACCATTTCTTACCTAGCCACCATCACCTCAAGTTGTTCCCCCCTAGGGAAGTTGTGCCCCCTTGAGGAAACTATAGAAACGTAAAAAATTAAAGGAGTGGGACCCTCTCTCCCCTAATACATATCCCTAGAGCCTCCACCTCACCTCCTTGACTAAACAATTGCTTGCCACCTCATCCCTCCACTCCATACCAAAACCCTAACCCTAAAGTTGTGCCCCCCTCCTAGAGATGATCACTCTTGCTCATGTTTTGACACTTGTAAAAGATCTAAGAGGGGTAACTTTGTCTTCCCAAGTATAAATAAAGGCCCTCTCACCCTCATTTCTGATCTATTCTCAGTGTTTTGTTACTATACCCAAATCTCTCCCACTCTTCTTTCTCTCTCATTTCTCAATCTTGTAGCAAGTATTTGCTCAAGCTTGCTTATAATAGAAGAATCTTTGGAGGAAATCTTGGCATTGAGAGTCTTCTTGATGCTTGGCTTTGGATCTTATTGGAAGTGACTTGTGTTATTGCTTTCTTTGAGTTTTTAGCTTCTAGATTTAGAGTAGGAGATCTAAGTAAAGTACTTTACTTGGATAGATCTATAGTAGTATTGCTCTAGATCTTAGTGTAGTAGTTTCCTTTCTTTAGCAAAGTATTTTGTTAATGTTTTTGGGATCTACTCACCTCCTTCCTTGTTTTGTAGCTTAGTCTCATATGCTTGCAGATTTCTAAGGGTTGAGAAAGAGTAACTTCATATTTGAAAGTTGTTTATTTCACCCATTCTTATTCGTCTTATATCTTTTTTTATGTTTTTCTATTCTTATTTATGAGTATTTGGGTGGATTGGTATTCTGAAGTAAATGAAAATTGAGTACATATACTGCTATCTTTCTTTTAAATTTTTTGTTTCGTATTAACAAAAATGTTTTACAGGGTTTTCAGTCTTTTCTGCAGTTTTTCCACCAATGTTTTACGTGGAGGAACAACCCATTTGGGGCTCTAAAATGTCAATAATATTTTTTTTAAGTTGGGGTGCATACTTGCCCAACACTTCATTCTCTTCTTCTCATTGTAAGCAAGCCCCCAAATAGTAACCAAGGGCTGACACTTCTCTTAAAAATAAATTTCTGCATTTTTATTGCTTTGCCTACACCTAGGAAAGTGCTTGGCTTTGCCAACCATCATAAATCATAAGGCTTTACTTGCTGCAATTTAATTTTCTACAATTAGTTTAGTTTTCAACCCACCTTAGCACAACAAAGGAAGTCTTACCTCCATTTTGTGCCATTGTTCAAGGTTTGTTTTAACTTAGTTTTATTTTCAAGTCTTTTGCTTTCTCTTGTTTGCCTACACCTTGGAGTGTGATTGGCTTCGCCAACTCCCAAAATCGTAAGGTTAGATTAGTTGTGATTGATTTCATTTTTCATGCTCAATGATGGTTTATTTTAAGTAATGGAGTAATCATATGCTAGTTTAGGCCCATGGAGGCATTGTGATTTATCTTGCTTATCTTGCTCATAATTGCTATCTATTCTTGTGTTGGAGCATTTTACATTCAAGCACATTTTTCATTTGTCTATCCAAGCACATTTAGTTTATTGCAAGTCATTCAAGCTTAAGTACTATGGATCAATGAGTTAAATCTTTTATGTGCTTTTCCTTTATCTCTTGCAACCTTGTATGACTTTGTGGTTTAAGACAAACATCTATTTTCTTCTTGCAAGTTAATTTCGTACTTTGCTTACATTGCTCTATCACTTAAGTACTTGGCATCTTGCAAGCACATCTTGCACAACACACATTGCAATCACCCTAACTTAACTTTACTAACTCAATTTACCTTAGTTTCCTAGGCTCTAAAAATCAACTAGTCTAAATAGGTCACCTTTTACTGATCCAACTTTGCCATCTAAAACGAGAATTTAAGGAAGCAATGGGAGGTGTTATATCGGGGGCGATCTCACGACGCTTAGCATCCTTCTCGGGAGTACTTTTATTCTTGGGTTGACATGTGGAGCTAGGGTGGGGCCTTGTTTGTCTCACTTATTGAGGAGCCACCAACTTTTTGGTACAAGCGGGGGGAGTTCTTGGGTTGTCACTTAGTTTAGGATTCATACTCTCACTTAATAACTTAATCAATCCTAATTGTTGGCACAGGAGCAGACCCATGGTTCAACGCTACAATAATGCACCAACAAAACCCTAACTACCGGCCCTTTCGGCAACACCTGCGAAGCAGATGAAGTCTCACCCGAGGTAGAGGCAAGGGTGGTTGCATGACTCAGATGTATGCAACCTTAGCTGGGACACAAATATGTGATTCTAGCTATTAACAGAGCACTCAACAATTATACTTATCAATATTCAGTTCTTATTTACAACACAGTTAAACCCTAATTACAACACAACACAATATCCAACCAGATATAGCATCGAACAACACTTAGCATGACGAAACAGACCAGGTCTTAACATATTCATCACTAAGCATATGTATATCAGTCAGATCTAACATCCATCCATATTATTAAGCACTAAACATTGACAAATCATTCATCTATATTAAAGCACTAAGCACATCAACACATTGCACAAAGCAGAGCAACACAACATATACGTGGTTCAACCCCCCCTGGGGCTACGTCCACCAACTCTTCTTCTCTTCTATTATCTTTTGTTAATCAGTTACATGCACAGAGCCTCAAAAACCCTACTCCGCATAGGACAGGAGATCTACGTGCACCTCGCCAGATCCTCCTTTCCCGAGCTAGGCTACAACACTAAGCCTTCTACAGTCACTTGCAATCAGCTCTGCAAGCTTCACATAGTATGCACAGAGCACTTACAATCCTTTGCTCACATAAATCGATCACTAGCACTTAGCACATTGGCCTAACATCATATAGATGCCCCTCCTTACATTGCCTAGACATCTATTTATACTTTACAAAACAGGCCTAAACATGGGTAAACCCATGGGTCGACATCCCATACCCATCACATAATCCCAAACCCTAAAAAGCACCTAAAAAGGGGTCAAGATCCTGCGATATCTGCTTCGTCTTGCGCTCCTCCTTCGATAGGCTGTCGAAGTCTCACAATAGGTCAAACTTGACCAAGGATCTCCCAAAACTTGGTCAAGGGCCATCAGGCCCCCAACACTCACATGTGACTCATCCTGAGTCACTCTGATCTAGGTAGTTCTTCTTCGAAATCCTCGAGCTTGGCTCGAGCTGCTTCGACTTGTTGTTGTGACACGACCTCCTGTTTAGCGAACTCTTGGATGTCTGCCTCGTTCACAGGTCCTTCTAGGCGCTGTTCTGCTGCAACAACAACTTGCTCCAGTTCTTCTCCTTGGCCTTCGATCTCTGTGAACAGTTGGTAAGCCTTGTCCTGTACAGGTTGGAGTCTTTGGGTCACTTCTATGACTTTGCTCTGAACGTTGTGAACCTGCTGCTGTGCAGTGCGCTGCTCCTGGGATCGTTTCATTCTTTCCACAGTTGACAGGGGCTTCAACTGCGACTGTATTGTCTCTGCTCGCTGCTTCGCCTCCTGGAGCTACGACTCCAGTGCCTTTAGTTCTTCATTCTTAGTGAGTTTCTCATAAGTCTTGGCACTGCGATCACTGAGTTGCTTGCATTCCATGGAAAAAACCTTTATTCTCTCGACTGTGCTCTAGGCAGTGGCTTCTCTTTGATCTTTGACATCCTACGGAGTGTTGGGCACTGTGCCGAGCTCTAAATCTACTATTCTTTGCTGTAGCTACTGGATGGCTTCCGCGAGATGCTCTACTTGATGCTCAACCCGATCTTCTGCCTGTGGCTCTAAGCCTGTCACAGAGAAAAGTGCTTTGTTGACTGCTTCTTTTACCTCGAGTTTCCCTGCGAGCAACTGTTCCTTTTCTTGCTGCATTTGTGCTTTCTCCTCGTCAAACTTTGTCTAGAGAGTAATCTTCTCCCGCTTTGAAACTCGACGTTGTTCTACAAGTACTCCTTGTACTTGCATCAAAGCCTGGGTGGCGTGTTCTGTTTCCTCTTGTGCTCGTCGAAGGTGAGCTTTAGTTGCATCTGCTAGTCGACGGAATTGGGCTGGCTCATCTCCCAATTCTTGTTCTCCCGATGCAGGGGCGTAGTGGAGACTGCGCGATTGGACTGAAGAGCCTGCTGTACCCCTCAGAGCTCAACCTCAATTCTATCATACATTTCCTCCTGATTTGCTCCTTGTTTCTCCACGATTTCTAGTGAAGCGTCGTTTAGAGCTGCTATGATGAAGTCAAAGTCATCAGGAGTAAGTGTAGTCTACATCTTGGTCACGATGGCTCTTGATTTCTACCGGGAAGAAGGTTTCGGGGGAGAAACCTTACTCTTCTTCAAGGGGTCAGCCTTGTCTCTAGGAAGTGTTACTTTGCCTTTCTTTTGTTCAGCTTCTCTATCCTTCATCTCTTCTATGTTGCCATCACCTCCTCGCTCAAGTGATATGGGAAAAGTCTTCCCTAAGGCGCTGCTTAAATCTTGAACCTCTTCAGTCTTTTGTCTTCTGCTGGTTCCAGGTGTGTCCTGTTCTTTGTGAGTGGTCTCCAGGCTGTCCAGTTCAGGATCAGACATCTTTGCAGGGTCGGTGGGGATAAGGAGGTCTGCGGACCAGTCCTTAGTGATCTCCTCCAGGTCCTCTTCTGTAAGTTTATAGTACAACTGGAGCCGTTCCTTGTGTTCATTGGCTCACTCTGTAATGTAAATGAAATGTCGATCTGCGCTGAACTTCATCAGGGGTCGGAATCTCTGTAAGGTGTTCGGAGTCATGCGAGGCTTAGCTTCGATGGCTCACTTCAGCTGATGGTAATAGCTATGAAAAACAACGTTCGACTGCCATTGTTTGTTCATATCACTCAAATACCAAAGGGTAGCGAACTTCGCGGCAAGCGACTCAAATGGTTCGATATCCGGGAAGGTCGCACCTTCCGGCATTTCCTAGGCAACAAAGGCGATAAGGATTAGGAGCCAGTTGAAATGGAACTTGTAGCCCTGATCCCGGGCTTTGCGACAATCTAGCTCCAGTTGATTGACTAGGTACTTTGCCCAGTTCATCTGCAGGCCTTCCACACACTTTCCCGAGAGGTCGACGACAAAGCCCGTGACCTGTGTGGGTCGGCTCTTGCGTACCAACTTTCTATCTATTAACTGACATGCTAGGTGCACTGCGCCATTATGAATGGAGGCCACCTTATCGCCTCGCGTCCCCTTCTCGACATCGCCGTATGTGTCCTTAATCTTTTGTGCTGGCGCATGATATGTGGCTTTTCCTGGGTAGAACTCCTGCGGGTCAAGTCCTTGCATACTCAACCCTATGATCCTATGGATCAGTGTCGGATCGACTGTAATACAACGGTCTAGCCATAAATAGCCGCCATGGTAAGACGACAATAGCAGCTTGACACAGGCGTTGACTTCCTGGTGTCTTCCGAAGTGTGGGATTTTCATGATATTTAACAAGGTGGACTGCGTGAGGTTCATCATCCACGGTTGAGGGATGATCTTTGAGTTCTTCCCATTCCTTCTGGTTAGGTACTTGTACAGGGCGAGCATGTTATGATTCTTTCAATCTCCGAGGTTGAAGTCGCTGAACTTCAACGCTGCGATCTTGTCTTGCTGCGCTCGAACTGTGCATATCCCCTTCGGGAGGTATGCAGTGACCATGGTGTATTCGAAATATCTGGGTACACTATCACGACTTACCACACCAACTAGAGGCGGGATATAGTCGGGTAATATAGATGGGATCAACTTCGCATTAGCTAGATCGTCTCTATGCTTGGTTCTCTTTTCTACTGTCAGTCAGGATGGCCCTGATCAACGAGCAGTCGACGAAGAGGCTTGCATTCCTCTCGTCAATGACGCTTATATACCTTCAGACATCGACATTACTCTTTCGGTCATGAGGTCAATGAGAACTTCCTCGACAATTTTCTCTGCAACGTTGAACTCGTCCGACATACACGCTCGGGGTTAACAATCTCGGGTTCGAAGAATAATCTGTCAATGCAGTGGGATAGATGGAAAACAGAGCGATGATTACTGTGCGAAATCAACTAATCTACGAGCTCAAATTCGCGGTTCGCAAAAAGTTTTCTCGGTGCATGGCACGACGGGATAAATAGATACTTGGTAGCAGATCTCTTGCAACAGATAATAAGCCTTCATTAACTCAGTTATGTCCTGTTACGACGCGGTCCCAACGGTCTGGTGGTGAGATGTCTGACCATTAATGTCTTTCTTCCCGTCCAGGCGTCACTCTAATGGATATATTATTCCCAACGGTTATATGTGCCATGTGACGCTGTTCTGATATCTCGACGAAGTTCCATTTTTTCAAATTTTCTCTCTGCAAAGTTTCCTTTGGAACCTTTTGTAACTTTTCAATCTTGGCTCCCTTTTTACTTAGCTTTCTAGCATTTTTCCCAGTGAATTTTTTCTCGGTATTCCTTTTTCCATTCTGATTCTTATCTTCTTTTGGCATAGTAACTTCGCGTTGTTGAGATTATTTCCTAGAAATTAGGGGTAATACTTCATCTGTATATGGAGTAGGTACTGCAATCTTTTATGGGTCTTCTAGTGTTCTTCCAACTTCGAAACTCCAGTCTTTGGTTTTAAATAGCTTCGCTCGGTTCTCCTGTTCTACAATCAAGTGTGCGATCCTCCTAGTCATGAAATCTTTTAGCTCTTTCTTCTTCTATTCTAAGACTTCTTTTTCTTCCCTTCTGGCTTGATCTCTTTCAATCCAAGGTTTTCCGAGCAACATAGTAAATGGAGCGTTGTCCTCAATAAATTTAACAACTTCAAATTCCTCCTCTGTCGAAGTTCCATTGGCATTCATAGATATTTGGGTGAACTTTCCACATAGGTTTATCAGCTTTCCTTTAAATAAACATATTCCTCCCAATGAAGGAATCATAGCAGGCTCCCCTAAAGTTTCCCAAGTTTTTTCTGTCATAATATTCACCTGTGTTTCTTCATCCAGAACACAGTCAATGTCGAAGTCTCCTATTCTTGCTTCAATGCATTCTTTTTCTTTGAAGACCTCTGATAAACTGATATGTCGGTGATCATTCATGGTTTCTTTCATCTGTAGCAATACTTTCTCTGATTCTTTCTGGGGTTCTGCCATAATCTCAGTTGCTTGACTTTGCTCATGGTATTCTTGTCTCATATTCATCCTTTCAAGCGGAGCAATCATTCCAGGGCAATCCAAAACTTCATGGTCCATAAATTTGCAACAGAGGAAACTAAGTCTTCTTCCAGGGCATATATTAGCAAGATGTCCTGGTTTTCTGCAACTATAGCAAATGGTTAATCGTCTCTTCCTTTTAAATGCTACCCAACCTCTGTTGTACTGCACACTAGGATTATGGTAGCTAACCTGCAACAAATTCTTTCTATGGTCCTGCATCCATTCGTTAATCCAAACATTCTTTCTATGCATAGGTATAACATATTTTTCACTATTCTTATCATATCTACTTATATCACTTCTTCTTTCGTCTGTCAGTGCCCTAGTTTTCAAGCTAGGACAAATCTTATCAAACATGCCTAGATCGATACTTTAGAAACAAAAATTTCCACTATTCTTACTTCTACAGAGCACACATCTTCCAGATCTAAAAATTTTCACTATTCTTACCTTTTTCAGAGCACAAAGCATTCAGATCTTACCTCTTTTCTTCAGATCAGACTTATTTTCTTTAGCACAGAGCTTCACAAACTAAGTAGAGTATTGCGCACTAGAGCGATAGATCTACACACAGAGCTTTCACAATTTTAGGTCGAATCTTTGCACATAGCTTCTTCTTTCTCAGTTCCCAACAATCATAGTTTCAGGTCGGATCTTTACACAAAGCTTCTTCTTTCTCAGTTCCCAACAATCACAGTTTCAAGTCGGATCTTTACACAAAGCTTCTTCTTTCTCAGTTCCCAACAATCACAGTTTCAGGTCGGATCTTTGCACAAAACTTCTTCTTTCTCAGTTCCCAACAATCACATTTTTGGTCCCGCCAACAGAACCATTTGTTGGCACAGGGGCAGACCCAGGGTTCAACGCTACAACAACGCACCAACAAAACCCTAACTACTGGCCCTTTCGACAACACCTACAAAACAAATGAAGTCTCACCCGAGGTAGAGGCAGGGGTGGTTGCATGACTTAGATGTCTGCAACCTTAGCTGGGAGACAAATCCGTGATTCTAGCTATTAACATGGCACTCAATAGTTATACTTATCAATATTCAATTCTTAGTTACAACGCAGTTAAACCCTAATTACAACACAATGCAGTATCCAATTAGATCTAGCATCTAACAACACTTAGCATGACGAAACAAATCAGGTCTTAACAGATTCATCACTAAGCATATGTATATCAGTCAGATCTAACATCCATCCATATTATTAAGCACTAAGCATCGACAGATCATTCATCTATATTAAAGCACTAAGCACATTAACATATAAACACATCAACACATTGCACAAAGCAGAGCAACACAACATATACGTGGTTCACCCCCCCCTGGGAATACGCCCACCAACTCTTCTTCTCTTCTATTATCTTCTGTTAATCAGTTACATGCACAGAGCCTCAAAAACCCTACTCCGCATAGGATAGGAGATTTGCACGCACCTCGCCAGATCCTCCTTCCCCGAGCTAGGTTACAACACTAAGCCTTCTACAATCACTTGCACTCAGCTCTGCAAACTTCACACAGTATGCACAGAGCACTTACAATCCTTCGCTCACATAGATCGATCACTAGCACTTAGAACATTGGCCTAACATCACATAGATGCCCCTCCTTACATTGCCTAGACATCTATTTATACTTTACAAAATAGGCCTAAACATGGGTAAACCCATGGGTTGACATCCCATACCCATTACATAATCCCAAAACCTAAAAATGACCCAAAAAGGGGAAGAGATTCCACGATCTCTACTTTGTCTTGCGCTCCTCCTTCGACAGGCTGTCGAAGTCCCAAAATAGGTCAAACTTGACCAAGGATCTCCCAAAACTTGGTCAAGGGCCAACACTAATTAATACACTAAAACCTTTGGAAACTTTCATTGATCTATCTTTTGTGGTTATTGCTTAATATTCTTGCAAGCACTTTACATTTCCTTTTACTTTACATGCAAGTTTATTTCAACACTTGATGGATGTTAACTAAGTAGTTACGCACTTTCCCTTGGGGGCTTCTTTTGAGAATTTTCTTTTTCGGTTTTAAGTTGTGCTTTGGTTTATTGGCTCAACCCCCTTGAAGTTGCACATCTTTTGGAGACAACTTCATTGTTTGGGTTTGTACTTGTGGATGCCATTGAAACAACCCCTTAGAGTTGCACATCTTGTGGAGTAACTCTATGTTTGGGTTTGTTGTCTTGATGTGTTGTGGTAATCTTTTCCTTTGAACAATCTTTCCTTTCCCTGCACATACAAGTTATTTCAAGTTAGTTTCAAGTTAGTGTTTATTTCCCTTCTTGTCCATAATTGTATAATTATATCTTTGATGTATCTTTAGATATTCTTATCTTTGTACATAATTGTTTATCTCATTTAGTTGTATCTAGTTCTAATTGTAAATCTTGTAAAGTCATTCTTTTGTAATCTAGTTGCAATCTTTTGTAGATTCTAAACTCATTTAACTTTAGTTGACCCCTTGCCCAACCTTAGGCACTAGTCTTAGTTGTCTTAGGAAAAGGGCTTGCCTTTGCATTGAATTATTTCACTTTGCATTGTTTGCCTCTCATATAGGCTAGATTCCCTCAAACCATTAACTAACTAAAATCAACTCCTAGAATTTAACTCTTAATTTCACATAGTAACTAGGTTCTACCCCCCTTGGCTTCCCTAGGAGTAAGCCTAGACGGAAGATGTTTAAGTGGAGGTGAAAGTGGGCTTTGAACCTAGGCATTGTGCCTCCAAAGACACACTAAGTGAGTTGGACTTAGCTCACGTTTGCAAGTGTGTATAAGGACGACAACAACACTAAAGGAATATAACTCTACGAGGATGAGATAATCTTGTGAAATATTTATACAAGAAATATGAGAAATAACTTTAAACTTAGAACACTTATGCTCAAATTAATAAAAAATACATGAAATAAAGAATGCTACAAATATTCACATGAAAGGAATTTGTTGAAAAACAAATTCCTTGAAAACTAAACTTGCTTGAAAATTAAATAGTGAAACTTGGAATGCAAATATTATGAAAAGTGTGTAGGTTGATTTTAGCAAGTTTTTAAGGTCTCTCTTAAGCTTAGGGGGATTAATTGTGAGTTGTATCAATCCTAAGCTATGTGACTACCCCAAGTCCTTATCCCTTCAGCCAAAATGAAGTGTTGGGTGCTCAATAAGAAGAAAAAACGAGGTTCTTCCCTAGCTCCACAGGTCAAATCCAAAATGCTTGGGCACTCAACAAGGATGACACATAGTGTTGTGAAACCATCCCCATCTTTAACCCCTTCTAACCTCCCAAGTTACCCTATTTTGATGGTTGAAACAATAATATATTGGGTGCCTAATTAATCTAGCCACACAGTCCTTTTCCCTTTCTTAGTTACCCAAGATCCACAAAGTGGCAAGGGGAGGGAATACGGGGCACCAATTCGATTACTTTGCAAAAATGAAACTAAGTTATCCTTCACAATATTGCAAGCCTGACAAAGCCAAGCACAATGCAAGGTGTGGACGCAATTAAGTAAATGAATTAACTTGAAATTAAATAGCAACCTCACAACTATGACACAATGTGGAGGACAAGCCTACTGATTTTGTGCTAAGGTGGGTAAAATAAAATAAGATGAAATGAAATAAAACTAACTAACCTAGCCACTCAACCTTTTCTTTGTGGGAGAAGTGGAGCAACAATCTTAAACAAAAACGAAAAATTAACTTTTAAGCTAGCTTTCACGATATTGCATGGATGGCAAAGCCAAACACTATGCAAGGTGTGGACGATATGCTACAACTAAATTACAATTTTGCAGATTTAGAAAGTAAAATAGAAAATGCAATCCCAAGAGACTCTTTTGGGCTGTTCACAATGCTTTATAAGATGAGAGGGGGAAAGGGCTTTGACACCACAACTCTTGGATGTTTCCTTGAGTCTTTCAGGAGAAAAACATACAACGATTCCCCTTAAATTGATGAAAACCTGCAAAAAACAACAAGTTTTTCTCACTGGAAAATGCTAAAAAGGACTTGGAACAAGTTGGTTTTTTTTAGTACATATAACATAAATTATTATGTAAAAATATGAACATGTAAATGAAGATTAGATTGCAATATTAGAGTCGAATAATGCTTGAAAATGAATAATAACTGGATGAAAATGAAAACAAAAAATAAAGGAATCTTTACATGGTTGGACAAGTGAATTTCCAGATCTAAAATCCACTCCTCCAAGCCTTTGGTAACCTGCAAATATATAAATCCTTGCTACAAAATAAAATAAGAAGGTGAGTTTATTCAAATGGCTTGCAAAATACTTTCCAAACCCAAGTATAAAAAACCCACAAAGTTTAATAGCAATACTACTACCAATCTATCCCAAACAAAATACTTTGCTTGGGTTTCCAAGTAACACAATGCAAGCAAGGAAATACCAAAAAATTGCAGCAATATTACTTCAAAAATAACGCCATACAATGGCTCCAAGAATACTCCAAGAGACATAAGAGATCCTCCAAAGCTTCACCTTTATTATCCACAAGATGTGGCAGCAAAAAGTTTGGAGAAAAATCATAAAGAAGAAAATGGGAGAGAATGAGAGAGAGAGAGAGGAGAGATTTGGAATATTAGAGTTGTTGTGAGAAAATCGATGTCCAAATGAGGAGGGATGGCTTTATTTTATATGAGGGAGAGAGGATAGACCCCTCTTGGATGAGTTACAAGTGTCACCCATCCAAGAGAGAGAGAACAAGTCAAGGAGGACACACTTTTAGGGTTTTGGAGTGAGTTAGGGTTTGAGGGGTGATATGTGAAGGGGAAAAACCATTTACGCTTGTTCAAACATGAATTTAGGCACTAGGAATGGTGCACTTAGGGTTTTGACACTTTTCTCACTTTAATTTTCACTTTCTCCTAAGTTCATGAGCAAGGGGGGGCACTTTTCATTAGAGCGACTCACTTTTGGTTGTTGGCTTGGCATGGGGGGGTCTTATAAGTGGATTTTCACTTTTCCAACTTAGGAAATACATTAGAAATCATTTCCCCACTCTCTCATGACTTTAAACATTTTTACAATTTTTTGTTTTTTTTACCTTAGCCAATTATTTGCTGACTTTTGACTAATTTGGACTCCTCATGGACAATGACCTAGAAAAATTTGTCCAATTGCGCTAAAACTTGCCCCAGGGGTGTAGGGGGTCATAATCCATTTTTGTTTAGTACTCACACCCCTATACAAAATCCACAAGGACCAAATTTTTACATTTTACATAAAAAATAATTAAAATTTCCAATTTACAGAAAAATTTTAATTATTAAAAAAAATCCTATCAAAACTTAACAGACTTCCACAAGACTCTAGAAAATGTATAACATGGTCATTTTCAACATCTTTGAACCTTATTCACCCATTGAGATCGATCATTAGAACACCTTTCACCACTTTGAAGGATTATTTGAGTGAAAAACTTAAGGATAATTAAAATCTCCCGTAAGCAAGATTAATTACTCGAGGAAAAAAAAACACTTGATGAAAGGACTTTCCTAATGATAAAGTCCTAGGAAACTAACTAAAAAATGACCCATGCTAACACATTAAATTATTATCCCACGCAGGGGAGCAGACATTCCGAGTACATAGAAAAAAGTGATGGGGGAAAAATTGCCTTACTGAACCAAAAGTATTCAAACTTGTTGTACCACAAGGTACATAGCTTCATGGTACATGACGTTGACACCTAGTCGAAATAGGTGGTCAACACTACCAACTGCCATGTTTCCAAAACATGATCATATGTGATTTAGTGCATGATGTACTTTTGAGTTGTTGCAAACTTTTAGGAGAGTTTGCAACAAGTTGATTAGACACATGACACGACTCCCAAATGGTCAGATGTGACTTCAAAATAATTTGTACACCTTTTTGGGACAACTCTTCATTATGATGACCTTTAAACTAAAGAGATATTACCAATACTTTCCTCTGTTTTTCTAATGATGACAACCATCATCATGACACCAAGACTTTCATAAATGGACTCTGACCAACTTTATAGACTTAAGAGAAAATCAAAACATGATTTATTTGACATGAAACATGACTTAAAACCTTTGAGACATGACCCTATGACTCAAACCTACGAGATTAAACAAATGACTCATACAAGAATGATTGACCACATGACTGACATAGACTAATGGTCTCCTTCAGAGACCAAACTAACAAATTTTAAAAAATTTAAAAAACCTTGACTCCTGTACATCCTATGTGTTAACATCTGGATCCACAGGGGATGGAGACCTCCCCGTGAGGCTCCAAGAAAATTACAGTTCCAGTGCCTTATCCATTGGGCATGGAGTCATTATTTAAAAAGAAACAAAAACTAACTAGACACACCGGTATTTACAAATGGAATTAAGCCACCCACGACTTTAGTAAAAGTATTTTTTGAGAAAATTCCCATTGATTGGGCCACCAGAAATTTCATCACCCTCCAAATTATGTAGCTTAAAAGTGTTATTGTGCAAGACTTTAAAAATATTAAAAGGGTCTACCCATAGAGCTTCAAACTTACCATGCTTTCCTTTATCGTGGCATTGAGCATCCCACTTGAGCACCAAGTCTCCAAGCTGAAAATATTCTTTCTTTACTTTCTTGTCAAAAACTTCTTTAATTTTTTGTTGATGATTTTGTGCTCTGTCAAACAACTAATCTCTAGTTTGCTCCACTTCCATAAGTTGATGCATCCTTTTGACCATGTTATCTAGTTCCCTTTCTTGATCTTGAAGAAATTTTTCCACAGGTAAAGCTAACAGTGTAGGGAAAACAACTTTTGTTCCATAAACTAGTTGGAATGGTGTTGTACCAATGACCTCTTAGTTTTTACTCTATCTGCCTAGAGGGAAAACTTCAACTTAGAATCCCATGAATTTTTATTGTCTTCCAACTACGTGTTGATGATATTTATTAAGATCTTTTTGGAGGACTCTGCTAAGACATTACCTTGAGGGAAATATGGAGTGGAATGGATAAGATGAATGCCAATTTTTTCACAAAACTTCATCAGGGGCTTAGCTTTGAAGGCTGCTGCATTAACAATGACAATTTTATTTGGGCAACCAAATCTAGACAAAATATCTTCTAAGAAACTAATGATTACTTTGTGTGTTGCATTCCTGGTGGGAATGGATTCTATCCATTTAGTAAAGTAATAAGTAGTAGTCAGAATTCAATGATGCTGACCACTAGAGGATGGATGAATATCTCCAATAAAATCTAATCCCCACTATTGGAAAGGACCAGATGCCAAAATTGATTTCAGAGGAAAATACTTGAGTTGTTGTTTACCTGAGAATATTTGACATTTGTCACATGTTCTGATCTTTGCACACACATCAGTGAATAAATTAGGCCAGAAATACCTAACTCAAAGTATATTGTATGTTGTGGTTCTCTAGAAGTGATGACTTCCACATAAACTCCCATGAAATTCATTCATAATTTGCTTTGCCTCCTCAAGATCTAAACATCTTAATAGAATCCCAGAAGGATCCTTCCAATATAACACTTGATCAACAATGCAATACTTGACTTCCTTGACTTTCAAAGATCAACCTTCTCATGTCCAAAATGAGGCTGCAAATTCTGCAAGAAAAATATGACATCTTTGTACCAGCTGCATTCTGCGAATTTTGAGCTAATTTATAGGCTAATGTTCTGAATTTTAGACTGTTGATTTACAAAGTTAGTGCCCATGAAATTCACTCCCAATGCTTTACAATTTGATTAAGCTTGCAACGTAGCTAATCCCTGACCTTTAATAAGATTAGTGGGATTCACCTCTAGATGAAACTCTAAAATCTTAGCAATCCACTTGCTTATTTTCCTATCAATATCGGGCTGAATAAGAATTTCTTTAATAGAACTTGAGGGAACATAAGCAATGATTTTTTAGTGAAGAACATACACCCTAAATGCCTTAATATATTTGAATAAAGCATAATATTGCTTCTCCATTATATCATACCTAACTTCAACATCTCTCAAAGCTCTATTGAAGAAATAAATAGGTTGCTCCATACCATCTGAATTTTTATGAAAAAGGACAACAACTAGTGTGTCATTAGCGACAAAGGAAAAATCAGAAATTCCTTTGAGTAATCAGGACTGATCAGAATAGGGACATCAACTAATGCTTGCTTTATCTGCTCAAAAGAACTTCTGACTTCTTGTATCCACTTGACTTCATTGCCTTTTCTCAACATGACAATGATAAATTTCACTAACTCAACAAAGTCAGATATAAATATCCTCAAAAAGTTTATTTTACATAAGAAAGACTGAATTTCTTTCTTAGACCTTGGAATAGAAACATTTTTGATAGCCTCTACCCTATTGGGGTCAATCTTTACACCCTCAACCGAGACAATGTGTCCTAACATCTTACCCTCCTTCATGGAAATAATTGATTTTTGGGGATTTAGGGACAAACCATACTTTATGCACTTCAAAAACACTTTCCTCAGATGCTGGTAATGCTCTTGATCAGACTTGGAAAAATTTGTAATATCATCCAGATAGATAACCACAAACTTGTCTTTCTCCCCAATAAATGCAATGACCATTGCATGATGGAAAGTTTCCCCTGCATTCATAAGACCGAATGACATCTTGGCATACATGAATGTACCCCAGGGAGTGGTAAATGTTGACTTCTCTTTGTCCTCTGACAACACATAAATCTGATTGTAGCCTGAAAACCCATCAATCATTGAAATCCTCATTGAGCATGCCACCCTCTGCAAAATGTGTACCATCTTGGGTAAAGGGTAGTTGTCCTTTCTAGAACACCTATTCAAATTCTTGAAATCAACACAAAGCCTGATCTCACCATTCTTATTTATGGCAGGGACCAAATTAGCTACCCAGTCAAAATATCTTAGAGGTATAATGATTTGAGCATCAAGCAACTTCTTAACCTCTTTCTCCATAATAGACAATAGCATTGGATTAATATACCTGAGCTTCTGTCTAAATGGATTAGTGTCATCTTTTAAAGGTATCCTTTGTTCAATGATGTTGGTATCATAAGTCTTCAAGTCTTCATACTTCCATGAAAACACATCAGAAAATTCTTTCAACAATTTGACATATTCAACCCTCTAATTTTCTGATAAACTTTGGGATAGTCTTACATACTTGGGCTCTTCTTCAGTGCCTAAATTACAGTCTATCAGGTCTGCATTTTCTTCAGAACTTCTCATTTTAACAACAACACCATTATTGCCAAAGAGCCTCTCTAAAGAAACCAACCCCTTAGGAATGTGATTACTAGGAAATTGAACAATTTTATGATCTGCAATTTTGTTCAGAAATTTATCAACATGCAAATTCTAACCATCATCTGAATCTTGGTCAATATGGAGGGCAAAAAATTCACCCGCTGTCTCCAAAAACCTCTTTAATTCTTCATTATCTTCAAAAACCTTCTAGTTCTTGACATTGTCAGGAATGGCAGGTCTGTATTTGATCTCAACATCATATTTGATCTTGGAAGGCGAGGGAACTTTGAAATTACTTGTAGAAACAACCAATGAATCAGATATTGAATTAACATTCCTAGGAATGTAAGAAATGTTGAATGTTGAGAAGAAGTTGTTTACCAGATCCCAAACTTTGTTTGTGTAGGCTCTTAACCTAGCATGCTTAGTATGATAGATGTTTTTTACCTGCTGCACAATCAACTCAACATCACCAAATACTGTTAGACCCTCAATTTTCATGTCTCTTGCATCCCTTAGCCTTAGAATCAAAGCCTTATACTCTACAATATTATTTGTCACCTCAAACTCAAGTTTAAATGACAAGGTTATGACTTTTTTGGAGGGAGAGATGAAGACTATTCCTGCACCAGACCCATCTTTAGAATATGCACCATCAAAATACATCTTCCACAATTGAACACCCTGTCCAGTTATTTCACATTTTGATGCTAACTGATTTTTTAATCTCCAAGGGTCGCTAAGGGGACTTAGTAAGATGAAGAATACTAGACCCCAAATCAGTATCAACATCATAGATGTGATGGTTTGTTGGGTTGTTCTCATCACTAATGATATATTCTAGTTGATCTTCTCTATACAGTCTCTTGTGTTCACCCCCAAAGACTGGTATGGTAGCATAAGAAAGTTCCATTTGTAAAGTTCCTCCTAACCTCTTGATCCATGATCTAAACAAAAACATCCCAAACTTTGGGGGTACATCTACAACTACAATGCCCATAACCATGCTTTTCATATGCAGTTGGAAAAGTGTGACAACTAGATCTTTAATAACGCCAAGACATTTTACTTTCCTTGAGTCAAAAGAGTACATGCAATGATAAATTTTAGTGATTTCCAAGACTAATTCATCCATGACATCCTTAGGCATCAGATTATGGGATGCACTAGAATCCATAATACAATTGTGTAAGATCTTGTCATGAACATTCAAAGAAGTGTAAAATGGAGGAGAAGAATTATCTCTACCTTCCACCATGGGCCCCAATATAACTGCAAGCTTCTCATCTTGTAAATTGATAGAATTTGAAGGAGATGGATGAGATGTGGGCTACAGAACCTTCAAAAAGTATTTTTTGAACCCTTCATTTTTTACTAGCTCAAGTAAGGGAACATGGATTTTAATTTTTTGAATTTCATGCTCAAAATTGAAATTAGATAGAGATTTTTCAGCATCTTTCACTTCATGTGCTGGAGATTTTATCATTGGTTGTTTATTTTTTCCTTCTGTTTCTTTGGTAGGGGATGCTTTCATAGGAACATCTGTCTTTTTGGACTGAGTGGATGTAGTTTGTTTCTCAATATTTTGTTTTGATCTCAAGTTATACTTTTTTTGACCCTCTATTTGGTAAACCTGATCTTCTTGAGCCAATTCATCTATCTGGTTAATCATAAAGTATTCCTCATACTCACTTTGAGTAAGATGAGGTGAGACAGGTTTATTTGTAGCACAATGAATTTTTGGTTCTACTCCTTCCACCTCTTTTGTTTCATTTTCTTCATCAAATAGATTATTTTGGAAAAGGGATTGAATTCTTTGATCTTCATTGTTCCTATGATCTCTCTGTAAAAGTTGAGGTGGATTATTTTTCCTTCTAAACTGGTTTTTGTTACCAAAGTCTTGAGGATTTCTATTGGATTGTCTCCCTTCAAGCTTTAATCTTTCCATCTCTATAGATAATGACTTGACCAACTTGGTCAATTCATCAACCTTTGGATTCGTACATGAAGCATCTGAAGGATAAGCGTATGTTTTCTATTTTCTCCTCTCCTTGTCATATCTTCCCCTCAACTTATCTGCTGCTAGTATATTTGATTCAACTTTCAAGGCAACATCTTGCATATGAGCCAAGGTTGCAGACCTTCTTTCTCTCAACAATAGACAAAACTCTAGGTCAAAAGCACTTGCATAAGCTATTTTTGCAGAGGTCTCAGTGGGATTAATCTTAGTAAGAATCTTATTGTACATTTTGTTGAACCTTTTAGAAAAGTCAAACACAGATTCACCCTCCTTCCTTTTGAGAACACCAAATTCTGAAATATAGTACAAAACATATTTCTTGTCACCCCAATGCCTCAAGAAAGCATCATCCAGGGCCTCAATTCCAGCTATTGATCCCGGGAGTAAACTTCTAAACCAATTTTGAGCTTCCCCATCTAGGATTTGCACAAATAACCTCATCCAAACATCTTCATTTTCAATTTTCAGGTTATCTGCATAACTGTAAAAGGAAACAAGATGTTCTTCTACAATAATATCTTCTTCTCCAGTAAATTTGGGCATGTACTTAAGGTAATCTCCAACTGGGAGATCATTCATGGGTTGAGGAAGTACTAATGGAACATACCTAGTAGCCACAATGGCATCCATTCTATTTAGAGGTGGATTCACCCCTGCCATCTTAGGAGAAGGAGCTGTTTGGCTCTTAGGAGCTGTAAATGAGGTTACAACAGAGGAACTAGCAAATAGAGTAGAATGAGGAGAAGAGGGTTGTGACTTTGGTGATCTTACTGGAGTTTGAGCATAGGATAGAACTTGCTATGTTTCAGCTTGAATTTTTTTAGGCCAATCAACACTTAAAACATCAAGAAAAGGTGATTCCCATTCCACCCACTCTAATCCCTTCTCAAGTTCAAATACAAATTCTTTTTCAGACTCAACAAGTAATGGAATTTCATAAGTCTCAAAGCTTTCTTCTTCTAATCTAAGAAGAGGAGAAAAAATTTCACTAAAAAGACTCTCTTTCAATACTTTAGAAGACTCCGAATTGACAAGGATTGGGTCAATCTTTGATGTTTCTGTTGAGGTTTTATCAGGGAAGAAAGTTCCTTTTTCTTTAGTTTTAATGGAATTGATTAAATTTGTATTTGGAGATCCTAAAGTTGGGAAATATTCTAAACTTTCAAGTATGAACCATTTAACAACTTCAGGTGATGCAAGGAAATCAAAACTTTCAAGGCTCTTTTCTTTCAAACCAAGAGAAAGATGCATATGTTCAAGAGGACGACCTTCTAGTTGGACTTTTACAGGGGTTTGAACCTTAGGTAAATGAACAAATTTAGAAATAACAACTGGTGTATGAAATAAAAAATCATGTAGGTTCCCAGTATTACCTTAAGATTTAGAAGATGAGGCTCCTTGCAAATCCTTTCCCTTATTTATGATTTTCTTTGGGTTCAGAATAGGTGTGGCCAGAGGTGAATGTGGATTAGCTCTTGTTCTTATTCTCTTAGGAGCCACAACTGAATCTAGAGTCTCCATGTGCACTATGTAGTCTTGTCTGTTATTGGTTTCTATACAACATCAAAACTAGTAGTATGTTTGTCGTATAGCCTGGGGAAAGATTTTCAATTTCTCCTCCCCGTCAATGATGCCATAAATGTTAGCACTAGAAGTCACACCTAGACTACTATAGGTGTAAGCCTAATACCCATCATAAAATGTTGTTTTGTAAAAGATAATATTTTTAGTTTTAGGTGTAGAGAATGAATGACAAACTCAATTTAAAACATCAACACAAGATTTCCACAAAATATACACTAGCAAGCAAGGCTTGAAATGATATCAGACTGGTATTTGAACATCAATGTAAATATGGAATACTGAGCAGAAAATTGAAGTAGATGCATTAGGTTACATAAGGTAATTTTGAGACATATACAGTAGAATTCTTATCAAAGAGGAAACTCCTAATCAATAAGAAAAAGTACTTTGATAACACTTCCACCAACAAATAAACAATAAATCATTTACTGCATTCATGAACAAGTACTAAATACAAATCCTTCATCAATAGCTAGCATCAAAGAAAGACTGAAACACAGAATATGACAGTAGGAGAAGAAACTGATCTTCAATTATCCAAGAGTCTCGAGTCTGATTACATACAATCGAGAAACTTACAGTGTGAAACAAAAGATATGAGTCATCTCTAAAACCATTTGAACCCTCCTAAGGAGCTTGATTACATATTAAATATCAAAATAGCATCAAATTTCGCTCTAGGACTCTCCACCTAACTCCTACATTGGATTCTTCACCTAGGAGAGGCGTGGCAACAGACAAACACACCAACATCTAACAATCTGCTAGATTTCAGGAGGTTGTTGGCAGTAATAAATACAACTACAACCAACTCATTTCATGAAGATTTGATGGAGCTGGATCTTGGGCACACGTGTCCCTTGATGTTTAACTGATCTCTGAGGATTTACTCAAACTTCTTTTGACAGGTGGAAACCCTTTTATAGCTCAGATTCCAAATAACTGTCAAGTTCGCAACAAGTGCGCTGCAAATTGTTCCAGTTTTAGCAGTTCACAGTGAAAAGGAATTTTGCAACAAATGGAGTTATGGTTGCAAGTGATCCTATGATAAGAGAAAAATGTATCCTGGGTCTTCATAAAGGTTTGAAGGATAAGGCTATGCAAGCTAAGTAAGCAAAAAGGAGTTCGCAACACAAATTATATAAACCCGTTTGTAGCAACTAAGGTTTGATGATAATAAGTTTTCAGGCAGTGGAATTTAAACATCAAGCAAAGTACCTGTATATATAGCTCACTCCTTGTTGTAGAAAACCAAACCAAGAGTCTCTTGAAGCCTATGATCCACCTTCAACCGCTATAGGAGAGTTTGCAACGCCAAACAGTTTGCAACGAATTAACCAGTCTGCAACACAATTTTTCAAATGACAATAAAGGTAAAGAATGATAGAACCTCCTTTTTAAAATGAACCTCTGAAAATGATTGTTGAAGATATGGCGCTGAAAACAAGAAACTATCAACTACCATGTTTCCAAAATACGATCATATGCGATTTAGTGCATGATGTACTTTCGAGTTTCTGTGAACTTTTAGGAGAGTTTGCAACAAGTTGATTAAATACATGGCATGACTGCCAAACGGTCAGATGTGACTTCAAAATCCTTTGTACACCTTTTTGGGACATAACACTTGATTATGATGACCTTTAAACTAAAAAGATATGACCAATACTTTCCCCTTTTATGCTAATGATGATAACCATCATCATGATACCAAGACTTTCATCAATGGACTCTGGCCAACTTTATAGACTTAATAGAAAATCAAAACATGATTTATTTGACATGAAACATGACTTAAAACCTTTGAGACATGACCCTATGACTCAAACCTACAAGCTTAAACAAAATACTCATACATGAAGCACTGACTACATGTATGGCAAAGACTAATGGTCTCCTTCAAAGACTAAACTAACAATTTTTAAAAAATTTGAAAAACCTTGACTCCTGTACATCCTATGTGTTAACAAAATCTTTATGAGGGAGGGAATCACTTATGTCCCCCTCTTAGGGATTCAACAAGACAAGAAACTTGCAACAATATAGTAATTTAACCTTTAGCATTAGCAAGAAACACAAAATTGCATAAAATTACATACTTCTTTGAAGTATCAAGAGCATCCAAACCCTAATTGCAGAAAATTATCATCCAAAAGAGAAAACCATCCACAAAGAGCCTCCTCCAAGCCTAGTGCATGAGAGAAAAGAGCCAAAGAGACAAAAAATAATGAACATTTAAGAGGTTCTCCTCTACCAAATGGTGAGGAATGTGACGATGAATAACAATACTAGTGTTAGCCTCTTTATATGAGGTAAACCCTCGCACTTTGTCCACAAAATAAGTCAAAATGTAAATAATTCATAATTTAAGTGGGGCTGACCCCTCAAATAACCTTTACAAATGCTAAAAATGCAAATAAGCCATCATAAATTCCACATGTGTGGCGACGTCAAGCCTCCCAAGGCTAGAGGAAGGCCTCACAAGGACACATGACATCATCTCAAGGTGAAATGATGGCAAAGGGTGCCTCTCATCATCCATGGTCATTCTTCATCATCAACAGTACCCAAAGGGATATCAAACCTTAACTCCATCAAATCCTAGAAGGTGACATCATCATCCAATGAAGGCCAACATCAAGGGTCTATGGCATTGCTTCCAAGGTGGAGGAGGTTGTATCTTGTCTCTGCATGGTATCTGGTTGTTTATTTCTGCAACGACTTCAATCCAATGAATAATAAGCCTCAAGGTACACTACCCATCCTGTGGGATTCCAACTCATTTGTGTGCCATCATGAAAAAATCTGTCAAAACCAAGCCCATCTCTCCATCGTCCAAGGTTTGGAGGATGTGAGAGATCATGTCTGAATATGCCAAGTCATTGGGTGAGTCATTGATCTACATCACACATGCCAAAGTCCTGCAATAAGGGCACAACATCCTGGGTGAAAACCTAGGACGTCCCTCAAAGAACCGTGTTAGGGCCATCCAAATCAAAACATAATCTAATACAAGGTAAACCAATGTTCATAAGATATATTAGTCCTTGATTCATCCAAAGACAACGGTGAAAAATAATCTTTCCAAGGTTGTGATGCAAAGTTGAAATCTGATTTATATGAGGTTGTTAACCAAAATGATGAGATGTTTCAGGAACCAAAAGGATTGCCTCCAAAAAGGGGTATCCAACATGAGATACAATTGCAACAAGATTGCCCTCTTCCAAACATTGGTATGTATAGGATGTCAGTCATGGAGAATGTTGAAATTAAAAAACAAATCCAAGAGTAGCTTGACAAAAGGGTCATCATGCCAAGCACATCGCCATGTGGGTCACCAATTGTTTTAGTGCTAAAGAAAGATGGTACATGGCGCACGCGTGTAGATTACAGGGCCTTGAACAAGATTATGATAAAGATTTGTTATCCTCATCCTAGAATTGATGATTTGCTTGATAAATTGAAAGATGCTAAGTATTTTACTAAGTTGGATTTGAAAAGTGGATATCATCATATTAGGGTTGATGAAGGAGACAAATGGAAAACAACTTTCAAAACAAATCAAGGTTTGTTTGAGTGGATGGTAATGCCATTTGAGCTTTGTAATGCTCCTGCTACATTCATGAGATTCATGAATGATGTTTTAAGGCCTTTTCTTGATGATTGTGTGATTGTCTACTAGGATGACATTTTGATATTTAGCAAATCTCGTGAAGAGTATGTTATGCATGTAAAGAAAGTTTTGGATGTCTTAAAGAAATAATTTGTTTTTTTAAGATGTCTAAATGTGAGTTTGGAAAGACCTCACTTGTTTACTTGGGACATGTTGTTGGATGAGGAGAATTGAAAATTGATCATTCTAAGGTCAAAGTCATTTTGGATTGGCCCAAGCCCAACAATGTGACAGAGGTAAGAAGTTTTTTGGGAGCAACCCAATATTGGAGAAATTTTATTGCTAACTTCTCTTCAATTGCAACTCCACTACATGTAGTGACAAGCATCAAGAAAGTTTTCCGATGGGGAGGCAAGAAACAAAAAGATTTTGATGCATTGAAGGAGAAGATTAATTCAGCTCCAGTTCTTTCACTTCCTAATTTGAGATAGCCATTTCAGATCCAAATAGATGCAAGCAATTATGAAATGGGATCAGTCTTGTTACAACATGGTAAGACCATTTGTTTTCATTTTGAAACTTTTAATGGTGTTGTGATTAACCATCCTACTTATGATAAGAAGTTGTATGCATTGGTACAAAGTGTGAAAAAATGGAAACATTATTTGTTGGGAAAATAAACTATCATTCACATAGATCATCAACCATTGCAATACTTACAATCACAAAGAAAACTACAAGAAGAAAGGCACTTCAGATGGATGGGTTTTATAAAACAATTCTACTTGGTTATAAGGTATAATAAATACATTTATAACAAAGTTGTTGATATGCTTTCTAGTCCTATTGTTAGTGCTTCAATTATTCTTAAGCATAATTCTACCATGCATGAGAGCTATGTTGAACAAGATGATTTAGATGTTGATTTTAAAGAGGTTTATTCATGTTGACCACGTATTCAACGAGGGGGTCAACTCCATGTACCATGAAGATATGCACCATCAGGTGCTACCAAGTCAGAGACTTTCTGGTTCTATAAGACAATTTTGGCCTTCAACACATCTTTTTGTAATCGAATTTCTGCTCCCCTGTGTGGGATAATAATGTAATGGGTCTGCATGGATCATAGTTAGGTTAGTTACCTTAGGACTTCATTATTAGAGGAGTCCCTTTCACTAAGTGTTTTTTTTTTCCTTAGGTTATTAATTTGGCCTAACCAACCTTATTAATTTCCCTTGAGTTTTTCACTCACACAAATAATTCCTCCAAAGTGGTGAAAGGCGTTATAATGGTCTAGACCTATGGTAGCTAGTGTCTAGGAATGTTGTGAATGACCATGTAAGACATCTTAAAGTTTTGTGGAATTTCATCGAGTCTAGATAGTTTTTTTTTTTTTAATTTATTAAAATTGCCTAAGTTGCGTAATTTTAATTAAATATTGATGAAAAATGTAAAAACTAGGTCCTTGGGCTTTTGATAGGGGTATTTTTGCTCAAAATAAATGGAATGAGACCCCCTACACCCTTGGAACAAGTTTCAACTCAGTTGGACAAGTTTTTCTAGGTGTTTGTCCATGAGGAGTCTTGGTGAGTCAAAAACAACAATTTAATTGCTAATATTGACATAGTCAAAATGTCAATTTTTGTAATTTTGAGTTAATTGGTTGAAGAGAGAGTGGGAGATGATGATTAAACCTTATCCTATCCTATCCTAACCCCTTTCTCACCCTCGTAACCCATTCCCACCTATCCACCTTCACTTTAAGTTGTTCCCCCTAGGGAAGTTGCGCCCCCCTCCTTGAGGAAAGTATGCAAACTCAGAAAATAATTAAAAGTGGGCCCTCTGTTCCCAAGTTCACCCTCCTAGACCTTCCACCCCACCTATTGACTAATCAAATTCCTTCCACCTCATGCCATCTCATCAATCCACAACCTAAACCATAAAAATGTGCCCCCCTCATAGAGATAATTGCTCTTGCTTGTGTTTTGACACTTGTCTTAGATCTAAGATGGCTAACTTTTCCTTCCCAAGTATAAATAGAGGCCCTCTCACCCTCATTTCTCCATCTTCTCTCAGGGTATTGTTATTATGCCCAAATCTCTTCCATTCTCTCTCTCTCCCACATTGCTCTCTCATTTCTCAAGCTTGAAGCAAATATTTGCTCAAGCTTGCTCATAATAGAAGAAACTTTGGAGGAACCACTTGCGTTTGGAGTGTTCTTGATGTGTGGTTGGATATTATTGAGGTGACTTGTTTTTATGCTTTTTGAGTTATTAGTTTCTAGATTAGAGTAGGAGATCCAAGAAAAGTACTTTGCTTGGATAAATCTAGAGTAGTATTGTTCTAGATCTTAGTAGTGTAGTATCTTTAGTTTCTTCAAAGTATTCTGTTGATTTTTAGGGATCTACTTACCTCTTTATTGGTTTTGTAGCTTTTCTCACTTGTTTGCAGGTTGCTTAAGGGTTAAGGAGGAGCAACTTCAGATTTGGAAGTTGTTCATTTAACCCAATCTTATTTCCTTCATAGTTTCGGTTTTGATTTTCTGCTGTAATTTCTGAGTATATGAGTAGTTTTATATGATGAAGTAGATTAAAATCGACTACAAACACTGTCATATTTCATATTATATTTCTATTTTAATTTAACAGAAAATTTTCTGCAGGGTTTTTTGTTGTTTTTCTGCAGTTATTCAACAAGTTTTACTTGCTGGTTTTTGTAGGTCTGTGACAGAAAACGAGGAGGAAAATCCCTCTTCGGGCCTTATAAAATCAACTACAACCTCCTAAGTTGGGGAACCTACACCCCCAACACTTCTCTCTTCTATCTTCTTTGTAAGCAAGCTCCCAAAGAGTAACCAAGGGCTTGCACTTCTCCTAAAATATTTTTTCTGCAATTTTTTTTGTCTATTTGCCTACACCTAGGAAAGTGTTTGGCTTTGCCAACCATTCTAAATCAAAAGGCTATTTTGATGCAAGTTATTTTCTGTTATTAGCTTATTTCTCTTTCAACCCACTTTGGCACAACAAATGAAGGCTTGCCTCCACATTGTGCCATTGTTTGTGGTTCACCTAACTTAGTTTTATTTTCTACTTGTTTGTCTACACCTTGGAGTGTGATTGGCCTTGCCAACCCCCAAAATCATAAGGCTAGACTATTTTTGTTTATTTCATTTCATGCTCATGATGGTTTATGTTAAGTGATGAAGTAATCATGTGCTAGTGTAGGCCCATTGAGGCATAATAAGTTTATGGTGCTCTTTCTATTTTCCTATTTTCATTGCAAGTATTATTTCAAGTACTTTTCTTTCAAGTTCATTTCTTCACAAGTACTTTCCTTCTTGCAATATCATGGGCATGGTGTAACTTCATGGTTTAAGGCAAACTATATTTTCACTTTTGCATGTTTTATTCCAAGTACTTCATGTTATTTCAAGTTACACACTTTTATTAAGTATTTCCATTCTACTTGCAAGCAATCTTTTTTATATTCAAGCACTTGACATTTAGCAAGCACATCTTGCTCAACACACAACTAACCTAATCTACCTTAGTCTCATAGGGCTTAAAATTAACTAGTTCTAATAGGTCACTCACTACTCACCCAACTTTGCCATCTAAACGAGAGCTGTAAGGAAGAAACGAGAGGTGCTAGATCAGGGGCGATCTCACAACGCTTAGCGTCCTTCCCGGGATTAGTTATTTTCTTAGGTTGACCTGTGGAGCTAGGGTGGGACCTTGTTTGGCTCACTTATTGAGCACCCAACAACTATTTGGTACAAGAGGGGGGATTTCTGGGGTTGTCACTTAGTTAGGATTCATTCTCTAATTTAATAACTTAACTAATCCTAGTTCATCCATTACAACTTTGGAAAATATACATTGGTATATCATTTATGGTTGACACTTAAGTTATCTTGCAAGCACTCTACTTTCCATTTACTTTCATGCAAGGTTATTTCAGTTTTTTGGATGTTAACTAAGTGATTTAGAGTTGCATCCTTGCCCTTGGAGGTTTCTTTTGAGCATTTCATTTTCAGTTTTTAAGTTGTGTTGGTTTATTGGATTAACCCCTTGAAGTTGTGCATCCTTTGGAGACAACCTCATTGTTTGGGTTTGTGTTGTGTACTTGTGTATTCCATTGAAGCAACCCCTTGGAGTTGCACCCCCTTTGGAGACACTCTATTGTTTAGGTATGCATGCTTGATGTGTTGGTGCAATCTTTTCCTTTGAGAAATCTTTATTTCCATGCACAATCAAGTAATCAAGTTAGTGCTTGTTTCTTTTCTTGTCCATAAGTGTATAATTGTTGTATCTTTAGCATTCTTAGATTTGTAGATAATTGTTATCTCTTTTGGTTGTATCTAGTTCTAATTTCATTCTTTTGTAATCTTGTGTAACGCTTTGTAAAATCTATCTCCCTTAAACTTTAGTTGACCCCTTGCGCAACCTTAGGCACTAGTCTTTAGTTGTCTTAGGAAAGGGGCTTGCCTTTACATTTGAATTAGTTTCACTTTGCATTGTTTGGCTCTCATATAGGCTAGATCCCCCAAACCTTTAACTAATTAAAACCAATTCCTAGAAATTCACTTCTTAACTTCACATAGTAACTAGGGTCTACCCCCCTTGGCTTCCCTAGGAGTAAGCCTAGACGGAAGAGGTTCAAGTCGAGGTGATAGTGGGCTTTGAACCTAGGCATTGTGCCTCCAAGGACACACTAAGCAAGTTGGACTTAGCTCACGTTTGCAAGTGTGTATAAGGACAACAACATCTTTGCCGTCATTGTCGGGGATACGTCTTTTATCCTTGGTCTAAACGACATAACTAATTTATTTTTTAAGAACTAAGTAATAAACTTTAGTCCCTAAATTTTTTTCAACTTGGATTGGTTGTTTTTGTTTGCTTTCTCTTCAAGTGGCGACTCCATTGAACAAATATGTCAAGTATACTACTATGAGCACTTCACAAGGAGTGATTTATTCTTTTCTTGAACCTGAAAAGGTTTATAGGAGGAGGTTAAATCACCTTGCCCCTAGAAGGCTACTTGAGAGTCTTGGAGAAGAAGAACTCACTGATATCTAATACTTGTTTAAAACTAGTAATAATCAGTCAACTGTTAATACTTCCACTAATAATCCTAACGTAGTCATGAGTGCCTTTTTGAGACCTTTGAATTTTACAACTATCCAAGGGGATCCTCACGCAATTCCAGATAAAGATGTTGAGAAGCTTCCTTGATTTCAAGGGAACAATGGTATCCGTGCACATTCACACGTCCTCAACTTTGATCTATGTGTTTTGAAGTATTGTAGGGGTCATGATGAAGAGGATGTTAAGATGACTTTATTTGTGTATTCTTTAGAAGGAGATGTTGCAGAGTGGTTTTCTGAATTTGATCCTAACACATTCAACACCCTAGAGGAAATAGTGTCAGAATTCAAGGAAAGATGGGGTGACCAAAAAGAAAACAAATTCCTTCTATCTGCGCTTACTTCAAGTCATAAAAAAGAAAATGAGACAATGGAAGAGTTTAACAAGAAATTTAATGACTTGGTCAAAAGTCTCCCTCATACAATAATGCCTTCAGATGCTGCAATTTTGATATATTATATGGAAGCATTTGAGGGGAAGATGAGATATGCATTAAGGGATAAGGATCTTTAGAATCTTAAGTAAGAACAAAATTTGGCTGTGAGGATTGATAAGAATATGCAAGATATAGATTGGAGTTTAATGCAATTTGGTATATGATTGATAAGAAGCTTTGCTGCTTGGTTTGGAGGTTTGCAAAGATATGGGTGTCAAATGTTTGAATAACAAGGGGGATTCATATTTAGTCATACAACAACTTAAGAATAAGTTTGCTTGCAAGTCAGAAAGATTAAAGAAATATGGGAATGGAATATTGGACTCCATTGGTGATCTTGATGCTTTGAATCTTATTGCTATTCCTAGAGAACATAATTATAAGGTTGATGAACTTACAGTAGCTACTTCCACACTTCAACTTTCAAATGATTTGATTAAGGAAAATATTTATGTGGAAGTAATCTTTAGACCCTCAATTCTTGATAACAAGGATCATTGATTTTTTTTTGATGATGATAAACAAGTTATCAGATTCTTGACTCAAGTGCATGAGTTTTCTGATTTTAATGTCAATAAAAAAGAGGAGGGTTGGAACCAGTGTTTTAAAAACCGTTGAACTGGAACCGGAACTGGCCAGTTTGACTGGTTTGATGGTCGACCGGTTCAAACCGGTCAATAAACCAAACCAGTCGGCCGGTTTGATCATAAACCGACCGGTTTGGTCCCAGAAACCTAAAACCCTCTAAAACCCCCTAAAACCCCCTAAAACCTAAAACCTAAGTAACAGAGAAGTACTTGGCTCATGTTTTCTCATGCAAGTTGGAGTTGTAAGGTGTTT